>MU182475.1:0-15285 GCA_016904865.1 Pissodes strobi | reverse complement strand
ATAATAATAATAATAATAATAATAATAATAATAATAATAATAATAATTATAATAATAGTAATAATCATAATAATAATAATAATAATAATAATAATAATATTAATAGTAATATTAATTTTTAAGTAGGTAATGGAATAAACTTATACACCTATATGTATAAACTATATATAATTAAATGTTATTCTTCTTATTATTTTTGCAGATGTTAGCTAATCTGTCAGGTGCCATTCTATTAACATGACTATCCCAGTCTTTTTTCCTTGTTTTTACCCATTTGTTGGTGTTCTGGATGTTACATTGCTCCCGTATGCTCTTATTTGTTTGTCTGTCTCTGAGTGTTATACCCTTTATTGTTCTTAGAGTCTTCATGTCTACGTTACTCATTATCTCGTTTGTTCTTTTTTGTCGGCTCGAGTTTCTGCCGCGTAGGTTAGAATCGGTCTCACAGTTGTTTTATATATTTTCATTTTGCTCTCTGTGGGCATGTGTTTATTCGTCCATATGGTTTCTCTCAAGCATCCGCTAACTTTTGTTGCTTTCATTGCCTGTCTTTTTGCCTCTTCGGTTATGTTCCTGTCGCTAGTGATATCAATTCCAAGGTAAGTAAATGTCATAACCTGCTCTATGCTTCTGCCGTCCACTTCCAATTTGCACCTTCGAGGGTCCCTACTAATCACCATGAATTTTGTTTTTTCTGCAGAAATCTTCATGTTATAGGCTTTCGCCGTGATGTTGAATGTGTGAAGTAATTTTGTTTTTTCCGCAGAAATCTTCATGTTATAGGCTTTCGCGGTGATGTTGAATGTGTGAAGTTGTCTTTTCAGGTCATCTTCATTGTCCGCCACCAGTAGTGCGTCGTCCGCATAGCATACTATATTGACTTTGTTAGGTCCTATTCTCGCTTCTTCACTGCGTCTATTATTTTATCCAATATTACATTGAACAGTAAAGGGCTGAGCGAGTCTCCTTGCCGTATCCCTCCATTTACAAGTATGAGCGAGTCTCCTTGCCGTATCCCTCCATTTACAAGTATGGGTTTTGTATCTCCTTTTGACGTTATGATTTTTATTCTGTTGTCTTTGTTTATTTCTTCTATTAGTTGGGTTGGTCTATAGTCTACATGTTTTTCTTCTAGCATTTTTAAAATGTCATTTCTTTTTGCCCGATCAAAGGCACTTTTTTAAATCCAGCACATGTATGCGGGTTTGTTATATTCCACTCACTTTTCCACTATTTGTCTGGCAATGTATGTTGCATCTACGGTGCTGCGATTCTTTCTAAAGCTTTGTTGTTCTTCCGCTATGTCTATTTGTTCTTCTAATCTGTCTTTTATTATTGCCGTTAGTAGTTTCAGAGTGCTAACCATTAAGCTAATGCCCCTATAGTTTTCTGGGTCTTTTCTGTTACTTTTTTTAAGTATCGGCAGTAGAAGGCTGTCTATCCAATCTTCTGCTATTTTCCCCGTTGTTATTACGTTCTTAAATAATTTTAGCAACCAAGTGTGTAATGTTGGTCCCCCATATTTTATGAGCTCATTGTGTATTCCGTCGGAGCCCGGCGCTTTTCTGTTCTTTAGTCTTTTTATTTCTTGTATTTACTTCTTCTTGTGCAATTTCCATTCTGTTAGCATTGTTGTCTGCAGCATTGCTTTCTCTGTAAGTTTCTTCTACTCCCCCGTATAGGTTGGTAAAATGTTTGGTCCATTGTTCCTCGGTGATATCTTCGATACGTATAAATTCATTCATGTCCTTTCTTTATCTCCGTATCATTTTCCACACTTCTTTCTGGGATCCATTTAAGTTGTGCTCCATATCTTTCGTGAATTTCTCCCAGTGTTCTTTCTTGATGTTATCTATTTCTTCATTTACTCTGTTTTGTATCCGGACGTATTCTTCTCTAGAATCAAATGTTTGTTTGCTTTTGTGATTGAGGAACGCCTGTTTCTTTTCTTTGGCCAATATTTTTACTCTTTCGTCGAACCATGGTGTTTTATATTTGCGTTTGTTTTTATTTATTTTACTTTTGCCCAGAGATTCTGCCGCTGCCTGTAGAACACTTTATTTGACAATTTTCCAGGTCTCTTCTATATATTCGATCATTTCTAAATTATGGACGTTAATCTATTTTGGTACAGTTTCTTAATCCCTTCATTGCCTAGGCTTTCTATGTTCAATCGTTTGCGTACATCGATTATATGCCCAGGTTGTATTTCTCTGTTTGTTGTGATATAGTCGATCATGGAGCTGCATCCTCTTGTATCTAACCAAGTTATTTTGTGTTGCATAGAATGTTCAAAATTCGTTAAGCGTCTCTTCGTTCTTCTGTTTTACTCCATCCAGGGGTGTATTACCTACTCGCGCCTTGAAATCTCCGGAATCTCCCAGAATAAGTGGTAACCCAAGGCTTTTTCAATCGTTTTTTAATATATATTTTTTAATATTTCTGTTCCAATTGTGTCTTGTACATTTTCGCAATGATTTTTTCTATTAAACCATGCTCTATATAAGCGGCACTTGCTTTTAGAAAGGAAGCTTAATGCTGAAGAAGCTCTTTTTCAAAAATACAAAAGGCCTGACAATCTTCGTTAGAAAGTTCAAGATTTACACTTTTAATGCCTAAGGCATCGGGAAGATTTTTTTTTTTTTGCAATTTATCTTGAACGTGATATTGTCAAGGAATTGGCCTTTTATATTTGCTTTGAATCTACTAAGTACGCCTTAGGTAATTTAGCCTTAAGCACTCCAATCATTATATTATGAGTTATGTACCGACCGGAAGAATCATGGAATTTGAAATTTACAGTACTTCTGAACAAATGACCTAAAATTATCATTCCATAGACGCGGGAGCTGTATAATGGATGTTATTAAGGCTTAACATAATTCTTCATTGCATCTTGTTCTGCAATGTTTTTGGAAGCTGTTTGGAGAGACTAGAGATCCTTGAAGCAATTGTTCCGCTTTTTCGCCCAGAACTTTGGTTTTATGCCTTTTTGCTGCATGTGTTGTAGTTTTCACATGTTGGTCTATACAAAAATTTTTACCACATGTGATCCATAATGGAATAGAGAAAAGGGATCTTCAGGATTTAATTTACATTTACAAATTCCCTCGTCCGCCTTAGATTTATATTTTTAAATAAAATCAGTATTATAATGAAGTATTTCAATATGCACAAATGTATTCCAAGAATTAGCTTTTATTTTTAGGTATGTACTAGGTATGTGAGCAAATTTAAACACAAAATAAACTGTAACTAACAATTTTGCTGTAAACTGAGCATTTATATTTTTTAATATTTCTGTTCCAATTGTATCTTGTACATTTTCGCAATGATTTTTTCTATTCTTAATTACCAGGGGAAACAACACTTGTTGCTTCTCCTTTAAACATTGGGAATGGAGAAATTTTATTTTAAATGAATCTTTATGTCCATATTGTCAATATTTTCAATAATATGCAAAATTCATATTTGCCTAAGTCTATAAATTAGCATCATAATTACTTTTTAAACAACATGTAGTAGACCTTTAGCCTCTAGCAGCGACTACGTAAGGCTTGCCTGTCACAGCATCAAGATTGATAAAGAAATTTGTTCTCAAAATTTTATAAATCACCTTTTTCATTAATTGTTCAGAAGAATCTTTACGTCTTTACAGTAGCAGATTCATTTTCACTAAAATAGTTTGTGTTTCAAACACTTGGTTTAACACCAATAATATGACAAATGTCTTAAGAGTAAAAAAAAAATAATAATAACTGAACGGAATCGAAAGTTTTGGAAAAAAATTTACCTGGTTCAATTGACTGATAAAATGCAATGCAGGTCATGGGAATGAAATGTCACCAATCATGTTATTTAAATAACAAGGCAAAATATTTTAGTTTCTGCTTCGTAAAATGTCTTATAAAATTGATTTCGTGGAGATGTGAGGTGTTTATAATATGGTTGGGCGAATGTCGAAATGAGACATTGTCGATATCAAAACATAAGCAAATCTACAATTTGTCGCACAATCAAAAAATGTGAAGATGATATTCCATGCATAAACTTTCCTAAATGCTGTCGGTCACGCGTTTTGAACCAATTAAGAGAGGGAAGACTGATTCAAACACCTAAAAACAAAATTAGGATATTACCTCAAAAACTGGCCAAGATATTTAATCTTGGAACGACTGCGGTGTTTACAACCCTGTCAAGTAAGAATATCGTCTTCCGGAAAGGAGGAAAACCCCAAAATATAGAGGCGAGTGCATTTCGTCAACAAGTTAATCGTGATAGACTTTGAAAAATAATTCACTTTGTCCAACTCCGAGATGAAAGGCAATATTTTCTACACGGATGATTATGAGAACGTCCCTGATGATGTGAGATTATAAAGCAAAAAAAAGTATGAGGACAAAATTTTTGGTATGGCGTGCAATTTCTGCGGCTGGCTTGATCTCGCAGCCCTACGTTGGCGTTGTTCGGTGCGAAGCCTTAAATACAGAGCTTTACATCCAGAGATGTCTATATAAACTGCTTCAGTTTTTGAACGCACACATCATGCTGATTATGAAATAATGTTTTGGCGAGATGTTGCTTCATGCCATTACGCGACAATCACAAGGGACTGGTATGAGGTCAACAACATCAACTTTGTAGCGAAAGTAGATAATCTCCCTAACCTACCTCAGGTTCGCTCAATTGAAAAGTTCTGGGAAATATTGAGTCGGAAAGTCTATAAAAATGTATGGCAAACACAAAAAGAAAAACAATTGCAGCACCGTATATCCAGAATAATTAGAGGATGTCCTTAGGGATTCCTGCTTTCAGCTCTTTTATTTCTTATACTTTTTAATGACCTAAATGTTGGTGCTGGTTTTGTTTGTGTTTGAGATTGTGTCAGTGGTTCAGTTTGCCGCTGATACCCAGCTTATCAGATAGCCAATATAACTGCTGAACGAATGCATGACTAATCTGAAAAAACGTTTTTTTTTTTAATACAGATACAAATTTTATCAAATTTAAAAATAGAAATGATACAGCCGATAGGCAGCATGTCATTCCTATAAATAATCAACCCATAAAACAGGTTGAAACCTAAAAATTCCTAGGAGTTTAACTGGATAAGATAGTAACCTAAGTTGGCTTCAGCGTGGTGAGGGAATATGTAAGAAATTTTGATCGGCAAACTATTGTGCTTATAAACTAAGAGATATTGTTAACCAGGGCTCCCTATTATCATATCACTATGCATTTGTTCTTCTGGAGAGCCCTAAACCAGGTGATGTCCCATATTTTTGTATTGCAAAAGCGCATTATAAGAACAATATGTAGAGCTACCGTTCTAGACATCAGTTGTATGTAAGCTTAAGATCATAACAGTTTATTCAGTGTACCTGTATAGTATGTGTTGTTATGTGAATAGACATAAAGATAAATTTGTGCGTAATGGTGCAATGGGTAGTAGCGGTGTTGTGCCAAGGTATGGGGCTAACTTAATAGTACCCAAACATGCAACAACTTTGTATAAGAAGTAATATAATGTAATACTGCATGGACAAAAGCTATTTAACTATTTTTCAACAAGCATGAAATACTTTACACAAAATTTAAGCCAACCTTAAAAAACTGTTTACTTCGCGTCCATTATACAGCTCTCACGAATTTCTTGTGCATCAGTGGGATATTGCGGGGGGTACACGTAAATTGGGTCCCAACTCCGGGTCGCCGACGAGGCGCACAGCTCTTTTCTGAATGGCATACAGCAGCTTTAAGGACGTGCTTAGGTGCGGCACACCAGATGTGTGAGCAATATTCTAAGCACGGTCTTATTTGCGCTTTGTAGGGCAAGAGCAGCTGCTGCAGTGTATAAAATTGTTTGTTGCGAAATAGCGCACCAAGCTTCTGCGAGACTGATTTTGCGATGTTAGCAATATGGTTATGCCAGAACAAATTGTTGTTGACCGAGACACCCAGTAGTCCAATCGACGGGGATGAAGGAATTATCGATCTTGCCATGATGATATCAGTGCCCGCCACTGTATTTTTCTTTCTTGGTAAACGCGGCTGCTTGGGTTTTTGCTGCATGGAACCTGAACAAATTCCTATCGCCTCAGATTCGAACCTTCTCCAGATCTTGATTAATTGTTGTAATCTCCTCCTGTCTGCGGTGATAACTGTCAGTCGCTGGTAAAGGTTTTTCTGATCTAAATTGGGAGACAAGGGTACTGTCATCTGCAAAGCTGTAAACAGGATTATTGGTTTCGGTCAGCAGGCCATTAATATAGATGAGGAATAGGGTTGGTGGAAGTATTGCGCCCTGAGACACTCTAGCATTAACGGTGAATGTGTCTGAAATGTGTCCATCAATTGCAACGTACAGAGGTCGATTCTTAAGGAAACTGGCAAGCCAGCTATAGAGGGATGCTGGCAGTCCGAAGGACGGCAGCTTGTTGAGCAATCCGTCATGCCAAACTCTGTCAAATGCCTTCGAAATATCCACCGCAATCGCTCAAAATTCTTCATAGTTCTTAATTGCCCAACTCCATATATGAGTTACATAAGCTAATATATCTCCTGTGGATCTATGTGCAGAAGCCGTATTTGATATCGCTAATTATTCTGTCTCGAGGTACTTGAGTAGTTGCTGATTGACTACACGTTCCATGACTTTGGAGATTATTGGAAGCATGGCAATTGGTCGATAGTTTGAGGGCGTGGTTTTCTTGTCTTTTTTGGAACAGGTTGTACTCGAGCGACTTCCAAGAGCATGTGTAAATCTCTTTTTGATAAGACAGAGAAAAAAGTTCTGGAAAAATGTGTGTTAGTTCGTTGGCGCAGTTCTTTAACATGACGGCAGGTATTTCATCCGGCCCTGATGCCTTTTGTGTATCTAGCTCTTTGAGTATTTTACGAATGTCACGATGGTGCAACTTAACCGCTGTCATGGTAGTGTTGATGTTGTATATGGTTGGGAGAGCCTTGCCATGGAGGAGGTTTAAGGTAGAGGGCGATGACAACATTTCGGTGAGCATGTTTGTTTTTTTTTCCTTAGCTATAGTTGCTGGGACGCGTTCATCCGTCAAAGATGGAAGAGACGTTTTTGTAAAGTTTTTACTTTCTGCCTTTGCTACCGATCAGAAATTCCTGGAGCCACTAGGGAATTGCAATAGTTTATTCCTGGTTCTTTAATTGTGTTTGTCTTTAGTTTCGTCATCACACGTTTGAATTCGTTTCTCGCTTCGGTAAAATAACTACGACTTTCAGCGGTCTGATTTTACTGCCATTACTAGGCTACCTACAGCTCTTTCCCATCTTCTGTCGTAGCAGGATTTTCATTTTGATAGTAACTTGATGGAATTTGGGATGTATGCTTCCATTCCTGAGGCGATTACTTGCGTAATCACAATTAATTGCCATGGTGACGATAGTATTACCTTTCCATTTGACAAATAATAGAGAATTAGTCTTGTCGAACATACATCGAAATTGTCCCAGTTCATCTTTAATTATGATGCTCATGGAAGATTTTGCACCGCAATAAATATCATATGTAATAATATGCTGTCGAGCTGCAAGGCTTTCACTCTTTATAGCCAAACCTTACCGGCTTACCTCCCATGAACTGCTTTGCGGAATGTCGTTCGAACTATTTCACCATCTCGTCCAAGAAAAGATGAGGGTGGAAAATTCCTCATTGCTGGAAGTTTTTGTAGAGTATCGTTATTAGAAGCCTTACTTCATACATTTTATCATTTATATCCAGAATTAAGTTCTCGAAAAGTGGAGGTATTTTTTATTTCATGATGCCGATTCCTGGATGGACATAGCTTTGGATATACGCCGTATTGATAAATCATTATCAAAAGTCTAGAAGAAGCATGGTAACCAATAAACATCAAAATCTTGACATCGATCGTCCCCAGTAACAAAAAGTGCATGATCATTTTTCTGTGTTGCATATACGTTTCAAAATTTCTTCATAAAAGGGTCTCTTGAACGTTTCTACTGGAGTTTCATTGTATATGCTCTCTTTCACGCCATATTCAATATATCCATGTGTTTCGTTCAATTCGAGGTCGATTATGTCCTCACTCCATATTATGGGTTCAGGCCCGTTGTCTCTTTTCGTATTTCATGGTGGATTGAAGGAACTTTTACCAGCTTGAGCTACAAATTCGGACAATGGAATATCGTCATCATCACTGTCATAATGAACTTCCCCAGATGCACAGTGGGTAAATGCAGCACATTACATTCATTTTAGCTGATATTTTCTGCGTCGGTTTGGGTGTCAACATCGGGAGGAATGAAAACGATATCTACATTTTCGTGATTTGTACATTTGCCACCGTAATTTACTAAAAAATATATTACGGTAATTTTACCTTACTGAACGTTGCACACGTTGCAGGTAACCTGCGCCAACAGAGAGCGTCAGTCACCTCCCCCCCCACCTTCAACACACACGTATGACCTGTATAATCGCCTGTGTCAACTATTGAGCAATTTTTGCATGTAAAGATGTTTGGCTGCCTTTTTTTATTATGCTGTTATCTGTTTAGATATCCGTCTATCCAGATATTCCTATAAAAAAAAATAGGACTAGTGACAGCTCTAGTAAACCGCAAATGTTAATTATTCCAATTTTGCTAAAGAAAATAAATCGAAAAAGTGATTTTTAGTGGGGCTTACCTTAGGCAAACTGTATCACCTGTAGTGTCTGATTTCTATTCCTATCAGACTTGTGGCATATGCAGGTAGTCGAACAAAGATCAGTTATATTGCAAAATAAGGTTAGTCCTGGGTTGATAGTTCAAAGATTAATGATTTGGACTTTAGATCGTTAACATGGGGTTGCTTCCCGATAACTTCATTTTACCTTTTTGTTTATATTTGTGTTAAAGGGACATAGGTTAGCAATGGGTTCCCTATAACGCGAAGGATTTTGCTCGTCAAAAAAATATTTAAGATACTCATGACGAATTAAAGCATGATGCAAAAAAAAGCGGTAGAAACGCGATGAAATTACCGACAACAATATTTAAAACAATACGTTTCTATTTCAAATATGTCGGAAAATGAAAGTATAACGTCAAGTCCGAAAAGTATCTTGCTGGTACCACGATGAAAATTGTGTTTCTCTGTATCTATAGCAGTTTTAAATGCGGAATCCTTTCTGATAAATTTATTTTCAAATTATCACACTCATTATTTATATTTTTAGATGAAATCCATGTTAACTTACCTTGAAGGTGCCAGATACAAAGTACAAAGTGCCGTGGCGGAACTCGATAGTAGACCTAGAACTGGTCATCCGCTGGCGCCCCACATCACAATCACAAGGGATAAATCAGGGTTACAGCAAAGTGTGTTAAAGGTAAGTAAGTGGTAGGTTTATCAATTCTTCAAAATTTACAAGTTAGTCCCGATCAATCAACAATTCGAAAAAGCATAAAATGCCACATAATACAGATGTTCATTTTTTAATTGCGCGATCACAGAGATATAGTGCAAATGGTCCGTTATCCCTTCTATGTACTTCAAACACGTGTCACTCAGTGGTGGCTATAGCCGAAGGGCGCAGGGATAAGAATTTCCTAAATTTTTCCAATGAAACAATTATTTATTTACAAAACCATAGCAATAACAAACCAAGTGTTTATAAAGTCTCTTTTTAGCATAGTACATGTGCTTTGGGCTTCAAATTTAAGCAACCTTCCTGCAGTTCCTGCCTTCTGAAACACAGAGCGCATTGCGTTCTGTATTAGTCAGTTAGCCTTTGGTGTTTTGTAAGTTATTTAAATAGGATTTTGAAATCTATAAAG
This sequence comes from Pissodes strobi, assembly GCA_016904865.1. NCBI lineage: Eukaryota > Metazoa > Arthropoda > Insecta > Coleoptera > Curculionidae > Pissodes > Pissodes strobi. The sequence goes on along the minus strand of MU182475.1, from coordinate 5,473 downwards.
TATATCTTAGAACATAGGTCACCTTTATTTGAAAAACAAGTATATATTAAAAAGTTCCACAAAATGGAACTTTTTCCTAGAATCATCCTTGCTAGTGCACCCCTTGGTGTATGCCAATGACGTCACTTCCTAAAGAGAATCAACGATGTACCTGGTTACAAACAGAATGGGTGTGCTACTGCTCGGCCTTGGGATCAATTGCGCTCACCTACATAGTTCGTAGAGTAACTGAGGAATAGAGTGAATTATGAGTAGAAGCTTTTTCCGCATGGCAGATGGGAAACTGGTAACACAATATACTGAGTGAGGGAGTTTGAGGGTACAGTGCCGCATGCAGGAATGTCGGAGCCCGGGGCACTGTAGAACCTGGAGGCCCTTTCAATCAACCTTTCGAAGACTTTGTTTTTATATTAAAAAAAAAACAAATTTTCATAATACCTCCCTGAAAACTATCATTTTCGACGTCTATGTAGAGCAAAGAAAGTAAGTCTTTTCGGTCCGGGCACGGAAAAAATTTTCCCGGTCCCTAATTAGGGAGCGGGAAAAGTTTTCCCGCTCCCTGATTTTAAGTACTAAATTTGCAGTTATTTAGTCACAGAATAAGCATAAAGTAGAATAAATTGGGTTAAAATTATACAGCGATGCAGTCTACAAGATTAATCTAGTACATTTTAGCGTCAATAGTCTAATTTCAAGTAAAATTATTTTATTTATTCTGACATCACTTGTCCCTAAAAACTTCAAAATTAGCTGCCTATTCAATTACAACAAGGCATACAAACACATTTCCATAGCAACGCTTAATGAATAAGATAAATACCTGTCTTGCTTGTCTTGCAAGTTTGACGTTTGCTTTCATTTGAATACAAAATGTGCATTTAAAGATCCTTTACACAAATAGTGCACTATGTAAAAATCGACCTCTCCTATTGGTCGATCCATCTCGTATTACGATATGTCTGCGTGATGCAATGGATTTCTATCAAGAGCTCTAGTGGTGTAGAGGTCTAGATCGTTGGGTCTCACCTGGAAAACGCGGGTTCGAACCCCGTTGCTTTTTTTATTATTTTTTTAAAGATTATGTTTCTAAACAGCTTCTTTTCTTGATTTTGGGTATGTCTTGGGTTATCACCTGGTTAGTTTCCTTTTCTTGAGCCCCCGTAGCGAGCAAAGCGAGCGGAGGGCTTTGCGAATCGACCAATGGGAAAGGCCGATTTTTATATAGTGCACTATTTGTGTAAAGGATCTTATAATGCACAAAATGTATTATGATATGATTTTGGAAACATAAAATTATAATAATTTTATGTTTATGTCTTGATTTCAGAGAGGTATTATGAAAAATATCGTTCATTACACGTCCAGAAACAGCTTTTCCTGTGCTTGCACGACATCCGGTGTTCGGCTACGCCTCACACCAGAAACTGTCGTGCGCGCACCGGAAAAGCCTAGTTTCTGGACTGGTAATGAAATATACTATTCCACTATTAAGATGCATACTATTTTTTGTAAGTATATTTAAGTGAAAAACATTTTACATTGATGATGACTCGCATTTCTCGAAGCAAATCACCCTCTATACTGAGCAATGACATATATGCTAGACGTTTTTGCGTCATCGTCGTACGCAGGCTATTTTAAATAATTTTGGTTTTAGAAAATTAACGTACTCCGCTGCAATTAGCCACCATTAACACTAAATACATTCTCAATGTAATTTCAATATTAGGAAATGCAGCCGCAGTTATCAACTAGAATCCTGTAGAAAAACATCTCTTTGGTTTCACTGTCGACGTAGTAGTCCTTCTTGAAGGCATCTCAATGTTGGGGAATGCAGCGCCGAAGGTATTTTCAACGAGAATCCCGTAGAAAAACGTCTCTTTTGGTTAACTGTCGACATTGTAGTCCTTCTTGAAGGCATCTATCAAAGCTACAAATTGGACCAACTCATTCCAAAAACTGATTTCAAGATCGTCATTATAAATTTTTACTAACTTGTCGGCAGCCTTGTGTAGCTTCGATAAACTGAGATCCTCTAAATGATTCAAGGACCAAATCGATCGCAGACAACGTCATAAGTTCGAATACTATTACTCAGAGACCCTGACAGCTGATCAGTTAGTGGAATAAAAATTTCTACTCGAAACTTTTTCATGGATAACAGCTGGATATCTGAGGATTTCGCATAATCCAGTGGATTGAGCCTAACATTTCTTGACCTGGAGCATGTTTTAATATATTCGTCAGTATCTAATAATTTCCGCGCTGCTTCTACGTATTCCTCAAACTTTCCTCTTTTGGACTCTATGGATAATCTGAGCGATTTCAGGGCTTCAACCGCAGAATGCAGACCCATTTTAGGATCTTGTAACATCTTATTGGTAGCATTAAATCTAAGATGTCGTTCCGAAATCCAGCGTACAGTGCAATTTCAAGAATTCCCATCTTCTTTAAAAGCCTAACAGCTTCGAATTTGAGCTGCGCGCGTGACATGGGGTAAAACATTAAGATTGTCACGGGCTTGGAATCGATTGCATTTTGCGATTTGAAAATAAAATAATTTTCGCTCGGACTTGGTCTTTAAAAACTTACATTTTGTCTCGTATTTAGCTTTCATTTTACACTTTAACCAGCGTACATTTTGCCTCGTATCCCATGAAACAACTCTAAATTTTGACACTATTAAATCTTGCAGGAGGCCTAAATTTTGCAGTTCCATCACTGAACAAATTCAACATAGGATGAAAATATTCCTTTTTTGGATATGATTCATTACTCATTACTTTCATAAAAATTAAAAAACTTTATTGTTATCAAATTTTTGAATCCAAGGTTTGTGGGGGCCCTTAACATGGCCCCGCCGCACAGTGTGATGAAATTGAAAAAAAAATGGACATCAATAATTTTAAATCAGTGAATGTTTGTATTGATATAATAATCATGAATATTAATAAAATTGAGCGAAAATATTTCTTTTACAGTATATTTTTAATTTATTATTACACAGAGTGTGGTATAAGTTTATTTAGAAAGAAAAAAAATCCCAGATCTAAAGGCCTACTAAAAATAAAATAACCTATCTTTACCTAGTTCTAAATAATGTTAATCCGAATCATTATACTCATCCCCTACTTCCAAATCCATAACATTTAATAATTTCTGCGCTTCTGGATATGGTGAAAAAAAAATTCAACTGTCCGTCGAATTGATGAAATTGATGGGTCTGGCGAAATTAACAAATTTATTTATTTTTTGCCAATTTTTCTAGAGAAGTTTTGACTAAATTTCCCAATTGGAATCATATTAAAATGTTTTCAAATGTCTGTCCCATGTATGGAACATTTGAGGGCATATATAATACCAGCTGTATAAAGATACGTTCATCTCTGCAGTAACATTCAAGTAAGCACGAAACTTTTCGAAATTAATTTTTTTCTCAGATGAAGAGATTTGGAGGATAACTGCAAACCGATAAATTAGGCTGCTGTCTATACCAGTTATTCGTGAGGTTATTTCGTGATTTCTGAAGAAAGTTCTGGCAGTGTTACCATCGTTTTTTGTTCCATCTCCTTATTTAACAACATCCAGTATTATTCCAGTATTATTCCTAGCTCAAGGCTTTTTGAATTGCGTTATTTCTTTCTTCTTGCAACGTTTTGTTTTCTCCCTTTGCCGACCATGACTTGAAATCTATATCGTATGCAATATGGAAGAAACATTCCATGCATCTTATCCACAAATGAAGGGTTGAAAGTCCGTACTTGCAAATATCTTTCCTTAAAGGTTTTTTTTTATAAACAAAACATCCAAAAGATTATTCATTTCAGATGGTTTGGTAAGACAAATAGGACAGATATTATGGTACGAATTTTGCCGTCTATCATAGTCAAATTAAGATCGTGCTATTCGTGCTAAATAATAATATCTACATTGCAATGTGTTGGAATTAGATTTTCGATTTCGGTTTGCATTTCTTTTAACTGTTGAGTAACCATATCAGATGATACTTTATTACTAAAACTTTATCGATCTACATCATCGCGTAGATGCGGGTGCAGGATTTTTCCATAGTTCTACTATCCATTTTTGAATCGAGAGGTACACAACTTGTCATGAATAACGAGGATTCTTCCTGTTCTGAACTTTTGCGGCCTTCAAATTTTTGTTTATATAAGCTCTAACTAGATGCACCATCAGAACCCCATTTAGTAGTAAGAATTAATTCTCAATTTGGCTGTATGTTCAAGTTGCAAGTTTTAACAATTCTTTTAGCTGTTAGATCTAGAATTGATTGTAAGCGTATCTTTGCCATTTTCTCTGTGATAACAACATCTTCTTGTGGTGGATAACAATTTTCCTTTTCTTTTTTGAGCTTGTCTTGGTTCAAGCCAAGACACTGAAATGTGTATAAAAACTATAATCTTTTATGCGCCTTGTTTTGAATCCGTATCGACTAATGCAAAACTACAGCATGTGAAATAAAAGCATTTTTTTCTAAGAATAGCAAATATTAGCAAATATAAATTTTGCGCTTTTCTTCTCTAAAGGTGGCTCTGTCAAACAACATATTTGCCAACTTATACAAATCTAAACATTTTTTTATAAGTCAACGGTAACATTAACTTTGTAAAAGAAAATACTGTAACGAAAAAAAAAACGTTACCCGTGTATTTACTGCATAATTTTTCAAAAAATTAACAGAAATATATTACCAAAGGTCTATAGATTGTGCACACAAAAAATAATTTTAAAACAACTAATACTTTTGTAGTATTTTTTTTAAAATGGGCAACATTTTTGCCTAAATTTTTGTGAGTTACGGAAGGGCAAGTTTCAATTAAATTTATTTGGCAGCTAAAAATTGTAAAAAAAAAATTAATGCGAACCAACATAGCCTGGGGTATTGCCAATTTGTGATGATGAAACAAAAAAGTACTTTTCAATGTCGACTTTATACCCAGATGTCCACTTTTTTTCCATATCGACACACTGTGCGCCGGCGCCGTGCATTCGGCCCTGTGAGGAGGTATATATCGAAAAAAAAAACAAAGCTCAATTTTTTTATTGAGAAAGAATGATTTAGCGCACACTAATAACCAAGCTACCTAAACTTAAATGCCTTGTTTATTGTCTATTTAAAGAGGTTTGCAGAGTGGTCATACTTTTTATGTCTAGGTTCCACAATGGTTGCGAGAAGAATTCTTTGAAACAGATCGAAGCCCCGTAAGTGAGAAATCGCTAAAATCCGAAAAGTCTGATAATTCAGATCCTCACATCAATGACGTAGACGATCACGTGTTACACGATTGGACCCACCGGGGAGCTGCTGATGGGAATTCGAATCAACCAGATTCAGATTTTGGTTAGTATTAACAAATTGATGAGAGCATTATACGATTTTTTAAAGTAAGCCTAAATGCAAAATATACATTAAAATCAAACAAGTACGTTTGGTAGAGTTCATCTTACCATA
>MU182474.1:345209-357173 GCA_016904865.1 Pissodes strobi | reverse complement strand
TTTTTTTTTGTCGTAGTGTTAAAATTGTATTATACCGAAGTACGGTAGAACCTATAGTAAAGCGGTATCGCATAAGGCCAGGTCAGGTGAAAATGCTGGCCATTAAATGTTAAGTGAAAAGTTGTTGAAATTAAATGGTCATATAATAGCCATAAAAATGCTACGTACTACACTTTAATAAACGTAGAAATAAATTACATATTACACTTCAGATCAAACAGACTGATTCAACCGAATAAAAATATCATTATTTGTTATTTCGTCGTTTAATTAAACGTCTCGCTCATTACCTCGGGAACAACCGACATCATCGGAATAATTTACGACAAAAAAATCAACGGACATTAATGATTATAAATGATTTACCCATATAGTTTTAAACATTTTATTCCCACTGTTTTCTCTCTCTCTCTCTATAGAGTCGAGAGACAGAGGCATCTCGGGCCCGGCCAAATCGGCCTTATCTCGTTCGAAGGATCGGCGGTCCGATGGCATTTTTCGGCGGTGTCAAAGGCTCAGCGGAGATCGGCAGACGCCACCACCGAAGAGGCGCCGGTAACGACGCGGACAATTTGCACCACTCGCTTAAACTAATCACAATGAAGTAAAAATTAATAAACCAAAGAAAAAAATTGTTATATTAAAAACATTCATTACAACTATACCCTAATATCTATATTCTTAATTTTTGAAAAAAAAACTAAAATTTTGAACACATCTCTCTTGATTTTAAAATAAATTTTACATTCTCATTGCCATTTTTGCACCATCACTTGACATCTTTGGCCTTCAAGTTATGCTTTTTAAACATTTCATTTTTTGGAAACTTTCGATATCCCAAACAGAGCTAGGAATCTTCTGTAAAATTTAATGCGTTAAACAGAGATGGAGTGATCTTTTCTGGCTCCTGTTCCTTTATGAGGATATTATTTTGTGAACTCTAATAGGGACGTATGATTATAGCTCCTAAAAGAAAAAGTCCAAGGCAATGAGATATCAATTTTATTTAAAAAAAAATCAGGATTTTCATGACCCGTTGGCATCGAAATCAGCATGTTGCCTCAAAAGAACAGGACGAAATAGAACCTTTGCAAAGACAATTAAAAAGGACTTAGCAATTGCCCATGTGAAATCACAAAAAATGGCGACATTAAAAAAAAAACAACAGGACGAGTGTAAAATCCTGCAATGGAACTGAACCTAGGAACCAAACAAGCCTAAAACCCAAGATAAAACACGACTTTAAAAAAGACGTTTCACGAAAAAAAAACTTTTCACTCGACTCTTACTGCCGTCAGTATGGCTGACTATCGAAATACTCTGTCTGAAAAGCAAATGTTCGTAAATTATCCATTTTGATGCAGAGTAGTTCCGAGCAGCACATCTCTATAAACATGACCAATTGAACGCGACTTCATTCGCGATGGCGCAAAACGAAATCTCAAGTCAAGATGCCAATTATAGTCAATTTCTTAATACCATTTTTAAAAGCATTAAACCCACCAAAGAAATCCAAGTTATCACATTTTTATAATATATTATTGCCACTTATACATATCCTACTTAATGGAAAGTTAATACTATAATTTGCCCTATGATAATCAATATGAAAAAGAGTTCTGCTTCTTGAATTTCTGGAGGGTACATGAAGTCCAACCCAATTTTATTGTTAATGATTTTATAAAGTGTTAGGAGATCAATCATAACTCTCCTGTTCTCCAGAGATGTAAGGTTAAGTAACTTCATTATCTCTTGACAATCAATTTCACTATAAGGGATACCAAGTTTAAGTCCGATTCTTTTCAAAAATGTTGATTGAATTCTGTCCGAGATTCTGTCCAAATGAGTATTGTAAAAAGGTTGCCAGACTGTGCCGGCATATTCCAGCACAGGTCGCACCATTGAGCAAAATACATTTCTAAAAATATAAACATATTTGATCTCTTTTAGTGATCTGAAGATAAAGCCCAATAATTGCATTGCTTTACTTGTAGTCCTCTCAATGTGGTCGACAAATGATAGAGAGTCGTTCCGTTGCGGTTGAACAGTAAACAAGTGCCTCGAACGAACGCTTTTTATCGAACGAACGCTTTTTATCGTAAATAAATGTGATAAGGACATCATACGCGGCGAAATCTTCTAGTGTAGTGTTTACCAGATTAATTTTGTTTCTGTATATTTGGAAGTAAAGGCCGTTTAGAGCGGAAGTGCTCAACTTTTCTAGTCGCCGGGGACGTAACCCTGGCATCTGCCCTCGCCATGGGCGATGTCATGGAAGATGACGAGACGTTATCTAATATCTCAATGGAATCGCTTCCCGACCGTAAGCTCTCTGATGTGTCTATCCGGAAAATGGCAAACAAATGCAGTAGCTTCGCAGAAGTCTGCGTGCAATGTAGACTTGACTTCGAGAAGCTCCGCAATATAAGCGAGCTATCACATAGCGACGCCTGCAAACTGTCTTCTAAAATCAGGCAACACTTTCGTGATACCCACCCCATAGGGATGAAAAGGACAGCCGTTATGTCAAAGATCGACACCGGCAAGAAAAAGGCCAGTTCAACTGAAAACCATGGGCCCGAGACAACAAAAAAAAAGCTAAGGTGACCTTGAGCGACCACCAACTGAGGCAAAAAACCTCAGTAAGTTTTTCTGAGAATGAAACGACCGCACCGACCGAAAAAACCCCGAAAGAGTCCCAACTAATGGCACCGCCACCCCCACCGCCCCTAATAGCTCCTAAAATTATATCAGAGGAAGATGCCTTTAAAACCCCTTTCAGGCAGCTCCCGTTCCGGAGAAACTTTAAAATCGACACCCTCGATATGGGCCAACCCCCAATATCGACATCCAACCACTACCAACCTCTGGAGGACATAAACACAGAGGACGAAGACACGGTTAGTGTAGCGTCCACCTCTGCGTCCACAGGATTTAAACGAAAGACTGCTGTCAGTAAAACTAAAACTACCCCTATATAACAAAATCCCAACCCCTACCACCCGTGGTTATCAAGGGACGCCCTGCAGATCACAAGCAACTAAGGGATAACCTGAGAGAGATGCACATAACGAAATACCAATTAAAGTACACGAATAATTCGGTCATCGTGTATTGGGAATCCGCCAATGATCTTCACACGATGAAACGCGCACTTCTTGACCAAGAAAAAACCGAATACCATTCCTACGCAGAAGTACAGGAAAAGACAAGGGCGTCCGTCCTCCGTGGCTTGGATGGGGATATATCAAGCCACAGGAGATAGCTGAAGCATTACGGGATGAGTACCAAATCACACCAAAAAATATATACGTCATGCGCAAAACTAGGACTCCCATGTATCTAGTAATCATGGGAACGGACTACACGATTCGCCGACTCAACGCCGAAGTAAGAACGCTGATGTGTGTTCGGGTAACATGGGAGGCAAGGCGATCTGGAAAGCCAGTTCTTCAGTGTAAGAACTGTCAGCAGTTCGGACACGCTAAGTCCTACTGCAACAAACGAACTGCATGCAGTAAATGTGCCCGACAGTACGATATAACACAGTGCACTCAAGAATTCATAAAATGCGTAAACTGCCGCGGCCCTCACCGATCAATCGACGAGGAATGCCCGGTTTACGCATATAAACTCAATATCATTGAAACTGCGACAGCCAAGTCTAAACATCCTATCCAACAGCAAAGGTACAAGCCCGCACCACCCCCGGCAAACCCTGCCTGGAGGGACCCTACAGGAAGACCAGTAGCAGACGGCCCACGGGGCCAAGGCATAAGCAATTGCCAACGAGAAGAGGATTTCCAAAAGCAATTCCCGCCGCTACGAGCCAAAAGGACGCAACAAACAACCGAGAACCGTCAACAACAACAACAAAATGTACAGGTTAGTGGTACTGCCCGTAGCTTGAACATGAATAATAACGTAAATATATCAAGTATAATGTCGAACTTAAATAACGTTGTAAACAAGATTAACAATTTGGTTAATCTCGATCAATTATTTATGGCCCTTGACCATTATTCTTGTATGCTAGAAGCATGTCGTGGGGACAAGGCTGAGATTAATTCAGGCCTCACTACGATTCTTCTTGCACGAGTATTCTAAGTTCGACATATAATGTTTATAATCGCAAGTTGGAACTGTAACAGCATTAGGTCCAAAATGGGCGAATTTCGTAATTTTATGCATACTACCAATTTTCAGATTGTTTTTCTCAACGAAACGAATTTAGATCTTAACTTTACGCTTAAGGTTAGAAACTATAATATCGAGCGATTTGATAGGCCCGATCGACTCGGGGGAGGCGTGGCCTGCCTCATACACAGGTCGATTCGCTTCAAACGGGTATATAATATCCGAACCGCAATAGAACATGTTAGTATCGAACTGGAGAGCGGCCTGCGTGTGTGTGGCTGCTACACGCCCCCCTGGTCTCCGCCTCACGGCAAACAACTTCCTTGCTCTTTTACCGCAAAATAGAGTATCCCTGCTAATCGGCGATCTCAACGCCACCCATGCCGTATGGGGCGACACTACCAATAGCAGGGGTAGACTACTTAAGGGAATAGTCGAAAATAATCTGGAAATGTCCTATCACAGAACTCCGAATCCTACTTATCTCCGTAGTAACTCGTTCCTGGATGTTGCTATCGCCCGGGGAGCGATAAGAACTACCCAGTTATAAGTACTAGATGCCTTAAACTCGGATCACCTTCTGATCAAGATTGGCCTGTACCATAGGATCCCTATGGCGAGCGACACCGTCATTTCGTACAGGAATGTTGATTGAAGGGTGTTCCGAGCGAGGTTAAACGAGGTAACCGTCGTACCCGGGCAAATAGAAACAATCCAGGAGCTTGAGAATGAAGTCCAAGCACTTACGACTAATATCCAGCGCATCTGTGATGCCATGTGTCCTAGGATTACCATCCACCCTAGGACAGAATCCCTCCCTGAACCAATCCTAGAACTGATAACTTAGAGAAACCGCTTTTGACGAAGATGGCAAAGAAACCGGACACAAGTGGGATCCGCTCAAATCAGCGCATTGACGGAGGAGATCAGGATTAAGATCCGCGAGTATCGCAGCCAAACTTGGCTAGAATACATAAATAAGGTTAGTAGGGGTGGAAGCTTGCCGGACGAGTACGCGGAGGTAGTACGCGGATTCCTGTGATTAGACACCGTGGCATTGACGCGGTGAATGATCTGGGAAAAGCGGAGGCCTTCGCCGATTATCTGGAGGGCGTCTACGGCGAGGCGCCAGACACCCTACCTGACCAAATACTCTGCAGTACTACTATACGAGCGCTCGAGTCACGCAAGTATCCTATCCCTCCGGCAGTGTTTGATAAGTTGAGAGTCACGCCGGCTGAAATCCGCAAAGCACTTTGTCATCTTCCGAGAAACAAGACTCCCGGCCCGGATGAAATTCCGAACCGGATGAAATTCCGAACTTAATCTTAAAAAATTTACCTAGAAAATCATTGATCCATTTTATGCATATAATTAATGCGGTAATCTGCAACATTTCCCAACCCCCTGGAAAGCAGCGTGCGCCATACATTTCCTAAAGCCGGGAAAAGACCTAACTTTGCCCTCATCTTACCGACCGATCTCGCTGCTCAATACCCTCGGGAAGGTGGCTGAAAGGCTAATCTTGCCGAGGATCAGCAGAGAGGTCGAGCGGTTAAACATACTGCCACCGGATCAATTCGGTTTTCGCGGCCGACATGGCACTGTCATGCTGGCCGCGAAAATCGCTTCTGACGTTTACCAAGGCTTTAATGGTCGACAGTCTACTGCTCTGCTACTACTGGATATTGAGAAGGCATTCAACAAGGTGTGGCACGCGGGGCTACTCTATAAACTTTTAGCGAAGTACAACTTTCCACTTCACATAGTATCCTTGATCGCATCATACCTTGCCGGACGCACTTTCAGTACTAGAGTAGAGAAGCGCGCTTCTGCGAGCAGGAGACTGCTGGCAGGTGTGCCGCAAGGCACGCTATTGTCGCCGCTGCTATTCAATCTTTATATAGCAGATATTCCGTCTCATCCTAGAACCAGCAAAGCCCTTTTTACCGACGGTACGGCAATCTATTCCCTAGATCCCAAGGCTAAGGTGGCAAAGTCGAATATAGGCGAACACATAGGCCTATTATTACCGTACTATAATCAGTGGAAAATTTCGCTTAATGAAACCGAGCTTATAATTATTACTCGCAAGAGGAAAGATATAGAAACTACTCCACTAATAGTGGGGAATACGCCTATATTGCCGAAGACGCAAGTTAAATATCTCGGGCTGACACTAGATACAAAACTAAACTTTAGTAAGCACATCGCATCAATAGCAAATAAAAACGCGAGGCCTGAGCTTGTTGGTAGCAGGCAAGTCATTCCTGAGTCCTGCCAACAAGCTGATACTCTACAAATCCGTCATAAGACCTGCTTTAATGTACGGTGCACCGGTGTGGTGTTCGGTGGCGAGAACACACAAGCGCAAACTGCAAGTGCTACAAAATCATTATTTGAGGGCGGCGTTCTCGCTAACGCTGCGAGATCGCATTAGAATCGAAGACCTGCATGCGTGGGTTAGAGTTGAAAATGTCGAGGAGTACATCGACAACCACGCATGCAGATTTTACGAACACCAGATCAAAGGCTCACCCCTAACTGCTAATATTGCAGACACAAGATACAACCCTGAACACCACACCGCTCACGGCACAATATATCGCGATATATCCACTTATTACAAGCAGCTGCGACCACTGTAGTTTAGCAAATATAAATCTGTGATCAGTAACAAAATGCCTTCATTTATCCATCATATTTTTCTATATTTCAGTCTTCAAATCAAACATATCGAAAAAAACGAAAAATCAAAAGTATCAGGACAGCAGAAACAGTAGCCTTCACTGACTAGTGTATACCCTACTGCCTGGTGGGCCGGCTCACCGTGTTCGGACACGGGGGCGGGGCTTGTTAAGGGACCTGTTAGTCTTATAAATACGCAGCAGCAACCGATTTAACTTACATGACTATTAGCCACCGAAGCATCCGTGTCTCCGCAGCTTGACCCGCGGGACGCGACCATTGCGCTGTTACAGTATACCGGAGCAGACTTATCATTAAATCTCCTAAACTTTGTATATATTGTATATAACACTTTATTCTTAGTCTATGTTGTACATATTGTGGCGTCATTTTAGCATGCTGTACTCCTACTCCTCGAGAGTATTGAAGCAAGGTTTTTCTTATGTTTTTCCTTGCATAATCTCCTGTAAATATTGTATATACTCGCAAAAAGTACTGCTATATCCATAAAGCTTCGGCCAACTAACCCCTATAGCGATTTTGAAGGGTATTCCCAGGGAAAGTTTAAGCTGCCTTCAGTACCACAACCCCTAGTATGTAAGATAGGTATAAGAGCAACCCCCTAAGGGTGCCTCATCTGTGGGCCACGTTGTAGAAGGAACTACGACAGGCGTAACCACAGTTAGTAGAACTAGGCATACTTAGGCTAGGAAGTGTGATTTACAAGTTGTAATGTTGAAATAAATATATATTAAGACAAATGATAAAATTCACAGTCTAGCCAAACTCCCAGATCTTTTATCAAGTATGTCCTCCCCAGCTCTACATCTTAAGTTAAGAGAATAGTCAAAAAGAATAGGATATCTTATTTTACAGAATGTGATCATATTACACTTATTGAGATTTAAACTAAAGGTTGTTCTTTTTGCACCAATCAACGAATTTATTTAGGTCCTCTTGCAAAGCCAGACAATCATTAATAGTCTTTACAACATCAGCATAGGCTAGGAACAGGGAGTCACGAAAAGCATTTCTTACATCATTCACAAATAAATTAAAGAAAAGTGCTGACAAATGACCCCCTGAATTAACCCCGATGTGACTCTTATCTCTGATGAAAAGTGTTCTCCCCGTTTTACAACTTGTCTATCTCTGATGTTACTTTCAAGCCACTCCAGCAGAGATCCACACTGTCAAACGCCTTTGATCAATCCGGAGTTTATTCTCAAAGGCATCCAACAAAGCATGTTCATATGTTAGGAGGTTGGAAACTGTTAATCGTCCTTTAGTAAAACCAAGTTGTTCCCCCATAACTATGTTCTTAAAAAGTGGGGTCAATTTATCTGCAACCAGAGCCTCAAAGATCTTGGCAATTATTGAGTTTCTCGAGATAGCCCTATAATTCCGAATATCCGCCCTATTTCCATCCTTAAATACTGGTGTGACATAGGATCTTTTCCAGACACTTGGAAAAACTCCCACTTTCAATAACAAGTTGAAAATAGTACATATCAGCAAAAACACATTTGCAATTTTGCAACAGCACAACTGGAGCCCCATCTGGGCCCGTCCCTTAATTTCTATTCAAACCGTCAATTTTATTATATACTTCAACACACGTAAAGCTTAAGTTACTTACATTAATAAACTTCAGGAACATCTGGAATAGGAGAGTCATCATACACTTGGTACACCGATGAAAAATGTTTCTTAAATAATTCAGTGATTTGAAGTATGTTATCAGTTTCATACTCATCATAAAACATATTTTTAGGATATTCTTGGTTACATTTTTTTGAGTTGATATATCTCCAAAATGTCTTTTTATCGTGAAGCTCAGTTTCTAAGTTAGCCATAAAATCATCATGAGAAGATTGGGATGATAGGCGACACTGTGTTCTTAAACTAGCAAAGTTCGTATAGTTTTCTACTGATTTATAGATTTTGAATGTTTTGTGTGCCTTCTTTTTCTCTATAATAAGCTCTTTTAACTTGAAATTCATCCATTTTGGAAATTTAGGTGTTTTGAATCTAGACACCGGAGTATATTGCTTAATAAAGGTTTCCAAAATTTCATAGGAACTTACTATATCATTCACAACAGTGCCCCCAGATATAAAGCTCCAGTACACAAACCAAGGTTGATCTCGTTAAAATTGGACCTTTTAAAATCAAAATACAAATGATCACGCCGAGGAGTCTCAGTACACTGCGACATTTTAAAAGAACATTCAAACGCAGGATGAGGTACATCTAATTTAAACAGCAGCTTATCACTAGTTCTAACCTTAACAGTAGAATGATTAGAAAATAATAAATCTAAAAGGTTTTCGTATACATTTGGAGTCTCAATTACCTGATATAGTCCCATATAGACTACACAGTTTGCCACTGCCGTTGCCTCCCTCCTCAGGTCACCTAGCGGAGTCGAACCAAACTCAGATATTTTCCATGATATCCCAGGAAGCTTAAAGTCACCTCAAATAAAGACATCAGAGTAAACTCCGGAATCCACCAACTGCATCAAAGATAAACAAAAGCCCTCATAGACTTCTACTGAAGAAACACAGGGTATATAAGCATTTCCAATAAGAATCTTGTGATGCCCCACTGTAATCTGGATAAACAGATGTTCAACGTTTTCCACGGCTGATAGAATCTGTTTACGTGAAAGATTTGCCTTGACAGCTATTAGGACTCCAGTTTATGCCTGCTAGTTTTCACAGACCTATCATGCCTAAACACCATATACCCCTCCAGACCCAAATCACCTGACATAATTTCATCATTTAAGAATGTTTCTGTGAACAAGATGATATCGAAGTCCTCAAAAAGAACACTACACATTAAATTGGCAATTTTTGTCCTAAATACCTCTAACATTCTGGTAATGAAACCTCAACTCATCATTTAGGTCTCTACGGTTGAAAACTTTGCCCTGGCGTATGGACGTTTCTCCTATTTGCATGGTAATGTCTTCGGAATATAAAGAGTCTATAAATAACATTTCTTGGCCAGATATAACAGTTATCCAATTCATTCTAAGTTGCATCATCAACACCTATTTTAAAAGGTCTTGAGCCAGATTTTGATGGAAGCTCCTCAACTATTATGGATTTATGTTTAGATGAATCAATCCCGGTCCTCATGTGATCCATAATGAATTCAGGTGTAACTGATTCTGCAACTCTACCCACGAACATCCATTTTCTGCCAGGTATTCCCTGAAAA
This sequence comes from Pissodes strobi, assembly GCA_016904865.1. Lineage (NCBI taxonomy): Eukaryota > Metazoa > Arthropoda > Insecta > Coleoptera > Curculionidae > Pissodes > Pissodes strobi. Next base: position 347,117 of record MU182474.1, on the reverse strand, counting down.
TTACCATCTGCAGAGTCAGCCATTTCCTTTTTGCCAGATCCAGCCACAGTAGAGCTGTTGACATCATGGGGTTTATTGCGTAAGGTTTTTTTTGAGACAAGTCTGTGCTAACAACCATGTTTTCATTTGCTGGTCCAACAGTGGTGGGTAGAGGAAACAGGCAAAATCCATAGATTTAGAAACCTGGCTGAGCGTGTAAGTATGGATAGGATTTTTGTTTTGTTTATTACTGATTTTATTTTTTAGCGGTTTATTATTTGTTGTTTCTGTTTGCATTTTTGATGGATTATTGATTCTTTCAGGACTGTCAAGATTCAAACTATCACTGTCATTCCTGTCGTTATTAGGGATGGGCTGATTTTCAATAAAATCTGATGAAACAATTGAGTAATTTTTTGGAGCCACATTTTTGGCAACAGTGTTGGACAGGTCAGCATTCATTCCAATGTCAATGTCGGTCGTCAGAGCCATCACGTGCTTGCTGACACTGACAGATGATGAAGAGGCGGGAATCATAGGGGTTTGGAAAACACTAACCTATTATTAATTTTCCATTCTTTTTCGAAATTTTCCTCCATAAAGATGACCTTCTCATGCAGTACATCATTCTTTTCCTGAATTTCAAGAACTAGCATATTTGAAAGGCCGTTGTTTCTACGTAAGAAGGCAATCTCGTCGTCTTTTGAACGTTCGGGCTGCTTATCCGCATCATTACAATCGGGACAGATTAACTCTTGGTATCCAATTATTATGCAGCCCACCGTCTTAACAACACAATAACTATGATACACTCTTTCACATTTAACACATCTAATCCAATTTTTTTACATTTTTTGCACACTTTTTTGCGGGATAAACAATCTGCACAGCATCATCTGAAGCCATTTTGAATATATAAGCATCAGGCAGTTGTTGAGAAACGATGTGTCGATCTTGAGGGCCTCTCTCTTCAGTGACGGCCTTTTGTAGCTGTCAGCCAAAACTTACAAGTGGTTTTGCACGAAATATTCCTTTCCTTTCTTTAAGATGTTAGCTGTCATGCTCTCAGAACGTCAGATGAAAGAAAACTAATTTTAAATAATGATACATTAAAGAAAACGATCCGAAATCGAAATAATATGGCACTTTATGATGGTATGTATTCACAAATTTCAAGGCAAGATAATTGCTCGAATATGACTTGCAGCTAGCTAGCTCATTTACTTAGTTGTTTTCATCCCGTGTTGCATACTTTACAAAATAATCTAAAACCTAAACAGATTAAAGTCAGGAAAGTCTAAATTGCCAAAATGACAAGCGACAAGCCGTTTCGATCGCCAAAGTAAACAAAACAAGGGAGCAAAGCAAATCGTCAAGGAACTCACTCTCTAAAATGCAGTTGTCTCAGGAGGTAAATACAAAATGCATAGACATGGATATCTACTGTTACTACACATATTATAAACCATATACAATCAATAACTGCAACAAAAATAAATACATTTATTCCGAAACATTCAGTTTTGTTTCGCCTTCAAAACTTATCCAATATTAAATATTTGCTTTTGTTTAAGGTGTATACGTGTGTAGCTCTCGTATATATTGGAATTTTTGCATTTAGAATGAATATAAGGTTTCAAAATTGTGGGAAAATTCAACACTTCTAATATTCTCGTGTAGATTTCCGAAATCTATATGGAATTTGCTATTTATATGACTAGTTTCAGGTATTTTCGTGCCAAATTGGAATTTTTACAATAAAGGTGAAATGCTGAAAATCGCATAGTGCAGTCAGTATATTTGAAGATTATTGAATAATTCGAAACATCATAACATTCTCGTATGAATTTTCGAAATCTACATAAAATTTGCTACTTATATGAATAATTTTAAGTATTTTCATGTTAAATTGAAATTTTTTCATTTAAG
>MU182474.1:305660-344905 GCA_016904865.1 Pissodes strobi | reverse complement strand
TTTAGATGAATATAACGTTTATATTTTTTTAAATTTTTTTCAGTAGTAGTAAACGTTATTTATTAGGTACATATAACATACATTTTACAATATACACACATGCACCCTTAGGCCATCGACCGAAGTCCTTCAGCCTGTGGGACCTTAAATTTATAACAAACGGCATTATTATTATTTTTTTTAACATATGGAAAATTAACACACAATTAGATCAAAAAAAAAAAAAAAAAAGTAAAATAAAATATTACGTGTATCTAGGTAATGATACTAATCATAATAAGTAGCAATGGATGATAAACAAAAAAAAATAAAGAAAACCAAAAAACAACGAAATATATATGAAAAGAACAAAGTCAATCCCTTAATGAATCCAAAATTTCAAATAGAGTTTGTGAGGGGTATTTTCTGGCTGGTCTTAGGTTTTGGTCTCGTTCTTTGCACAATAGCTCCATCAAAGGGACTGTCTCAGGTTTCTTGGCAAAATTGGTTGTCAAAATTTCTAGGCGTTCAGTTATAGGCAAGATTTTGGTTTCCTGGTACAGCATTTCATTTGAGGGATTATGCAAATGGTTGTTGGGGTGTCGTATCTGGGTGAGGTTGCGTAATGCTGTGGTTTCTGCTACTTGAAGGTTTTTGAGTGCTGGCGTTCTGCAATTAATATACATCGGATGCATGTATTCCAAGAGCGGTCTGCAAATGCTTGTGTATATATGTGAAGCAGTTTTTATGGAAATTCCCCTGTCTTTGTAGGTCAAACTTCTGAAATGCTTGGATCTTTGTATGCACTTTTTTTTACGTTTGTGGTATGCTGGTTAAAGTTCATTTTGTGGTCAATAGTTATTCCCAGGTATTTAACTGCTGATTTCGGATGTATCACTTCGTTGCTCAGAGTTATTGTAGGTGTTAGGTTGTTGTTATTATGGTTAAATATAATTAATTGTGATTTTCTGGGGTTTGCTTTTAATCGCCAAAGCTCAAACCATTCCTGGATGGATCGCATCAAGTTTTGCAGTGCTTCTTGTGTGGAAGTAATGTTATAGCTATGAGAAATTAATGCAATATCATCGGCAAACTGTAAAATGTAACTGTTCTTGTTTTGTTCTTGTGCATCATGATTGGTATAAATGTCGTAACAGAATAGATTATGCAGCAGCGGTGAAAGTGGTGAACCCTGAGGGACTCCTTGTTCAGCTTCAAATGTGTTGGAGAGCTTGTTGTTGACTCGTATTCTAATGGTCCGGTGGGAAAGAAACTCCTTTATAATTACAATTAGATGTTGGGGGCAATTCATTAGATGCAGTTTGTATAAAATTCCCTTGTGCCACACACTATCAAAGGCCTTATTGATATCCAGCATTACTGCTGCACTCCGCTGTCCCTTTAATTTGGCTGTCTGTACATTTGATATGAGAATGGAAAGAGGATGTATTGTTGAAGCCTTTGTCTGGAAGCCGAATTGATGTTTTGGGATGTGCATTCCCACACTTTTTTGAAGGAGTTTTTTAACAATTTTCTCAAAATTTTTTGAAAGAACTGGTAACAAGGTTATTGGTCTGTAGCTGGATGGCCTGCTTAAGTCTGAGTTTGGTTTGCCAATTGTTGTTATAATTCCTTGTTTCCAGATAGAGGGGAAAAACTGGTTATTTAGACAAAACTCATACATTTTAATGATGTAATTATGGATCTCAAAGTTTTGTCTGTCGAAGGTCGGGTCGTTATCCTCTTGGAAGGCTTTTTTGAAATGTGTAGCGAATACTTCGGCTTTTTCTGCATCCTCCTGAAATATTTGGTCTCCTTCGCTCAAGTCGGCAATGTGGTGTTTAGGTTTGTATTTTGTTAATTTACGGATTTGTTGCCAATATGTTTTGCAATGTTGTTGATTAATGTCGTTCCATGCCTGGATCCAATTGTGTTCCCTGTATTGAGCAATAAGTGATTGAATGTTTTTGTTGTAGGTATTAATGTTTGTTTTGTAGTTTGAATTTTTGTTGTTTTGATATTCTCTAAGCATTTTACGTTTTGTTTTGATAAGCTTAATAATAAATGGTGGAAGTTGGTGTAAAAAGTACCTGGTTTTGATTTTGGGAGGATACTTGATTATAGCTTCAGATAGGGAGTCATTAAAAACCTGAATTGTGTCTTTGTTAATGTGCTGATTTGCATTTATAAATACCTTCATATGTTATGCAACTCTTTCTGTATCACATTTTTCGAAGTTAATATTTGTGTCAATATCTGTATCTTGTATGCTTCTATGTAAGTCTATGTCAACTTGTATTGCTAGGTGGTCGGAGCCTAGATCTGATGTTGTTTGGATGCTTGATATGTTTTGTTTAAGATTTTCTGTGAACAGAATTAGGTCTGGAGTGCTATCTGGGTTATTGGGCATAATAAATGTAGGTGGTGTGGAAGCTTTAGTAAATGAGGAGTTTTTAATAAAGTCTTTGATTTGGAGGTTTTTACGTCTATTTTTACCTGGGTTAAAATCTCCAATAATAATACAGTACTTGTACATGGCAGCTTTTGTGAAAATAGTGTCTTCTATGTGTGATGCTGATGGATGGATGTACACTAATAAAATGTGTACATAGTCTTCGAGAAAGGGTATAGAAATATGGGTTGCTTCATTTAATGGGTTATTGACTACGGGGGGATTTTCTTTTCTCATTTTAAGCCTAGGGCTAACTTGTATTAGGCTGCCTCCTCTTGTATTAATTAAGGTAATTCCATTGCGTTGAATTGTTTTCCAATCTTTGAATGTTGTATTAGAATGTCCATTGGTTTTTGTTTCAACGAAAAGCGCACAGTTAATATCATTTTGCTCTATGTAGTGGTTGATAAGATGTTTTTTGGGTAAATAGCTGTTAATATTTGCATATAAGATTTTAAGCATGGTCAATATTGGCTGGCACGACTTCACCCTGTTTGGTTTCGGTAGGGGATGTGGAGTTTGGGTCATCCAGATCAAACATAAAAATAAAGGCTCGGTTTCCCCCTGGAAAAACGATGCAGGTGTCTATATTGAACTCTTCTACAAACCTTTTACGTAGCTTAAGGACTAGCTCTTCTCTGTTGGTGTTTTTGGGCTTATTGATTTGTTGTATATATGTGTTAATGATGCTGTCATGAATGGTAACTGGTTTGTGAACTCTTGACTGTTTGCGGGTATGTTCGGGTATTTCGTGGGATTTTTTATTTAAAGATTTTATTTTAATGTTGGGTATACCTTCGATTGGGCTTGTTGGACGCTTAGGACATTTGAATGCCCATGCTTGGTGGTCTTCAGCTCCACAGGCGTTGCACTTTGGGGGAAGATTAGTCTTGCATTTGGCTGTGCTATGGTTGTCTCCACATTTGTTACATGTCAGTGGGGTGTTGCAATGTTCGGTTTTGTGAGTAAATTGTAGGCATTTTGAGCATGGAATTGGTGCAGGCTTGGGGGGTAAGCTGGGAAATGCACGGTAGTGGCGATTTTTATAGAATATTCCATGATTGATCACTTTTTCGTAGGCTTCAATATCTCCAGTGATTATTCTGACCATTGAAGTTTGCTTGCCAGTTGCTCGGGAGATTATTCTTTTGCAAAATCGATGTGTGACGTTTATTTCGTTGAGGTAGTTTGATATTTGTAGGTCCGTTATGTATTCTTCGATGTTATGTAGTACCGCCGAAAATAAGTCCACTTGGCTAGTAGTGATGTTTGATTTCCTAATGTTTGTGGTCGTTTCTTTGAATTGAGTGATCAAGTTAGAATTCATTAAATTGTCTAACGATTCCCTAACTTTCTCTTTGTTGACGTTTGTTTTTAGCAAAAAATCCCATTTTTGTTGTTAAAATTACATCCTTATTGTGTGGTTGCTCATTCTCCCAAATTTCTGACATTGCAATCCTATTGATATGGTCCTTTGTATTTATGTAGAAAAGGTATTTGTACATTTCATTGTTTGCTTCTCTTATCTGTTTGGGTAGATTCCATGTTTTGTTTGTTGACGTTTTTTGTTTGTTTATATTTTCGGTTTGCTGTTCGGTGGGTTGTTGAACTTGATATGTTTTGTTTTTTTTTTGGACTTGCGATGGTGAAACATCGCCTATTATGTTTCGAATTTGTTCCCGTGAGTATTGTTTGTTGTCCCTTTTCCGCTTTTTATAATCAGCAATCATACGGTATAAATCGTCGTCAGTCTCCTCAGATTCACTCATTTTTTTTCCCCGTTTTAAGGATATAGTTGTGAGGAATTTACTAAATAAACAAATACAAAAAAAAAACACTACTTTTTACGCGAATTTAGGCGAATATAACGTTTATATTTTATATCAAATCCTAGAAAGTGCATGGAGCGATATTTTTCAAAATTGTAGAAAAATTCACACTTCTCAAAATTCTCATGTAGGTTTCTGAAATTTACATATAATTTGCAGGGTATTTGCTGTTTATGCTCCCTTTGTGAATGACAACGAAATACACTGTTATTAAGTATTATGAGCCTCACATATCCGAGTGTGACGGCTCAATCATATTCACTAACCAGCAAAAAGTGTGCTTTTAAAAAAATACCGATGTTGTCTCAATCGATATCGTTAGTGCAATAGGTCTTCTCCCAAAACTCGAAGCTCTCTATATGTCGTATGATCTAAGCGCCATGAGACCGGTCGTCCATGCAAGCTGCACTCGTAGAAACATGTGCAAGGAAACGCTTAAAGGAAATCGCGGGTCGCTCCAACTAATTCCTTTAATTGCTAATTATGTCATGTCTGTTAAAGCTTTGCAACGTTTTCTTTTTTTTTATTTTTCTTGTTGTTGTTGCGAAACTTTGAAAATGCCGGCGTGCACCACACGTACCGCCATGGGCGCGTTCGAATCAAGTCAATAAGACCCGATAAGTGGCCGGATCATAAGGCACTTTAGTTCCTTGTGATACTAATTATGGTACGGGAACCAATAGCAAAGTAATGAATAATAAATCGCCAATGGGTGTAAAGGGCACTTACTGGCCACTGGTCTACGGGCTCCTTCCTGAATCTAGCCAACCAAAATTGCAATACAGGCCTTCCGAAAACTTGCAGAGACAATCTATAAGCTTCAATTTCAGCTAAAGGACAGTTGAGCCAACTAATTCATTAAATGGCAATCTTGAAATTTTTTTCAAAAAACGAAGAATGCGGCATACGAAAAAATTAGAAAATTTCGTTCCAAATAAAAGTTAATACAGGCTGGATATTTTTATATGTCCCACTTCTGATATGCAGTTGTTGATGCTCTATCGAGGTCCATCATGATTTGAATTTCCATTAATAAAATACGAAAATTATTTCTAAATAGTAGTTTTCACAAAAATAAATGGACGGTATTTAAATACCCATCTATACAGAGTCGAACAAATTTTCTAACTTTCAGTCAAAATTATTAATTTACACATGTAAGATTTTCAAACATATTTCCATAATGAAAAAATCCTTAACGTTTAGACGCAGCTTTATAAGTGTTATTTTATAATCATTTTATATATACAGGGTGTCTTGAAAAGCAGGACTAACCACCACCATCATATTAAGTTATATCTCGTATATAATAAAACATCAAAAATTTCCAGTAATAAATAATCGGGCTTCTTGGGACACACTATATCCAGAAATCATACATTTTCATCATAAAAAGCCTGCCGTGGAGCGAGGCGATGAAAAATAGCCATTACTAGCTTTAAAACTATACATACCTCGGGTGACGATTAGTAAACTGATTCAATACTATCTCGATTTAATAGCATTTTACTCCGTTAAAAAAGGAAAGAAATATTTTAATTAGTGCATCGACGGCGAATTTCTCAATTTTATTAATTCTGCCGACAACTTTTATAGCCGATTGAAAGGGGCGGTGCAAAAAGGCGATATAAGACCATTAAAAGCAGTGGCGTACAATGGATGCTTCAACAACAGTTAATTTTTTTAAGTATATTTGTGTGTCACCATAGTCTAAAAAAAGTCCATGGGATCTAGATCGGGTGATCTGGACGGCCGAGCAATGTTTTGGGCGTCTGCCATGTCACTTTTTGATTTAGAGATTATAAGTACCGACATTTTAGCATTATTTTGCCGGGGTTCTTGGCATATGATCTTTGTGCACTTAAATTGGGCGCCACGTAATTTGGAAGAGATACTGCAAGTTATATAGTCTATCGTTTTTGTTATAAACATTTTAGTCCTTCGAGTCGCGGATGTTCTTAAAGATGACGGAAGAAGTGATGTGCATAGTTGGAAAAGAGATATAGTGTGTTAAATCTCAGTGGAATTTTCCAAAGTAATTTGAAAGCTTAAGGTAAACGTCGTCGTACTTTTATAGTGACGTGTGTGATACAAAAATTAATTTAACGTGTAGTTAAATTAATGTGGGCTTATTACCTAGTTTGGAGAGGTAATATTGAGTATACATGGTATACAAATTAATGTTAACCGATTACCTAGTGGGGAGAGGTAATATATAGGGTGGACGCGTTTAAAATTGGATGTTTAAAACGCGAAGAAGTCTCTTGCTGTGTATTAGAGATTTCGCTGGCTGTTTTTTCGGTTGTTTGTGTGCGGAATAGACTGAAAAGAAAAGTTGACTATTTTCTTTGTTGTTGGGCAGTGCTACGTAGTGCGTGGAGTTTGAGTAATGCATGAAAAGAACAGGTAAAGTTATTTTATTTTGGAGTTAAAGTTACAGTGGATCTTTTTTAATTGTTTTTTGAAATAAATATACCTAAAAGGCCTATATGTTGGCCTCATATTTTGTTCTGTATTATTAGGTATTTTATTAAAGGTTAAGCTTTAAGGACATTTTAAGGATATATAAAGGTTTTTTAGTTTAATAATAGGGAGGAACAAATTAAATTGTTGATTAAAAAACGAGGGGCTGTGAAGGGGCGAATCACTCTTTTTAAAAAATATTTGACAGAAGGCGAGGGAAAAACTTCTAGTTTAGAGGAAAATGAAAGATTAGAAGATACAGTTTCAATTGAATTGGAAACTAGGTTAAATAAAGTTCAAGACCTTCTAGTGGAGTTTGAAGAGATTCAAGGTGATTTAGAATTTAATTCGGAGGAAACAGAACTTGAGCAAAGGCTTAGTGAAAAGGAGGCTATTGAAAATTTTTATTTTCAGGCAACAAGTACGGCAAAAGGACTTCTAAAAAATATGGTGAAGCGGATAATAACAGTGAAATCTCAAGTAATTCGGGGGCACCTAGTGGGGCAAATTTAAATATTAGAACAGAAAATAGTTCAAATGCTGTGAAGTTGCCTTTAATTAATATTCCCACCTTTAATGGCTCTTACAATAAGTGGCTAGAATTTAAAGACACATTTGAAAGCCTAATAGATAAAAATGCAACTATAAGTGAGGTGCAGAAATTTTATTATTTGAGGGCACAGTTATTAGGTCCAGCTAAGCAAGTTATTGAGTCGATTGAATTTAGTGCTTCGAATTATAAAATAGCTTGGGAGTCCCTGTGTAAAAGGTCTGACAACAAACGAATATTAATTCAAAATCACCTTTCAGGTATTTTTGAGATTTCTCCTTTGCGTAATGAATCTTCTGAGGGTTTGAGAAACTGGTGTGATACTGTATCTAAACATTTGCGAGCGCTGGAAAATTTGGGTCGACCGGCGCAATCATGGGATGATTTAATGATTTATCACTTAGCCTCTAAATTAGATCGTGTTAGTTTAAAAGAGTGGGAGAGCGTTAAAGTAAGAAATGAAACCCCATCACTAAATGATTTTAAAGATTTTATAAAAGGCAGGGCTGATATTTTAGAAACTTTAGAGCATTCACGAGGAAAGGCTATGGATAAGGAGCATCATTTTTCAGGCAACTGGCGTAAGCTAAAAAATGAACAAAAGGCATTTTTAAATGTGGGTAAAAAATGTTTTATGTGTAAGGAAAATCATGAACCTGTAATTTGTAAAAGGTTTTTAGATCTCCCTGTTTCAGCCCGTGTGTCTATGGTCAAAAGGAATCGACTTTGTTTATGCTGTTTTTCCTCTAATCATTTTAGTACTAAATGTAATGCCTCTAAATGTGAAAGATGTGGTATGAGTCACCATACATTATTACATTACTCTAAAGGTTCTTTAGAGAAGAGGGATGTGCAAAAGAATGATACTCAGGACTCTGGCGCTAATGGGGGCGCAGAGCAAACAGTAACTATGTCCATGAGTAGTAATAAAAATGTGGGTAACAGCGGGCAGGTTTTACTTTCTACAGCGGTGGTGAAAATCAAGGATATTTGTGGTGATTTTCATGAATGTAGAGCGCTGTTAGACTCGGGCTCCATGAGTAATTTTATTTCTGAGAAAATGTACAACAGGTTAGGTTTGCAGGGTAGACCAGTAAATATTTCTGTAGTAGGGATAAGTCAAAGTGCCTGTAGAATAAATAAGAGGTGTCAGGTTGAAGTTTTATCAACTGTGAGTAATTTTGAGGCTTCCATTTCATGTTTGATAATTCCAAGGATTAGTGAAGAAATTCCTCTGCACGAAATTAATTTAAATTTATTTAATATACCATAAATTTTTCAGTTAGCCAATCCAACTTTTTATATTCCTGAGGAGGTGGATATGCTTATTGGTGCTGGATTATTTTGGAAACTCTTGCGTGTTGGGTAAATATCGTTGGGCAATGGTATGCCAAGTCTTCAGAACACATCTTTAGGTTGGATTGTTTCAGGGGAGATAGGGAATAATACGTTTTGTGGGAAAAAACATAAGACTGTGTGCAATTTTACTGTGGAATCGGATGTGCAAAATCAACTTCAGATGTTTTGGCAATGGGAGGAGCCGGGAATTGCAAGGCAGGATGTATTGTCTCCAGAAGATTCGCTGTGTGAAAAGTTGTTTGTTTCGACAACCGTGCGTGCAGAGGATGGTCGTTTCATGGGATCCATCCCCTTTAAGGGTTCTATGGATACTCTTGGGGATTCGAAACAAATGGCACTACAGAGGTTATTGTCTTTGGAAACAAGATTCCAGAAAAGTGAATCTTTAAGGGAAAAATATTGTGAGTATATGGCTGAATGTGAGAGGGTAGGTCATATGACTAAGGCGTGTCATGAGGATAATAAATTATCATTTTTCCTTCCACATCATGGGGTGGTTAAGGATGATAGCTCTACAACAAAGCTGAGAGTTGTGTATGATGGATCTGCACTTTCTGACACTGGTGTGAGTTTTAATCAGTTACAATTTGTTGGGCCCAAGATACAGGATAATTTATTATCAATTTTATTGCGTTTTAGAGAAAACAAGATTGCCTTTTGTGCTGACATACAGAAAATGTATAGGCAAATTTGGGTTAAAAAGGATCATAGACCATATCAACGTATTCTTTGGAGAAGGGATCCCTCCAATGAAGTTCAAATGTATGATTTGAATATGGTCGTTTTTGGATTAACGTCAAGTCCATTTTTAGCTGTGAGGTGTTTGAAGCAACTGGCTTTAGATTTCAAGGACACACGTGCAAAGGCATCAAAGGTTATTGCTGAGGATTTTTATGTGGATGACCTTATTTCCGGTTGTTCAACTCTTGAGGAGGCAATCCAAATTTGTAGTGACATTATTGACATTTTAAAATCGGCAGGTATTCCACTTAGAAAATTTTGTTCTAATAATGAAACATTTTTAGCTAAAATGGGTTGCACAGAAGGTCATAATTCTATATTAGATTTAGGAGAAGGTGAAAAGACAAAACCATTGGGTTTGTTTTGGGATTGTTCTTTAGATGCCTTCACATATAAAATTGAATCTTCAAATGATCATGTGGTTACTAAAAGAAAAATTCTTTCTGACATTGCTCAGATATTTGATCCGTTGGGATTGTTAAGTGCGAGTATTATCATTCCCAAAATTATTTTGCAAAAATTGTGGTTGCTTAAGTTAGCATGGGATGATAATATTCCGATGAACTTAAGAAATGAGTGGCTTAAGTTTAAAACCTAAATGTTAGAATTTAATAGTTTGTCTGTTTCTAGATTTCTGTTGTGTGATAACCGGGTCAGGATCGAATTGCATGGGTTTGCTGATGCCAGTCAGCATGCATTCGGTGCTTATATCTATATAAGGACAATAAGTAGTTCCAATGATGTAAAGGCAGAGCTTTTCTGTGCTAAGAGCAGGGTCGCTCCGATTAAGGTTCTAACGATTCCAAAGTTAGAACTTTCAGCTGCCTTATTACTTTCAAAAATTGTGAAGGAAGTTTTGGATTCAACCAGAATGGATATTGATAAGATAATTTTATGGAGTGATTCAACTGTGGTGTTAAGTTGGATTAAGTCACCGGCAAATCAATTTAATCAGTTTGTGTCTAATAGAGTTTCACAAATCCAAACGTTGACAAATTCTGAAAATTGGCATTATGTAAGGTCGGAAGAAAATCCGGCAGATTTAGTTTCCAGGGGTGTTTTTCCGTCTAGATTAAAGGACAATAAAATGTGGTTTAATGGTCCTAGTTGACTGGAGGAATTTGAATATTTGGCTAATGATGTGGATATAATTAGTATCGAGGAACTTCCAGAAACGAGAAAAAATGTAAAGACCTTTGTAAATGTTGAAGGTATTCCATTCGAATTGTTTAACAGATTTTCAAATTTGGGTAAATTGAAACGAGTTTTTGCTTGGTGTTTGCGCTTTATCCATAATTGTAAAAATAGTAAGTCCAAGGAATCATGCTATTTAGGTGGGTGATCTGTGAGGGAATTAAACAATTCAGAAAAAGGATTAATTAAGATTGCTCAGAGGGAATATTTCTCAAAGGAATTAAATTTAGTAGAAACGGGACAAATTATAAAAAACGGAAAATTATCAAGTTTAAATGCATTTATTGACAAATAAGGCATATTAAGAGTAGGTGGAAGATTAAGTCTTTCAAATTATGATTTTGCTAAAAGGTTTCCAGCTGAATTAAGTTCAAAATATGTTTTATCGAAACTTATTGTCCGGAAAGAGCATCAAGTGTTATTACATGCAGGTCCTCAAATGGTTCTGGGCTCAATAAGGGAAAGGTATTGGCCTATAGGGGGAAAAAACCTAGTTAAAAAAATCATACATGATTGCATTGTTTGTGCTCGAGTTAAGCCATTAAGTTTAGAGTTTCAAATGGGAAATCTTCCCAATTCACGTGTGACAATTCAGCCTCCTTTTAATATTACAGGGGTGGACCATGCAGGACCATTTAATTTAAAAATTGCACAAGGTCAAGGTAATAGATTATACAAAGGGTATATTTGTCTATTTGTGTGTTTCACGACACGTACAATACATTTGGAAGTTGTCACAAGTTTGTCATCTGAAGCTTCTATGGCTACCTTAAGGAGATTCATTTCGCGAAGGGGAAAACCTTGCGAAATCCATTCTGATAATGGGAAGAATTTTGTGGGAGCCCATTCGCAATTAAAGGAACTTGGACGTTTTTTGGAAAACAATCACTCTGATTTGGAAAATTTGGTTAAAAATGAGGGCATTAAATAGCGTTTTATCCCGGTCAAGTATCATTTGAAAAGAGTGGTTGGCAATCATAATTTAAGTTATGAAGATTTTGCAACTGTTTTATGTCAAATTGAGGCCATCGTAAACTCGCGCCCATTAACTCCGATGTCGTCTGACCCTAATGATTTGGATGTTATCACGCCTGCGCATTTTTTAATAGGTCGACGACTAATGTCTTTACCTGATCAAAACGTGCTTAGTGTAAACGAAAATCGGCTTTCGCGTTTCGAAAGAGTGCAAAAAATGCAGCAAAACTTTTGGTGTAGGTGGTGCAAGGAATATGTGGCTAAGCTTCAAAATTGTGTGAAGTGGAAACACACCAAGGGCAATTTGAAGGAAGGTGATTTGGTTTTGGTCAAGGAGGACAATATTCCACCATTGACTTGGTTAATGGGACGAGTCGAGCGTCTTTACCCAGGAGCAGATGGAATCAGCAGGGTTGCTACTTTAAAAACTTTACGTGGTGGGATTACCCGTTCATTTTTCAAGTTATGCCCTTTGCCAGTTGAGACAAATACTGTTTAGTGTTGTAGTTTTTTTTGTTTTTTCTTTATACGTAGTGTTAGTTTAAGCGTCAATGTTGATGTTTAGGTTTAGTTCGTAATTAAGTTGCTGGCTTTTATATTTTAATCAGCTAATATGTTGATTTTTTGAAAGTAGGTTCTTTCAAGGGGGGGGGGGGATGTTAAGAAAATAATATTGTATTTATAAATCAACGTTTCCTACGCTGGTTATCGTAATTTAAAGAAATCTATCGGCGCCGTTAAACATGTGTCGTTTAGTCTATCTCACTTATATTTTTTCACGGGCGGTTTGCATGATAACATCCCTTCCGACCAGTGGCGTAGCTAGAAATGTGGGCGCCGGGGGGCAAGCCTATCCGCTGGCGCCTAAAACAAGCCTATATTTTGTGCATATACGCAAATTAATTAAAAAATAATACATCATAATATTAAACGTATATTTTTGAAGTGAAACTTCTTAACGCGCGCCGGGAGTAAAATATGAAGGTCGCGATCCCGACACACGGCGGGCGAGCTGGCAGGGAACGGAAAATGGTCACGGACGTTATTGCGATATCTTTGTTAGTTTACAAGATAAAAATACGGAATTTGCTCTATTACCTTGTCAAGACATAAGCGAAACTTTTATGAAGAATAGTTTTTTTTCATTTAGGCTTTCCCTTTTTGTTAATTGAGTGATATTTAAAAACTCCTTTTTAACCAAATCCGTTAAGATATCTATAAGGCTAGGGCGTTTAATTATTGTGACATCTTTGTTAATTTACAAGGTATAAATATGGCGTTTGCACTATTACTTTGTCAAGACATAAGCGAAACTTTTATGAAGAATAGTTTTTTCATTTAGGCCTTCCCTTTTTGTTAATTGAGTGATATATTTAAAAAAAAAAACAACTTTTTAACCAAATCCGTTAAGATATGTATAAGGCTAGGGCGTATAATTATTGTGATATCTTTGTTAGTTTACAAGATAAAAATATGGGGTTTGCTCTATTACCTTGTCAAGACATAAGCGAAACTTTTATGGAGAATAGTTTTTTTTTCATTTAGGCCTTCCCTTTTTGTTAATTGAGTGATACATTAAAAAAAAATCTACTTTTTAACCAAATCCCAGGCTAGGGCGTTTAAGTTTAAGAAGTTTCACTTCTGATATATAAACGGCAACCAACCAACAGGTACATAGTTATATATAAACGTAAACTAAACATAATCGACGTAAATTGATCGATTTATTGATCAAAATTAATTTTTGGACAAATTCATTTTCTATGCTTAGTATTGCTAGGCTATTTAGGCTTGTCGGACTAATGGTACCTCCTAAATACGAAACTCCAAAAATCACATACTTTTTACGACCGAAATTTTCGGAATTTTGGTCTTTGAAGTCGCATGCCGCCTTACGCAGCGTTTTTACAAATTTGCATGTACCAAATGCCGCCGCGCCGGGATGCATATTTACACATCCTAACACACGACGACAAAAGCTATCGCGCCATGTCTTCGCGATGCAATCAATTTGCGGCAAGAGCCCTCGTGGTCGAGAGGTCTAGATGGTTAGGTCTCAGTTCGGCGGCTATCGGCGGCCTGGGTTCAAACCCCGTTACTTTTTTTATATTTTTAGGTTAAGTTTCTAAACAGTTTTTTTCTTGATTTTGGGTATGTCTTGGGTTAGCTTAGGTTAGCACCTGGTTAGTTCCCTTTTCTTGAGCCCCCGTAGCGTGCGAAGCGAGCGGAGGGCCATGCGAAAAGTGAAATATTATATAACAGCGTGTTCCAGGTGCCCAAATCAGTGAGCTTTTGTAGCGCTACAAACGCTTACAAAACCTAACCGATTTCAGAACCCTGGTGCCATTGTATGTGAGGATGTGTAGATATGCCGCCGGGATATATCTTTTTATTCCACATAGAATAAATAATAAATACCTGACACAAAATGTATTGGTTGGGTAAAAAGTTTAATACATATTTTGGCCTTTGATCTTTGATTGTTTTATAATTTAATTAATTTAAAAGCTCAGTTAAGCTCATGAGCATTGTTAGCATTAGCATATTTATAAATTCGGAGCGGCGCCTAATTTCTCTTGGCGCCGTGGGGCCTTGCCCCCCCCTGGCCCATCCGGTAGCTACGCCACTGCTTCCGACTCGGGTTTGATTTATTTTTAGCTTTAGTTAGTTGTGGTAAGAGTATCGAGCAAAAAAGATGATGCAACTCGTAGGCTTTGTCTTTCACGTGTTTTCTATGTACTTCTCCGTTTAAGAACCGGCATTTTGTTTTTCATAATAAAAATCCGATGAAAAGTTAACTGAGTCGTTTTTGTTATAAACACATAAACCAAACAAGTTTTCTTTATTTATAAGAATATCTACCCTCTTCGTTGGGAATAACACATAATTAAAATATGAAGATATAATCCATTTCTACAGTTTAATCAAAATAAAGTTATGAAGGAGCTTAACTTGGTAACGCTTACCTCTTGGGTGTTTTATTTAAAATAAATTATACCTAGAGGGAAAAGACTCATGAATCTTTGTTTCCAGGGTTATTAAATAGATTTATCTGTAAAAGGCATTAAATGTGTATAATATCTACCAAGTGAGCCGAACAATTAAATGTAAAAAGTTAATATGAATAAGTTAGTGATAAAGAATAAAATTTTACACTAGGTAGACAGCTGAGCTTTTACATAATAAAAGGAAAGAACTAGCCTTGAGTTAGTCCCGTCAGCTGGATAAATGCCTCCCTCTCTGAGGTTCTTGTCCCTTATTGTTCCCTTCTCTAATCATGTGAAATTCCGGACCAAACTGATTTTTCTACTTCACCATATCCATGAAACATGGAAGTTTAAGATTTAACTATAGACCGTAAATCCCAATTGAAAATCATGGCATCTTCATGCCATTCCCAAATCAAAATTATCTAATATTCTCTATTATCAATATCCGATAATAAAACCTGAAACAAACATGAAGTCTTTAGCCACTTTACTTAAGATTGTTGAAATGTTCTGTTTTTTATAAAGCACAAGCCAGCGATTACCTACCTTACTAGGTGGTGATGGATTAAACCCAAAAATTAAAAGGCATCCTCAAGGATTAGACAAAAATATACAGACCTAATGGCACAAGATTTTAAAAATCTTTTGGATCTTTGGAAAATTTCATTGGATAGTAAAAATTTACGGGATTGGTAAATTTGATTAAAATAAATTTTTTTTGGGACAATTTCCTCCCATGATGATTCTTAAACTCAAAAGTATAAAATACAAAATCGGTCTAGACACTTCGGCTACATCATGAAGACCAAGGCTACATAAACTTAACCGCTTTAACCTCGTTTCGGACTTCCGATTCGTCTTCGGTAGAGTGTGCACGTGTCGGGTATCGGCCATTTTGTTCCAGCTTCATATACATATATGGTAGTTTGGAAGCACATGGGGCTTTCAGGGACTGTGTAGATTCCCCGAATAAGATTCGGACGTCCAGCCGGGGGTTAGAGCCCCGTGCATGTAGAAGGGTCGCTCTACCTCTTGCTAAGCCTGGATAGGGGTCTTTTTTGGCTGAATTTTCGAAAGAAAAAGGCCAACAGAGAGTTTACTACTACTACTATTTAACCTCGTTTCCGATGTCAATTGTCAGCTCATCGACACGGAGCGGCGAAAGCTGCTTTCTCATGCATAGTCCATATAGAATGAATATTAGTGTCACTCGGGTTCGATTGTTCGTAACCACAATCAGGAATGACGTCATATTTAAATATTAACTTGCATGAAACATAATGACTAAAGATGAGAATTAATTTAAAAGAAAACAATCTTTATTGAGCAATTAAGGCAATATTAAATTAATAAGATAGTATGTAGTGAATCAGTGGCTTGAATTAATATATTAAAAATATGTTTTATTACTATAAGAAATCCAACCATGAGGAAATGGTAATAGTTCTGATTAACATCTCGTAAAAAGAAAGTTAAAGACCTTCTGATACTTCGTGGCTCAATAACTTAATGTTTGCTTAAGTTATGAAATAATTTATGTTCTAAATATATACAAATAAGGGTTAAGTGTCATTTTTCCAGATAGTTACTTAGCTAGGTACATTCAAAGCATAATATATGAAAACAATCGTAATAACGTATATTGCTTGAATTCTAAAAAAAGAACAGGTAGCATTTACTTATAATACCTTCATGAAAAATAAAATGCTACAACATTAGATGGCGTTTGAAGCAATGAAAACTTAGGTCGTCTTGCTTACGATTGGTTTTCGACGCCGTGCCGTCACTGACCTGACACTCCAAGCGCCCGTTTGAAATTAACGAGCGCCCCATTATATGTTTATTAGATGACTCGGTACCCCATAAAATATCGACTTGTATGAAACGATTTCGCGAAAAGAATTTTTCTTTGCGCTCACGTAAGTGTGAGAAAGAACAACGTGACGGCCACGCATTCGAAACGTATTGATGGATACCCCATAACCCAAAGCATTTAGTTGCGTCAAATTCAATGGGTTATTACTTTTAACGGCCCCACAGTGTAAATGCGATAGTTAGCCTTTCTTGGAATAATACTAATTGACGTATCGATACGCCGTGAATTATGCATGATTTATGTGTCGTTTGAGCGGTCACGTAAGTATAGAATATAATAAATAATAACGCAAAAAAGGCAATGGCTGATATATTTAATACAAAAAACAGATCCTTTTTATACAGAGAGTCTCAGAGTGATGTGTGTTAGGTTTTTAATCTCAGTGGAATAATTAGGCCAAAATAGTATTTAAATTTGTTCTTTTTATTGTGTCATTTGTGTCACTGCAGACAACTGTACAAAATCATTATTTGGATTAATTAAAGCAAAATTAAAAACTAAAAAAAAACAAAACAAATATTTTGTTAACTTTGCAAATCTCTTTCTCTTTTAACCTTTAACATTAATCAATATTAACTCTGATTGTTACCTGACTAATTCAAAGTTCAAACTCTCTTTATTTATAATTAATAATGCACTAATGTCAAGCGAAACAGCCTTGCGTCCTTTCATACACACACAAGATAAAGTTACGTACACACTACACATGCGAGCATACGCGCATAAGCATCGCACCATTACGTCGAAACTGATTATTCAAATTCTCCAACACCCTTCCTTAAGCAGCTTCTGTCTGTTTAATGCCTTCGTAAATATATCGACAACTTGTTCTTTTGTGTTCAGATAAACTGAACGTATAGTCTTGCCAACATGATAAATGATGAACTTGCGCCGAATTTCAATATGCTTCGTCCCCTTCGTGACTTTTCCTTCTTCAGCATTTAATTCCATCATATGAATTGCTGCTTTGTTATCAACAAGCAAATCAGTAGGCTCAGTCATCTGTTGCATTCCAAGTTCTGCCATTATTCGACGAATCCAACATACTTCTTGAGTTCCACTCGTAGCAGCACGATATTCAGCCTCTGCCGATGATGTTGAAGTTACTGACTCTTTTTGAGCAATCCAGACAATTTCTCCAAGTTCGATTAGTATACAACTAGTAGATATCATGTCAGCTTCTGTTCTTCCATAGTCTGAAGCTGTGTATGCTTTTAGACTTGGATCACCATTGAAAAATACACCAAAGTGTTTAATTCCTCTGAGATATCGAAAAACTCGTTCGACCATCTTCCAATCACTAACACTTGGTTCGCTAACTCTTCGACTTAGATAGTTTACAGCAAAACTAATACCTGATCTCGAAATTGTGGACAAGTATAACAAACTACCAATAGCCTCTCGATACGGCTTGTCTTTCAAAAGTTTGTCATTTACTTTGTGCTCTGTCTGCATTCCAGGTTCCATCCTTCGGAGTTGAGAACTTCATTTTGAACTCTCTGCTCAATCCAACTAAAACTTGTTCCATTCTTCTTTCATCACAGGAAATCATCCACAAATATTCCAACCAACATTGTCTTTTCTTCATTGTAAAATATACATGGATCGTCATCCGTGTCTTTGAATCGCAATTTTTCCAAGCTTTTAGTAAACTTCTTGTTCCAATCTTTTGATGCTTACTTCAAACCATACAGACTTCGTTTCAGTAGACATATTTTACCAGACTTGTCATCAAATCCTTCTGGCTGACATATGAATTTCTTCAGACAATTCTCCATTCTGGAAAGCTGTGTTGACATCGAATGTACGAATAAATATTCTTTTTCTCTCTGCATAACTCAACAATAGTCTAATACTTGCATGTCGAGCCACAGGTGCAAATGTTTCATTATAATCTATTCCACGTTGTTGATCAAAACCACGTGCGACTAGACGTGCCTTCACATAACCATCTGCTTTCTCTCGTAACACCCATTTGCATGTCAACGGTTTCCGGCAATTCACCTAATTTCCATGTTTTCATCTCTTGCAGTGAATTAAACTCTTCTTGTATTGCTTTCTTCCAACGAGGATCTCTCAGTGCATTTTTCACTGATATGTCTTCAACTTCCAATCAACACATAATCTTTATATCTTGGATGAGATATTATCCCTTGACGATTTCTTAGTCCATATCTTGGTAAATCTCTAATGATTTCATCTGTCGGTTCTGCCTAATTACTTTCACAACTTTCAAAATTCTCCTCCTGTCCTTGTACTTCATTCTCTGTCTCTGACATTTGCTCTGACTCTGCTTCTGACTCATTTTCAGTCTCTTGATCAATTTGTTCAGTAGATTTGCAATTTATTTCAGTAAAGCCTCTCTCTGGACCAATCTTTTCATCAAATAATACATTACATGACACTTCTACTTGATGCCGAATTGGAAATTATATACGATAGCCATGATCTTCAATATCATATCCGACAAAAATGCCTTTCTTGCTTTTTCTATCCATTTTCGGACGTTGATGATACTGTAGCATCATGTAGCAGTCACAACCAAAACTTTTCATTGCTTTGAAACTAATCCGACGACCAAACCACAATTCCGCTGGAGTTTTTCCACCAAGCTGCTATTTCCAATTTGATTATTTGTAAATACCGAATAATTCAGTGCTTTTGCCCATAAGTCTTGTCCAAGATCGTGAATGTAAATTTCAGCTCGTGCAGCTTCAACTATAGTTCGCATTTCTCTCTCAATTCTGCCGTTTTATTGTGGTGTATAAGTTGCTGCTCGTTCGTGAAATATTACAAGTTGTTCAAAGATTTCTTTGCTTCTTACATTTTTAATTTCCGTACCATTATCTGACATCAATATTTTCACTTTCCGACCAAATTGGTTCTCGACTAAATTCAGAAAGATATTTAATTTATCTACTGCCTCAGACTTGTGTTTTAGGAAGTAGATAGTCTGAAAATAACTATAATCATCCTTACACAGTAAAAAATACTTTGCACCACCGAGAGAATGAACATTCATTTCTCCAAGATCAACGTGTACTCTGTCCAAAGGATTCATTGGTACGACATCATTGAATGGATAATAAACTTTGTGCTGTTTTCCATACACACAACCTTTACAGACATAATCTTCCCAGTCATCAATATATCTTATTTTATTCTTCTTCAAAATATCCTTCACGTGTCGTATGTTTTGATGTGCTAATCGTTCATGTCAAACTTTTAGACTAACTGCCGGCAAACTATACTCTTCCATTGCACAAAAGATCATGTGGAATAAACCACCTGTCCTCTTGGCTATTAATACTGGTTTACCTTGTTCCATAATTACTGACTTTTCTGCTGTTGCAGACTGTGTATAACCTTTATCCAGGACCGTCGTGACTGAAAAAAGGTTAAACGATAAATCCGGAACAAACAAGACATCCTTCAAGACAATTTGACAACATTCTTCGCCATTACAAACATACAAATAAACGTCTCCTAACGCTGTACCTTCTAATTTTGTGGAGTCTCCAATCTCAACTCGAATTGGTGTTCCCAATGAACGTATATTTGACAGCCACTTTAAATTTCCTGTCAAATGATGTGTCGCACCACTGTCCTTGATCCACAGTTCACGGCGATTCGATAATTCTTTCAATACTGATGATGATAGTGCCACCGAGACAAATGATTTCACTCTGTCACCTACATTACTTAACTTTTTAGAGAAAAATTAATTCGAGAAATGCTCTTTCTCGTGACAATTGTGTCAAATTCCTTAGTTCCTTTTGCAATAGTCCAAATACTCTTGACATGGTTTGTTTCGACAATCACGTTTAAAATGTCCAAGCTCACCACATTTGTGACATCTTGCTTTTGATTGACCTGACGAATTTTTATTCTGACTGGAACTTTGCTGAACTTTCTTCTTAACAAAATTTTTCTTTTGTTGATTTTTACCAGACTTATTTAACTTTCCAACAAGTGCATTGCTCAGTGTCTCTGATTCACCTCCTTGTAGTCTTATTTCTCTTGTTGCAAACGATTCCTCAAGTTTATAAGCGTCTTATCAATTTCAGCTACTGACTGCCAGGCTGCATGAAAATGATCGAATTTTGCAGGCAAGCAATTCAAAATTCGAGACATTAGCCAATTGTCCTTGATACCTTCTCCATTAGTTTTCAATTCTTGTGCCAGCCCATCGATTACCAAACAATTTTCAACTGCTGTCTTCGTTTCATCATATTTACCCGTATAAGCAAAACATTGTTGTTGCAGCATGTCAACAGATTTTTGGCTTTTCTTTCCATACAGTTTTTCCAGCCTTTAAATCATACTTGCTGACGTCGAACATGTCATAATTTTTAGAGCAATATTCTCGTCCACATTCAATCCAATAATAGTTTGAGCTTCTATGTCCTTCTTAATTCAAGCTGCATAACCGCTGTCTGTGCTAAATGGCTGAGGTATCTCACCAGTAACAATTTCAAACAGTCCTTTCATGCGAAGCAATATATTTAATTTGAATCTCCAAACCACATAATTCGAGTTTCCATTTCCTTCTGCAGACTCAACTAACTTATCAAGATTCAATTTTGCATCCATCTCTTCATACCTTGTGTACTTTCAATTTTTTTTAAATCTTTTTTTGAGGTTATCTTGGCCTTGCTGCTTACAGTGTTTACTGCCCTGGGCCTATAACCTGTTAGGTTTTTAATCTAATGCCCAGTTTCTCAAAGTATGGATAACTTTATTCTTCAAATATTGCCTATGACAACGATTGTTAATACAATTTACAATAGTAATTATAGGCTTCATAACTTTATACAATAGATATCTGGTAGTTCAGAAACCGGGCATAAGTGGAATAATTAGGCCAAGATAGTATTTAAATTTGTTCTTTTTATTATACGATCATTCATTTGTGTCGAGTACAATTGTTTCACAAAATCATTATTTGGATTAATTAAAGCAAAATGAAAGGCTGGCGCTTCCAGACAAAAGAAACAACTTTTGCAAAGCTCTTTCTCCTTTAACCTTTAACATTAATCAATATCAACTCTGATTGTTACCTGACTAATTCAAAGTTCAAACTCTCTTTATAATTAATAATGCATTAATGTCAAGAGAAACAGCCTTGAGTCCTTTATACATATACAAGATAAAGTTACGTACACACTACACATGCAAGCATACGCGCATGCGCACCGCGCCATTACGTCGAAACTTATTATTCAAATTCTCCAACAATGTGACTATAAACAATACTTTGAAAATAAATTGTTTGTTTTAAGGAAAGTATATTGTCACGATTTGTATTTTTTATCTGTGACGCCACGCCTTACTTAGCGTGTAGGAGAGTAACTCAGATTTAGGAAAGCACTACGTCAAATTGAGAAGAGATAATAAAGGAGACACATCGATAAAAACAGTAACAAGTTTATTTACAAACAAACTTAACAACGGTTAGACTGTATACTAATAAAGGCGTGTTTAAGATTATAGATGAATTAAGAGTTTACACTATACCCAATTAATATGAAATGCATGTCTTCTCGAGGGAGGCTTAGTTCAAAGTTTGTCTAGCAAGCGACGTCACTATTTTATTAATACAGTTTATGTGAGGGGGTTGTCTTTTATTTAGGTATTTGTTCTGATATTTATAAGGTAAGTCTTTTAAGGTTATCACAAATTGCTGTCACTTTCACTACTTTTTTAAAACGCCCCAAAAACTAATCCCTTTACTGGAAGTTCTGATACTTCATAAATTCGACTCTCCCTATACTTTTAGTAGCCCCCGAATGCCGTATACCTATGCATACGTTCATCCAGGTTAGGTAAGGACCTGACAGCCTTATACCTGTGCATAAGTATTCTCAGTTATGGGGGTTGTGGGATAGAACAGCTAGAAGTGGACGTACCTGTGTACTGCCCCGCAACTAGACTGAGCGGTATGAGAAACCCGAAAGCCTGATTAACTTGGCATTTGCCTGCGTATTTATATGTTACAAAATTCTGATGGCTGCATCATTAAGGATTAAAGTCGCTCCCGTCGACCGCTCAAGTTGTTTATAATTAACAGTGAATGTTTATATAATATTTTTCAAGTTAAAGTTTAAACTTACGACAGGGTGATATTTAATTAATGATTTTAATTAGTTCACACATTCCCCCTCCCTGATAACGTTGGTCCCCAACGTTTTAATCTGACTTATTTGTTTTAAAAGAGAGAGAACCGACCTTAATTCGAGAAGACATACTGTATTGCACCTAATTTCATTATAATTTAATATATATTTCGTCAGTTGACTTGTTCTGGCTTAGATCCACCCATTTCCATTTCGTGTAGTCGTAAGTTCTTACGTGGTTTGCCTCGCTCTTTGTGCTAGTTATAGGTACATGTGACAAAAGAAAAATAGTTTTACAAGTTATATTAACAATGTTATAATCTTAACCTATGTTTTCTTATTTGTGACGTTTTTTGTTGTCTTATTAACAAAATCATAATTTGTTAAACTCGGCTTTTTACTAGAGATGTATTATTTCAAAATTTATTTGCTTCTATGGCCAATAACGTTTTACGTTTGCGTTAATAAAGCAACTACGTGACCAAGGTATTATTTAAATACGGTTCTGTCTTTAACTTATTACTAATTATATATGATAAAAACTCTCTCGATTTGATTACTTTAAGCTTATTGATCTATTATATCTTATATCTAGTGCAAACCTATCCGTTTTGAGAAAATCTTTTTATACTGGCTTATAATGCCATTTTTTTAAACTAGGTTTTTATGTCTATGGACAATAAATTGCCTTTCATATGATATCTCCTCTATTAAGATGCGTCCATCCCAACAGAGGTGACATTAATTCATTGTCTTCATAGTTGTTAGTTTTTTGGGAAAAGGTCTGTTAATGGGGTATATCTATAAAGATAATGAATTTTTTCCTTTGGCATTAAAAAGCAACTCATTGCGGCCTTGTCTAAAAATAAAATACCTATCCTATATTAACAATATTACGGTATGTTAAACTTATTTCTTTTTAGAATAATTAATTCTTCTTAATTTTAAATCCATTGTTTACAAATTTATCAAAACTATATAGTATATAGACTTTCCCGTCTATGTATAAAATATTTGGTACCAGCATTATAACAGTTTATTGATTCAGTTATATCTCTTGACCTATCCAAAACTTGCTGACATTGGTATATCAAATCACTCAATTTATTTTACTTGCTGACTCATTTCAAAGCAATAAAATATCTTTGCAACATATCATATTATGTCTTTACGAATCTTATTATTTTCTCAAGTTATCGCCTGGCAATGCAATCTTGTGCCACTTCGATGAGTTAATATTAACAATGCTATGTAAATTAATAGGAAATTATACGTTACGCCTCCGTGGGTCACAGATGGCGACTGCATATGTAATTTTCGCAGATTCCTTGTGTTGCGGACTGCTTGGTTTCCGCAAAGCCTGGTAGATGGCGCTCGTAGTTGTCCTTTTCGGTTTCGTAGCAGAGACACGTCGTAGTTGTAGTGGGTTCTTTGTTCCTTGAAAGGCGTGGTAATATGGCGTAGACTTGATTTGCTTCCTGTGTCTTGGGCTAAAGAATACAATCAAATATAAGTATAGTGAATATCATTTTTGGCAATATTAGATACTTGGCAAGATTTGATCTAAGGTTTGTTATTACTCAATTATTTTTTAAATTATCTAATTCGTTGTCTACTGCTGCTGGTATTTGGTCCATATATTATAATTTCTCATACTTTTTTATCTTCTAGGAATCCCTAGTCGAAGAACGGGGCAACTTCTGAACTTCTACTAGTGATTCTTCGAATGGCTAAGTCTTGTATGGACTCTATTGGTGTTTTCCAATGGCTCCTGACTGATCCTGGATTATGATCCATGCAGCCTGTTCTCAAGGTAAGGTTGTATATACATTATTTACAATTTCTTACTGCTTTTCTATACACTTTTTGATATCGCTTGTATATACATTTTCCCATATATTTATTTTATTCTATGTTTCTTATATTTACTTTCCATATCTTAAGTTTTTCTTACTTAGGTTTACTTTAAATGTATATACTTAAGTACGTTATGTATATCTATGCTAGCTTTATGTAAATTGTGTAGGACAGAGAAACATTATATTATTATTTATATATCCACGTATGCTCTCACACATTATATAAACCTATTTTGCTTATACATTTCTGCATTATTTCACCTTATGTATGCTTTACATAAACAGCTTTTGCTTATATATTTCCTCACTATGTACGCTTTTTCTTTTCTCAAAAACATCTTCTGTATTTCTTCTCATTTTACATAAACAACTTTTCAACTTATGTATGCATCTGCTATACTCTTCATGCTTTACATAAACATTTCTTGCTTATGTAACAGTTCACCTTGGAACTTTGAGCTTATCGGGTACAAAAATATTTGCTTTGGCTTCCTTGTACGTTAGCCAGCTACTTCAGTCCCTATATGCTCAACTTTTCCATGCCTAAATTTTTTGCTGTGACGTTATCTTTTAGACCATCCGTCGTTACAGTCTTATTTAGGCCGGAGAACATTTTACTTTATAATACTTCCTCGTGTACACATTTATTCTTTCTGTATATACTCTCAATACACAATTTTAATGGCAACTCACATTTACTTGTGCTTTACTGTATATATCTTCACATTTGCTTCACATATTTATTTTGCATACATAGTTTACTATTCTCTATTTTATATATAATATTTATTTTTCTCTATTCAGTTTATTAACATCCTAAGTGTTTTTATTTATATACTTGTCCTATTAACACTCCGGCTTATATTATGCTATGTTTCACTATATATTTTCTATGTTTCACTATGTTTCACTATATACTTTCCTTATTTATATTTTAACCTCCTAACTGCCTTGTATATATCATTTTCTATGAGCCCTTGGGTTTTAAATTTACCCTATTTACATTTTGAAGCTTCAGGTCTCTCCTAGTTTTTGTGTTTTGTTTTAGTTGCTTAGTTTCTTCTTTTTACTTGAGTACTTGATCCATATAATTATATTTTTCCTATCTTCGTCCTCTTCAGTGGAGTCTCCTGCTTGCTCCATGGTTTCCTTCAGTTCCTCCTATACAAATCTGTTGTATTGCTCCATAAACATATATATTTGTGTTTTCGGTATTGACTTGCACCTTTGCCAAGAATAGCACAGCGTAGTTACCTTTTTTCTTTGTTTGTTCCAGGTATGAACATAAACCCCTAGATGGCGCTTGTGACGTCGACCGCCCGTAGATGGCAGCACTTGGCCGTACCTCAACGCGTGATTCGAAACCAATATGTGCTTATTATATGTATAGATTTTATGCAATAGCTAAACTGACCTAGCCTGAACTTGATTTTGATGTTTAATTTAAGTTATTACTGTTGTTGTGACGTATATTCATTAAGATGGCGGCACTAGGCCCAATTAACACTAAATTGCTTGGCGTTACTATTTTAGATGTGACGTAGATGAATTATGAGTGTCACGACGCTCAAATTAAATCACTTGGCAAGCGAGGGTGGCTTATTTTAAAGTTTATTTGGCATAGTGACGTCACTATTCTATTAATAAAGTTTATGTGAGCGCGTTGTCTTTTATTTAGGTATTTGTTCTGATATTTATAAGGTAAGTCTTTTAAGGTTATCACAAATTGCTAGGACACTTTCACTACTTTTTAAAACTCCCCAAAAACTATCCCTTTACTGGAAGTTCTGATACTTCATAAATTCGACTCTCTCTATACTTTTAGTAGCCCCCGAATGCCGTATACCTATGCATACGTTCATCTAGGTTAGGTAAGGACCTGACAACCTTATACCTGTGCATAAGTATTCTCAGTTATGGGGGTTGTGGGATAGAACAGCTAGAAGTGGACGTACCTGTGTACTGCCCCGCAACTAGACTGAGCGGTTTGAGAGACCCGAAAGCCTGATTAACTTGACGTTTACCTGCGTATTTATATGTTACAAAATGCTGATGGCTGCAATATTTAACCAAAATATAATCAGATTTATCTGCAGAAGTGCGTTTTATATTGTACTACTCGAAAATTCACATTATGCGTACTTTAAAAGAAGATAGAAACAAGTAATGCTCCCAATAATTTATGAAAGAAATCATGCTTTAAAAGAAGATAGAAACCAGTAATGATCGCAATTTATGAAAGAAATCATGCAGGCCGTACCTTTCAAATTTTGTTCAGTTTATTTAAATGCGGTTTTAACGTGGTTGCTATAGTAACGTTATACTAAGAGAATGGTAATATAAAGGCCTCAAAAAATGAATGGTCTACATTCAGAACCGGTGTCTCAACTATTTAATTCAAACAACAGAACGTAGAAAAGCAACATTTGATCCTTTTTATACAGAGTGTTTCAAAGTGACATATTTCCACAATAAAAAATCGATAGAGTCTAAAGAATGAAAAGAGCCAGATTTAAATAGAAAATTTGAACACATTCCATTTTCCATTCCTACATACCCCACGCTAATGAGATCTGGAATTCATGTGCATTGAAAGGAACCAATAAAAAAAACGTCGGCCACCGAAAAGTCACATTTTGCCTGGCAACAATAACCGACCGTATAATATAATATATCCCTCAAATGTCCAGAAAGTCGTAAGAAAAGACGCATCTCGGTTTCCAGGGGCAACCCGGACGGACCCTCGACTGACCTCTCAGCTGCAGACCACGAGCGGCAACTCCGCCGATTGGGCTCATTTCATGCACGGTTGCCGATGTGACGGGCGCTGAAAGTGAAACGATCAAAAGGCATTCGGAATTAGCGTGCGGAAAAACGGCATCGATGCGGAAAAGGGCGGAGTAAATATTTGAATTTTTCTTTGGAAGTGACAAGGAACGGATGGGGGGCGACGAGGTTAATGAGTAGGAAAATGGAATGATTTTCGACAGACGAACGAAAATTGAAATGGAAATTAGCAAGCCCATAAATAACTTGTCATATATTGTAGCTAGCTAGTCAAGTACAAATAATTGGTTTGAAATACAATGTAAATATATTGTATCGAGTGGAGCAAATTCGTTTCTCACACTGGAATCTCGTAAATAGTAGGTAAGAGGTATAAGGCATAATTAAAATAAGACCTAAAAATTATTTTTTTCCATATTTTTATCAATTTGGGACTCTGAGCTATAAAGTTTTGGTTTTTAAATAAAACACCCTGTATATATTTTATTATTTTGATTCGACTTGACGCTCAAATTATTCGAAAGCAAATGCTCTAATAAGAAACGTATTTTTGAACTTATTAAAAAACGAAAAAGTGAAAATAGAAAACTGTTGCAGTTAGAATGTCAAGCTGCATCGGAAATGAAGGCAAATAAACAGGGCGTTTCATTTAATAGGTAAAATTCAGAAACTAAAGCAGATATGGCAATGCTGCGTAGGCATCCTTATGTTGCGTTTTAGCACCCGCAATCTAATTTTCATATCTGACACTTGTATGTATATTGTAATGCCATCTTCGTTTTTACCAAAAATTTCTAATTATTTCACATATTAAAGAGCATTTGGCACCACCGCAAACGTTAAAGTAACTTATTAAAAACAGAATAATATTGTTGCATGTAGAATGTCAAACTGAATCGGAAATTAAGGCAAATAAACAGAGTCTTTCATTTAATAGTTAAAATTTAGAAATTAAGGGCGATATGGCATTATGGCGAAGTTGCTATAATCGAGAGACGTAGGCATCTTTATGTTGCGTTTCAACATCCGAAAATTAATTTTAATATCTGGCACTTGGTTACTAAAATTTTAAGATTTCCAAATATTTCGCATATTAAAGAGAATCTGGCAATACCGCAAACGGCAAATTAACTTATTAAAATGTGAAAATTTTTTACAGCTAGAACGTCAAGCTTAATGGGAAATTAGGACAAATAAACGGGACGTTTCATTTAATAGCTAAAATTCAAAAATAAAGGAAGTTATGGCAACGCTGCTATACTCTATTTCGAAATGATGCGAAGTAATAAATCATTTTCTGATGGCTGATACATAGGCGTACATAATTACGTACATATGCGTACATATTTTATACGTTTACCTGTCCTAATACTCGGACTTTCCCAGCATTATATTTATCACACTTAGGTTTTTTTATTACTATTGTAAACATTCAAATACCCAAACGTACGCTACTGCAGGTAGAAAATGGCCCCTTTGCTAATAAAGCCTATTGTTTGCAGCGGGATTGCCATACAAAACAGGGTGGAATGGTTAAAATATAATACAGCAGGCTATAACAGCTGTGGCTAAATATTTAGAAATCACAAAAATTTATTTGACCACTCTGTTAGCGTTTTGCATTTATAAGTAGGTTTTATTACTCCGCACCATTTCGAAATAGAGTATATAACCGAGAAACGTAGGCAACTTTATGTCGCGTTTCAACACCCGAAAATTTTAATATCTGGGACTTGGACACTATAATTTTGAGATTTCCAAATATTTCACGTATTAAGTAAAGTGAATCTGGCAATATCGCAAACGGCAAATTAATGTATTAAAATATGGAAAGTTGTTGCAGTTAGAACGTCAAGCTTAATCGGAAATTAGGATAAAAAACGGGACGATTCATTTAATAGTTAAAATTCAAAAATAAAGGTATATATGGCAACGCTGCTATAATCGAACGTAGGCATCTTTATGTTGCGTTTCAATGCCCGAAAAGTAAATTTAATATCTGGCATTTGGATACTAAAATTTTGAGATTTCTAAATATTTCACAGATTAAAGAGAATCTGGCAATACCGCAAACGGCAAATTAAGTTTAATATCTGACACTCTTTGTATGTTTCAGTAGCATCTCTTCGTTTTTACTAAAATTTTAAGATTTCAGAATATTTCACAGATTAAGGAAAATCTGGCAACACCGCCAACGTCAAATTAACCTATTAAAAAATGGACAATTGTTGCATATTAGAGCTGAATTGAAAATTCAGACAAATGAACAGAGCGT
This sequence comes from Pissodes strobi, assembly GCA_016904865.1. Classification (NCBI taxonomy): domain Eukaryota; kingdom Metazoa; phylum Arthropoda; class Insecta; order Coleoptera; family Curculionidae; genus Pissodes; species Pissodes strobi. The sequence continues at coordinate 315,460 of MU182474.1, read as the reverse complement.
TTCATTTGATAATTAACTCAGAAACTAAGGAAGATATGGCAATGCTGTTATTATCGAGACACGTATTTATTTTAAAATCTGGCATAATAAAATTGTGAGGAGGATCTACTATTTTATGCCACCCCGTATGCAATATAATAAAGGTGAAGGAGCACTTTGGCAATTTTATTTAGCTAAGATGCGCTTCTTATTTAACTTTCTTAATACCAGGGAGTTTTGAAAATTATACTTTTCTAGATTATAGATTTGAAGAACTTCTCAAAAGCATTGCCTATCTCCTACTTTTTTCTTCAATTCGTTTCAAAATGACAAATGCTGCATAGGTTATCAATCCGTATAACCGGAAGCTTGCGTCATGCACACGTTTACATCGCAAGTCTTAGTCGGATTTTAAATTAGTGTCCAAAAAAAAATTAGATGCTTCAAATGCAGTAGTCATGCTATTATTATTATTATTATTATTATTATTATTATTATTATTATAAAATATTCTTAAAATCGCCGCCTCCTGGTGAGAAGACGAGAATCTTCCAAATTACATAAATGAATATGCAATAATCCAAAAACATAAAAGAAATCGAAAAGAATCTGAAAAATGTATCGGGTCTAAACCACAATGTTTTATAATGTTTTACACGGCGCGACCGATCCAAAGCCGAGATAACCATCTGCCGAAAGCTTTTGTCTCTGCGTTTATAATTAAGAGTATGACAGTCCGAAAGTGTCACGGACAAGATCGATCGCCCTCGGTCAGATTCGACCGATTTTGGGGATGGAATTCCTGTAATTTTTTGTGCTTCGACGGTTTGTATTAGTTCGGATGACATGATCTTTCGAGATATGTATCAACGGTTTAAGAACGGACATCGATTCGGTGCGAGAGAATTTTGATTTTATTATTTATATGCGATTTTAGTAACCTAAAACGGGGGCCCAAAAATGCAGGACCGGTTCCAGTTAAAGATCAAAAAATGCCAAAATATCTTATCTAAATTACTGAAAATCATACTTTGTAAACCTCCCCCGTAATAAAAACATTGATTTAGAGTTAAAAATAAGGAGGTATCATTTTGAATTTTAACATGGTGTTATGATCCAGGGTTCAATTCAGTATTTACCCCACCATATGTCGCAACGTGGCAACATCCACTTATATTTTTGTTTTTATGGCACTCTTTATTTAAATCTTGTATATTATCTATTTGTTATAATGGCACTCTTTGATGAAAATTAGTACTATACAATTTAAATATTATTTTAACTTACTAATCTAAATTTTGACTAGATCGGTAAAGATAAAATTTTAATGAAATAAGGCAAGGAAAACGTAAATTATATCGAAATGGATCAAAATCATGATATTTGACCAAAACCCGTTCGTCAAATTTCATAAAGGCGGCTTGAAATTATCTTAAGTGAACAATGAATGAAAAATTAAATTTTGTAAAGTTTAGATTTGGCAAAATTAAGCTGAAGGTACATAAATTATATAAAATGCATAAAAATATTGAAATTTGACTAATCAAACAAATCAACTTTCATAAAAACAAGCCAAATTTCACTAAAGAATTTGAATTTTAATCAAAATCGTAAATCATGGCAGAGTGGATCAAATCTCAAGATTAAACTCTAAAAAATAGAAGTACAATTTCATAAAGGCGACTTCAAATTACTTTAAGTCACAATGAATGAAAAAATAAATTTTGACTAAATTTGTAGGCTAAAAGCCTACAAATTTAGGCAATTTGGCAAAATTTAGTCAAAGTTACATAAATTATATAAAATGCATAAAAAAATTGAAATTTGACTGAATAAACAAATCCATTTTCCTAAAAACAAACCAAATTTCACTAAAGAATTTGAATTTTAATGAAAATCGTAAATCATGGCAATGCAGATCAAAATCTCGAAATTAAACTCTAAAAAAGAAGAAGAAGTACAATTTCATAAACGCGACTTAAATTTTGACTAAATTTGAAGAAATTACATAAATTATATAAAATGCATACAAATATTAAATTTTTACTAAACAAACAAATCCATTTTCATAAAAACAAGCCAAGTTCCACCAAAGAATTTGAATTTGAATCAAAATCGGAAATAATGGCAAAATGGATCAAAATCTCGGAATTAAACTCTAAAAAATAGAAATACAATTTCATAAAGGCAACAAAACTTTACGTTAAACGGTTAACCAAAATTTAAATTTTGACTTAACCTGTCCTGTAAAATATATTTTTTAGCAAAATTACAAAGAAATCGAATATCACTTTAAAGTTTATTACATTACTTAAATCCCATTTCATAAAAACCTAATTTTGCCTTAAATGGATCTAATTTTGACTAAATCATTGAATACTTTTGGTAAAATTGAAAAAAAAAACATAAATTATACCAAAGTGGGTCAAAATCTAGAAATTAGACCCAAAAAACAGAGTCCCAATTTCATAAAGGCAACTTAATTAACGTTAAGCGATGAAACAAAATTTAAATTTTGACTAAACCTGTAAAATTTAGTTTTTTTGTAAAATTGAGAAAAACTGAGTAATGTAACAAAGTGTATATAACTTAAATCTCATTTCATAAAAATAACCTAATTTTGCTTTAAATAGGTCTTATTTTGATTGAAACTGAAATAAAATTAATCAAATTATTTATTTTAATTTAGACTCTAAAAGACAGAAGTCCACTTTCATAAAGGCAACATAAATTTACGTTAAACGGTGAACCAAAATTTAAATTTTGACTTAACCTGTAAAATATATATTTTTTAGTAAAATTCAAAAAAAACAATCGATTATCACATCAAACTGTATTAAATAACTTAAATTCAATTTCATAAAATGAACCTAATTTTGCCTTAAGTAGATTTAATCTTGACTAAATCAATGAAGTGAAACATTTGATAAAATTGAGCATAAAATTTAAATTATATCAAAATGGATCAAAATCACGAATTTAGGCCCTAAAAAACAGAAGTTCAATTTCATAAAGACGGCTTAAATTTTCCGTAAACAGTCAATCAAAATTTAGGGCCTAAATTTTCTGGTAAATTGAACAAATAGACGTAATTCATATCAAAGTAGATCAAACGCTAGAAATTTTGACCATTTAAATTGAATTAATTTTGTATTTATCTTCAATAAATCAAAATGTAAAATGTGACTAAATATGTAAAGTTTATGTTTCAATAAAATTGATCACTTACTACGAAGTAGATCAAATGTTAGACATTTCGACGAGAAACAAAGGCTATTTTATGAAGGGAACCTAAATGTACCACAAGGGTTAAATTTAAATTTAAATTTTGACCTAACTTGGAAATTATTCCAGCAAGGAACGTATGCTAATACAATTTCATAAAGGAGACCTACATTGGCCTTAAATAACGGATTTAAAGTTTGTAAACTTGTAAATATTGATTTTTGATAAAATTTGACACAAATAGAATTACTTAGACATATGAAAATGGATTACAATCCAGAAATATGACCAAAAAAATTCAAGTCAAATTTCATGAACGCAACTTAAATTTATCTTCAATATTGAATCGAAATTTTAAGTTTGATTAAATCGGTAAAGTTTATGTTCTAATAAAATTGAACAATAAAACCAAAATCATTAAATTATATATAAGTCCAATTTCATAAGCGCAACATAAAATTCATGTTTTAATAAAATTGAATAATATACCAAAAATCATTAAATTAAATTTGACCAAAAAATATAAGTCAAATTTCATATCTTCAACAGTGATTCCAAATTTAATTGTTGACTGATTGTAAATGATATGGATATACTATAATGCTATTTGTATCATCCACCCTGTAATCCTAAAGCCCTTATTTGTCATCCCTTGACCAAATTCAAAGCCACCCCAAGCGGTCTAAGCACACAATCGTACACAACTCTATTATGAAACATTTGTAACCCTATACAGGGGAAAATTTACCCCTAAAATTCGAGTAACTCTAATCGATAGATACTTTTGTTAAGTACAGTGCCACGCGACTGACAGGAAGCATTAAAACCATTGACGCGAGCTGACAATTTATCATTGCGTAAGACGCTTCCGGAATTTGAAAGGGAGGTGCACGAAAATGATTTTTCAAAGGAGTACATAAAAGAATCAAATTCCCCTTTATGTATTCTCATTGTAAACGTGCCTTAAGGATATTATCATTTTTGGAATATTACCAATGCCCTGTTGGTCAAATTTTAAGGAGGTTTTGTCCCTAAAATCTTGGGAATGGAGCAAAAGCTTCGGGTTTTTATATGAATGACAGACATGTCATAGTGTTCAGCTACAATAGATTTTACGATTTATTGCACAAGAGACGTCGTCCAAAGTAGTTTTGCAATGTGGCCGTACGTTTACGTGTAAACCCCTTATTGAAAATTCAGAGTGGAGTGTTTCGGGTTAATTTACTGGTCTTTTTTAGCTCCAAATTAGGTCGAAACCGAGGCGTCACCGTAAATATCCGTAAAGACAAGACCTGACAAGAGCCGAAGACTGGCCGGGCGACAGTGACGGATGAGCGGCGCGGACAAGAATGGACCTAAAAACCAGAACAAGACGGCCGCTTGAACTGGCCATCATGTTGCGCGTAATGTATGAACAACACCTCGCTTGTACACCGCATTTTAATTGGGATTTACTATTAACACTTTCTGGTTTAACATGGCGAGCGGTCTCGGGCAAAGGGAATCAGTGAAGTTCGTTAATAATACCTTTAATAGACGACCAGCATTTCATAAATTTATATGAATACTGTTGATCGTTACATTTTTAGTTCCTTAATTTATTTTACAAGAAATACAGTTTAAGTCGGTTTTACTATTATTAAGACATTGGTCCTTCGAGCCGAATTTTTTTAATTATTTTACCTATTAGTATGTTCTATACACTTTGAGGCAATTTTACCCTTAATGTGTTAGTATGTCGATAAAAAAAAAAGCTCTTGAATTCATTTGTGCATAGCATTTCGCATATAACAGGTTCATAACATTGGTCCTTCGAGCCGGATCATTAACTATTTCACCGTTTTTTCATGTATGTTATTGCGCATTATATGAACAATTTTTAGGTTGTGTAGTACACTTTGAGTAAATTTTATTATTGGCCCGTTGATTCAGCAACATTCGTTAGTATGTCGACAGACAGATAAAACCCTTAAAATCATTTAGCAATGTTTACTCTTGTATGCATAGCATTTAGCATATAAAAAGGTTCATAACATTGATTCTTCGAGCCGGGTTTTTAACTGTTTCGCCTTTATTTCTCTAGTTAGTTTGTAACCCTAATATGACGTATTGTGTGGACCACTAAAAAAAGTATGAATTTGCTCAGCATTTTAATTAAAGTTTACTAATAAGAAGTTTGTTTTAAAGAAATTAACGGAGCTTTTCATTATATTGATACGCAAGTAGTCCTTTTTAATTATAGAACAATTTGGATGATGAATGGGATCATAACATTGGTCCTTCGAGCCGGATTTTGACTCGGTTGACTTAGACTATTTAGGGGAATGTTAATAGTTGCCTTAACTCGAATTAAGGTTTCAATTGCTATTAAGCTTTTCCCAGCTCAGTGTAGCAAACTGTTGATTATATCTTCAGTAGATTCTTCTTTCGATCTCGACTTCCAAAAAAAAAAACATCCGCCACTGTCAGTAGCATCGTCGAGCCTATTAATCCGTCAGTCAGTAGTAGGCCTCGGAACAATCGCCCGACCAATGAAATAAACCAAAAGACAATCGACGGACGCACCGAACGCTTGTCACTTGTTTTTTTATTATGGCCGGTCGACGTTTCCGGACATTCTCCCCGCAATTGTCACTCAGTTGTTCGCAATAAATCGCCGCCGGCGAAACAATTGAAGATATTTCGTTCTAAATGGCGCCCATTTAAGGCCTACTGGGTATTTTTTAATTGCGGCGCTCTTTTACGGCGTTGTTTACGGCCCCCTGGACTGATTGACGAGTCGGTGTTGTGATTAGTAAGAAAAGAGGACATGAGAAGCTCGAGGAATCGCAATATCATTAAGGGGGGAACAGATGCGGTAGTCATATCTACATAACATTGGTCCTTCAAGCCGGATTTTAATAATTAATTTACAGGTGACGGTCATCTAAGGCCCAGTGCCTCGTGTACGTCAGTCCGTCAGTCAATTATCGGATATCTGTTTCATAGCTTTTAATTGGTATCCAATACCTTGTCGGACATGATACAAAGGCATTCGCGATGATGATCCGCCGCCGCCATCATCAAGAAAAAACAAACGACCATCGGGCCCGATGCTCGCTCGTTTTATTGCTAGATACTTGATATGCCGCACGGATGAAACATTGGGTCGAGGATTTCATTATTATACGGGGGTTTTTTGATGTAGGTAAGTGGAGAAGTAATATATTGTAATTTAGTTATGACGTTAACAATTGCAATAAAAAGCATGCATACAGGGTGCATAAGAAGTTAGAAATTAAAAACGGGGAGAGTTTTATTTGACTACCTGTATATTACAAAATTTACATAAATATTCCCAAATGGCATTCATTGCCTATTCCATATCATGTTTGGCAACCCCTTTTATATATGTAATAGTACTGTCAACATGAAGGTTGTGAAGGCCCTGGCCCTAGGACACCTCAATTTTGAGTTTTAGTTCGATATTTGATATTTTGGCATGGAAGAAAGAAGAAAGAAAGAGCCACAAACACTCCACTGTCTAGCTTCAATAAGCATTTTTGAATTTATTTATTTGGCTCCAAAAAATTCCTAACAATATAAACGAATTATCTCCAAACAAGTACCCCGTTTGTGCAACATAACGCGAGACGCCGAACAGGCGCCTGGCGCCATTTTATCCGCATAATAACGTCCTAAATGCTTTAATTACCGAAAAAAAGTTGTCGCAAAAAGAGGCCGCTTTCGAGATGCAGATAAAGCCTCGTCGACGACGACGTCTCTTCGGACGTAGTAGGTACCGCCCGACGGATTTTTTGCCGGTCGGGTCCAGAGCCGTCCCGCTTCGTTTGACGATCTTCACGGGTTGTTGCAAAATATAACGGGGAACTGTGAAAGGCGCCTCGCGATAGTAACGAACGGAAATATTCGGCCGAGTGCGTTCCTAAATTCAATATAATTCTACACGTACAAACCAAGAGGAGAGAGAATAAAGAAGGTAGTATTCAAGGGGATGAACACCGAAGAGATTGCGAAGACTTCTGAAATCAGAACGCAAGGCAATCATCGACTGCGTGGAGATGAAATCAAGAAAAGGGGACAGCCACTCGTACCTGGTGACCACGAAGAAAGAGGCCAATATTGGAGAGATCTAGAGGACCAAACATGTAGAAAATAGCATGATCAAGTGGGAAACATACTTCAAGACGCTGAGCTACTCCCAATAGTTCAACGATGTGCAGGCAGACACCAAAGTGCGTCAAGCATTGAGCTAGCGAGTGTCTCAGAAGAAGAGGCGTGAACGAAGAAATACTACCTTCAAGTGCGCCAAATGTTGCCAATTTCAGGAGATGCAAGGCATTGAACGCATATAAGGAGAGGATAACTTCAAGGACAGGACAACAGCCGAGGACAAGCAGCAAACCGAGCCCTGTAAGAGAAGGTATTCAGTACAGCCAGGTGATGAGAGGGCCACAGGCCCCTGCCCCTGCTGTCACCGCCCCCACCCCCAGGAAGTCAGCAGTACTGCCTCCGAGCAACCCAGGACAGGATGACATCCAGACTATATTCAAGGAAATTGAGGACTTCAACCGGCTATTCAACATAAGAAAGCTCATCACAAAAATCAGGACACTGAAGGCAAAGCTGTCAGCGGTTTAAAACGAGTGGGAAGTCCATGCAAGTACTGATGTCCCATGCAGCATCGTAAAGGATACGGATACTACATATCAACATCAATGGAATAAGGGGCAAGATCAGCCAGCTTAGAGGACTCGTCGCCAGGACTACGCCAGTTATACAGAGTGTCACTGAAACCAAGACAAAGGATCACTCGCCATCAGGCATCATAGGATACAAGATGATCTACAAGAATCGACCAAATCAGGTACTGTATGGAGGAGTGACACTATATGTGAAGAGGAGCATCCAATTCGAAGAACAGGCAACAGACACGACCAGTATAGAGACAGTGGCGATAACAATGAACAACCTGAAGATCATCTCGGCGTTCAACTCAAGCCCCCGACAGGCAAAATCGAAGCGCTGCCGCTGCAGGACACGAACAGGATAATCACGAGCCCCAGGGAGCTAAGGAGGATCAAAAGCAAAACCAGACCGTACAAAGCACCAGGACCAGACGGAATAGTCATGAAGGAGGCCAAGTTTCTGACGAATAAAGCCCTTGTCCAGCTGACGTACGTCATCAATGCCTCCATCAGACTACACCACTTCCCGAGGACATGGAAGACAGAGCCAGGATCATCGTCATACCCAAACCAGGAAAGGACAGGAGCCAAACCTCATCGTAAAGGCCCATATTTCTGCTACCCACCCTCGGAAAGCACACCACTAGGAAAGAGTGCTCAACAAAAGAATCAACGCGGAGCTCCAAATACTAGGAACCATTATACCAGAACAGTTCGGATTCCAGCGAGGAAAATCGACAGCCATGCAGCTTGCGAGGATAGTGGACCAGGTAATGATAGAAAACAACACCAAGAAGACGACAACGGCGGCACTTCTGGACTTAGAAAAGGCTTATTTATTTATTTATTTATTTACGGGTCAAGCCCATTAACATAATATAATAGAGCAATAACAAGTTCATTATATAAAATTCTTAAAGTAGTAAAACAAAATAATGAAATAAAAGGAGGAATTAATTACCTACACTGATAGATGAAAATGTTATTAATAGTTATGATAGAAGATAAGACAACAGAATTTTCCGATTATTATAAAGTTAGGCCTTTTACAGTACGCACAAAAGGTTCCGCAGGACCAAAAAACTCCAATTCAGGTAACTCATTGCACAGTCTGAGGGTACGAGAAATAAATGAATGGTAAGCATAATTAGTTCTATGAAACTGTTGGTAAAATGTTTGTGTAGAACGAGTGTTCCTGGATGGAACATGTAACCCAATTCTGGAAGTTAAATAAGGACAATCAATTGTAGAGTTAATGAGTTTTTGAATAAGTATTAAGTCTCTTTGCTTTCTTCTACATGGGAGAGTGGTTAAATGTAATGATGTGCACAAGATGGAGTAATGAAATTCATTATTGTTGTAAAATTTGTAGTTAATATATCTACAGAATTTTCTTTGAACAGATTCGATATGGCATGCATAATTAGGACACCACACTGAAGCAGCATACTCCAAATGTGATCTCACATAGGAATAATACAGTGTTCTAATGGCGTTAATATCCGAGAAGCCCCTTGTGCTGCGTTTTACAAAGCCAAGCATGCGTAAAGCCTTATTAAGTGCATGGTCAATATGAGCTGAAAAATCTAAATCAGCACACCTAGGTCATTGATTTGATCCACACAGTTTAATGGACTGTCGTTAATGTGATAAACAAAGTTACTGGAATTTCTGGACCTGAGGAATTTAATGACCTTGCATTTGAGAACATTAAGGTCCATGCCATTAGCATGTTGAATAATAGGGGGCCCAGGTGCGAGCCCTGAGGGACGCCTGATGATACTAGGATTTGAGACGATGTAAAGTTGTTAAGGTGCACCATCTGAGTCCTACCTGTAATGTAGTTCCTTATCCACAGCAGGAGAGACCCTGAGACACCCAGGGACGATAGTTTTTTAATTAAAACTT
>MU182474.1:258310-285660 GCA_016904865.1 Pissodes strobi | reverse complement strand
TAATGTTGATCTTGCTAAGACTTTATGCAAATCTACTAGCCAGTTAGCTGTTCCCGACAATTCTTTGGTGTCTCGGCCAGTTTCATTAACATCTTTGGCTCTACCTGAACAGAATGTGCCTAAAGTTAGGGACAACCAGATGCCTAGTACTCCCAATAGCAATAAAAATGGATCATATGTCTTAGCATGTGGAACGGGAGAACCATCAGGAGTGTTTGCAGGAGTCCCAAGGAAACCACCACAAAGCAGAAAAATATGGTTTTATATTGGCAGGGTAATTAACTCTGTTACATGTGAATCCATAACCGATTATATAAAGCGAAAGGCAGAAGTTGCTGATACTGACGTTATAGTTAAACTTTTAAAAACTTCTGACCAATATAGCTCTTTTAGGGTTGGCATAAGTGAACAACATGAATGTAAACTGAAGTGTAGCAACTTTTGGCCACCAAATATAATGTTTAGAAAGTTTACATTCGAAAGACCTACTTCAAACAATCCTAGTAATCGCCTTCCGCACTCAAATCAAGGAGATTCTGATAGATCAAACTTTTCAAAAAACGATCAAGTTTCAAAAAACGGTCTTTGAAATGTTTCTTTCATAATGTTTCTGGTCCGCGCACCAAATTGAATCAACTGAAAACTGAGGTATCTCTGCCTGATTATGATGTGATTATGTTGGTTGAGTCTTGGCTGTCAGATAAATTTGCGTTAAGTGAAACTGATATTCTTAATTATAATGTTTATAGGCAAGATAGATTTCATGATGTTGAACTGGACATTGTTGGTGGCGGAGTCTTCATCGCCATCAACAAAAGTCTAAATGCTATCTTTGTCTAATGGTAATGATTTTATCTTTGGTTGCGTGTACATTCCTCCTGGCTCAGGTATGGATTCTTATGAAAGACACTGTAATACTGTTGATAATATTTTATCAGAGCATTCTCATTGTACTGCTGTAATAATGGGTGATTACAATTTGCCTAGAGACACTTGGGGGAATGATACATATGGGGTAGCGGCAAATTATCCTGTAAGTCAACCAGCTAGTGTAGTTAGTGAATCATTTGCATATTTAAATCTTTTTCAGTGCAATAATGTGCCGAACCAACATGGTAGGTTTCTTGATTTAGTGTTTTCACATATCAGGGACATACAGGTTGGTGAGGCAATAGATCCAATCTTTCGAGAAAGTTTTAATCACAAACCTTATGAACTTTATGTACCAATTGATTATTTTAATGAGTCTTTGATGTATAAGGATACTGTGTTAGACTTTAAGAGCTGCAATTACTTAATGGTGAATAATTTTCTTTCTTCTGTTAATTGGAATGATCTGTACTGTCTTACGAATGTTGATGACGCGGTAGGATTTTTGTATGATGTTATTTATGAATGTTTGAATGAATTTGTGCCGGTAAAGGTTATAAAGTGCTCCTATAAATTTCCCGTGTGGTTTTCAAATGAGCTAAAGCAACTAATTAAAGAAAAAAAGAGAGCTCATCATAAATATAAGCAAACCGGTTCTCAAAGCGATTACCAGGATTCTCAAATCTTAGAGCTTTATGTAAAACTCTTTATGATACATGTCACAGTTTATATATCAACTCTCTAGAAAATAATTTTGAGGCTGATCCAAAGAGATTCTGGGGACATATAAATAAGCTTCGTAAATCTACTGGCTACCCACAGGAGATGTTTTTTGGCGAGTCTAGAACTGGGGATGATACTGCTAAAGCTAACTTATTTGCAAGTTTTTTTGCTGATGTCTATCAACGAGACAGTCTTTGTGATTTGCCAAATTTTTTGGGTGTTGTTAGACAATGTGAGAATTTGCACTCATTGTTACTTAAAACTGAAGAGATATATGACGAATTATCTCATGCCCCATTAAGGTTTTCAAGTGGACCAGATGGAGTTCCCTCAATCCTCTTACGCATGTGTCCTTGTTCTCTAACAAATCCTTTCTTCAATTTGTCCCTGGGAACAGGATATTTTCCATTACTTTGGAAGAGCAGTTTTATAACGCCAATACATAAATCAGGGGAAAGGGAGAATATTACTAACTATAGAGGTATTAGTATTCAGTCTGCCATCCCAAAGATTTTCGATAAATTGGTTACAAAACATCTTTTAAATCATCTTAAATACATTATCATTCCACAACAACATTAGTACGGCGGTTGGTCAGCGATATTGGAACCAACCTTGCATTTTTGAGTAGAGCATTGAGATTTGGCACAGTGGTAGTGCATGTCCATACTTCACTTTTAAGAAGTGGAACCAAGTTTGCAACCACGGGAGAGCGGCGGTATAGAGGGTTGCATATCTTCCAAAGGCAAATTTGAGAAAATCGTTAAACGAGCATACGTGACCGTTTCTATAGGTGAATATCACTCATAAATATTACGGGAGGTGTTCTGAAACGTATCTGGATCAGGTGCCAGTCGCGTGGTGGCAGGTTGCCTACCCTCTAGGCGCAGAAACTAATAAAATCGATTTTGTAGTGCTAAGCTGAAGTATTGCAAGCTTGGGTTCTTAATAAAACTCCAACAATTCTTGTTTCAGTACCCTTTTTAATGTCAACAGATACAACTGACAATGACTGACTTCTCGAATGCCGCTTTGACTTTTCTAACCTTGTTTGTTGTCGTTCTGAGGGCGGGTTACGCCTTCTCGCATAACTCTCGCTTATCCTGAAATAAGATCTATTTGCCATAGAATCAATTGTTATAAAAATGATTTTAATTAAAAAGATAGCTTAGTATAAGCGATAGACATGCAAGGAGGTGCAATCCGCTCCCAATTTTCTACTATAAGGTAAGTACTCTTGTCTCCCAATTTAGATCAGAAAAACCTTTATCAGCGACTGAGACTTATCACCGCAGACCGGAGCAGATTATAGCAATTAATCAAGACCTGGAGAAAGTTCAAATTTGGGGCGACAGAAATTTGGTCCAGTTCAATGCAGCAAAGACCCAAGCAGCCACGTTTACAAAGAGGGCCAATACGGCGGGCCTTGTCATCATTATAGCAGGATCGACCATTCCTTCATTCTCGTCAATCGGACTGCTGAGTGTCTCGGTCACCAGCAATATGTCCTTACATGCCCGCGTTGCTAACATCGCAAAATCAGCCTCCCAGATGCTTGGTGCGCTATTTCGCAACAAAAAACTGTATACACCGCAGCAGATGCTCTTGCTTTACAAAGAGCAAATAAGACCGTGCTTAGAATATTGCTCACACATCTGAGGTGCCGCACCAAAGCACACCCTAAAGCTGCTTGATTGCATTCAGAAGCGAAGTGTACGTCCCATCGGCGACCCGGAATCTGGATAGTCTGGAACACCGCATACATGTGGGAGATGTCCCTGTTATACAGACACTTTCACGGCAGATGTTCCCAGGATTTGGCCCGCCTCATCCCGCCCCTGGCAACGCCTGTCAGACAGTCGCGACGGACGGCGGGAGCGCACCAGTTCGTCGTACAACTGGAAATACCTAGAACATCGCTTTACTATATCTCCTTTGTCTGTCACACTGCATCACTGTGGAACTCACTCTCAGGACATCTGTTTCCCCCTAATTACCACCTACAACTATTTAAAAACCGGGTCAATCAACATCTTCGCCCACGCACCGCTCGTCGAGCGCCATAGAAATTCCCTTTAGCGTGTGCCACTGCCATAAAAAAAATCGGTTATTTCTTTTCTGACAGATTTAGTATCATGAAAGATTTAAATGTCTTTGTTGAAGAGCAGCAGAATAGAAAGCGAAGTAGGGACGTTATTGACTGGTCTCTGTATACTGTATCAGAAATCTTAGCAGGGAGATGACCTCATCGATCCATCACTAGACAAGCCAGCAAAGATAGATGCAGGAATCGCTATCCTGAGTAGGAATCTAAAAGCTTACCAGAAACTAGGGAATATTTCTGGTAATGCCAACGCGGATGCGTTAGATGCGAGCCTTCGCATTGAGCATACTTTAAGAACCAATAACCCAAAATGTCACAAGGGCTGCTTCGTACCTTGCGATTCAACCAAGCTCGGTAGAACTTAGAGAGATATGCAGATTGGTTGTCAAGAAAATATCGAGCCATCCGTTAAGTTAGCTACACGGGGAAGTCTCGAAGAGGTGAAATCAGCTAATGACAAGATAGAATGAATTTTTTGTGGCGAGCACGGGCCAAGAGTCAATCCAACTCATAGTCTGACTTTCACAGAAACTAGAAATGCGGTAGAAGCCGCTGCAACCAAGAAACTAGACAGTAAAATTTTAGTCGCACTCCCGGGTTGGCAGAGTAGGCTCGGCGTATGGTACCATAACAACTGTCGGACAAAGTATGTGCGAGACTTAAAAACTAACTCAAGTCTAGGCAAGAAATCGGAGCAGTTAGCTGAAGTATCTGACGTTTCACTTGAACAAGTGATCAAGCAAATAAATACTGAAAAGTAATGCAGTGAAGATGCACCTGCATTTCTGTTGGCTGATCTTGCCCGCAGTCATGCCGACAAACTGCTTAATGAAAGAGTGAGTAACGGGTTTGTACACTCCAGCTAAACGCTTTAAATGATGCTGTTAAACTGTCTGTTTGTAATAAATATGACTTTTCTTAATCTTTTTGTTTTCTATCCACCTTACAACCGAGGTAACCTAAAGTTAACTATTTTGATATTATTATATTTATGAGCATACCGATTTAAGAACGTGTATGGGTCCATTGGGACCTGATTTATTCATATTTTGTTTGTGGAAATGGAGTCACTCACTAAAATCCCTAGCTTAACACTACAAAATCGATTGCATTAGTTTCTGCGCCTGAGGGTAGGCAGTCTGCCACCACGCGGCTGGTACATACTCCAGTTACGTTCCAGAACATCTCCTGTAATTTTTTTGAGTGGTACTCACCCATAGAATTGGTCGGATGTGCTCGTTTAGCGATTTTCTCAAAATTGTCCCTGGCAGGTATGCAACCCGCCATACCGCTGCTCTCCCATGGTTGCAAAGTTGGTTCCACTTCTTAAAAGTGCGGTATGGGTATATACTACCACTGTGCCAAATCTCAAGGCTCTACTCAAAAATGCAAGGTTGATTTGACTAACCGCCGTACTACATGGCTTCTTCCCTGGACGCAGCACTGTATCTAATCTGTTAATTTACCATCATAATATTCTCAATGCATTTGAAAGAAGGTCCCAGGTTGATAGCATTTACCTTGATTTCTCGAAGGCGTTCGACAAAGTCAACCACAGGTACTTGATCCACAAGCTTGAAACTATAGGAATAAGTGGTTATCTTCTGGAATGGCTAAGAACATTTCTTGTCGGTCGCATTCAGTCTGTAAGACTTAATGGGAAGCTGTCCCGTGAAATAACAGTTGCTTCAGGGGTCCCACAAGGGTCTCATTCGGGTCCTTTACTGTTTCTTTTATTTCTGAATGATATTGAAAGCTGTATTAAAAATGCCCAATTTCTAGTTTTTGCAAGATGATATCAAAATCTATAAAGAAAGTTGTTGTCCAACTGATTGTGTCCTGCTACAACAAGATCTTAAGTCTGTTAATGATTGGTGCTATAAGAATGCCCTATCTCTAAATATTAATAAATGTTCCATAATTACTTTCTGTCGTATCTTAAACTGGCAGGAATATTCTTACAACATAAATAGCATCACACTTGATAGACAGTTCAAGGTTAAAGATTTAGGGATATACTTTGACTCCAAGTTGGATTTCAAGTTCCATACTACCTATATCTCAAACACAGCATTTAAACTGCTAGGTTTTGTAATGAGAAATAGTAAAGAATTCTGTAGCAAAATTTTTCTTACTTTATATTATAGTCTAATAAGGTCAAGAATGGAGTATGCAATTGTTGTGTGGGCACCTTACTACAATAATCATGTCAATGCACTAGAACGCGTTCAGCATAAATTTTGCAAATTTTATTTTTACAATAGTGTTTTGAAAGATCATTTAAATGCATATAGCTTTACTGCCGTGTCAGACTATCTTGGTTTAGTTTCCATTGAGAAAAGAAGAGAATTTGCTGATCTTGTTCTTCCCTTCAAGATACTCAACTCATTATGTGACTGCAAGGAGTTATTAGAGTTAATAAACTTTAATACTTACCATCGGGGAAGAAACCACCCACTTTTTCATATTCCACCTTCGACTCAAAATTACAGTTTTTTTACGCCTTTATGTAGAATGGTAAGATTGTATAATTCACATCAGGCTGAATTGGATATTTTTCTTTATTCATTGGGTAAATTTAAGCAGATTGTTAAAGGTTTATAGTTTATGAATTATGTTTATAATAGATATATAGTATATTGTATTGAATTGTAAATGGTTACCGTTAATAAAAAAAAAAAAAGTTAACTCCATAGGTATCCTATACATAGAAATTAATTTCAGACATTTCAAATTTTATTCAGTTTATTTAAATATTGTTTTATAGTGGTTACTATGGTAACGTTCTACTACAGATATGATCGGCATAAGGTGATCAAAAATACAATTTTCTAAATTTATAATTTTCAACGGCTGATGTTAACCCGAACTATTTAATTGAAGATGATGCTTCTTCTTTCTTTAGGATGTCCCAGAGTGATTTGCTAATCAACATATTGGAAATGCTATAGAAGATAGGACCAAAGTTAAATACAGAGATATTTGATAAAATCGAAATAAATTTCAGACATTTCAAATTTTATTCAGTTTATTTAAATGTAGTTCCATAGCTGTTACTATGGCAACGTTCTATTACGAATATGATCGATATACGGTGCTCAAAAATTGAATTTTCTAAATTTATGATTTTCAACGGCTGATGTTAACTCTAGCTATTTAATTGAAGATGATGCTTCTTCTTTCTTCAGGGTGTCTCAGAGTGATTTGCCAATCAATATCTTGGAATTTCTATAGAAGATAGGGCCAAAGTTAAATACATAGATATTTTATAAAATAGAAATAAGTAACTAAATAATTAAATAAACAAAAAATGTTTATTAACGGTAATGCCATTTACAGTATATAAGAATACAAAGTTGAGCAAACAAAACTAATACCTAATTAAGTTAAATACATACTAATAACTAAAATTCCCTAATAGTTACACTTTACAGTCCTTTTTCTAAAACAATTAAGAGACGTGGATACAAAATCAATATTTGTAGCATTACCATAATAATTATAATAATAATTATGGTAATGCGGTGTGTTATTTGAATGTGTAATTATTATACATTCTTCTAATCAGTCTATTTTAATTGAATCGGTCATTTGGGAAAGGTGGCATGTCTACATTTTCAAATTTTACAGGAGAGACAAAAAACGTCTCAAATCAATACTTTTTTGAAAAATGTTGTTTTAATTTTTTTTTGCGATAATAGAGGGTAAAAGTTAAGAGATTACCTAGAAATTTTAGTTTGAAATTTACCCTTCTTTACTTTTAAGATGACCCGTTTTAAAAATGAACCAACAAAAAAGCCCAAGAACCAAAATAAAATTACCTATTTTAACAAAAATATTATATATCTTTGTTAATAACACAAAACCTTAAACTGTAAAAAACACTGACCAAAAAAAAAATCGTTTAGATATACATTAATATTCTTCCTCTGGTGGTTCATCTGCATGCGTAGTAGGCCACTCACAGATCTCATCGCAGAATGTTTTATAGTTTTCTGGGATATATTGAAGAAGTTTTTTCAAATCGTTAATTTTCTTCTCATTGATAGGAATTTTTCCTTGATACGCTGGGTTGTTGTGACAGTTAGGAATGACCAGAGGTGAAGTATTATTCTGCATAGCCTTTGCAAGAAGAAAAAGGGTATGGTTTTGCGATTACAACGCCGCGCCGGGCTCTTTAGAATAGCAAGTAAACTCATAATACTGATTAACTCCAAAACTGACCTTGTTTTCTTTGGGATCCTCCTTGCCAATTCTACGTAAAGAAAGAATTTTTTTCTTAAAAACATGGGCCACCAAGTTTTGATAGTAGCTAGTGACATGTTTAACTTCGAATTTATTCTTAGTGGATGATTGAACAATTAGGTCTTCATATTCTTGAGGACTATAGACACGGTCGAAACGCCGAATTTATTAATCGTTCATTATGAAAACGGGACATCTCCCAGAGATGCCCCTTTTTCACAATGGTTGTATCATACACTACCTAAAATTATTGGGATTGACAATTCGGAGATGGTTCGTTTTCATACAGAACATGCGTCTAGAGCATTAGATTCGAGTGCCAATGAAAACGGGATTTTGGAGTTGGCACCTTTCCCAAATGACCGATTCAATTATAATTAGTACTCTGATGCTCTAGGTAAAACATATTCTTACATCTAGTGTTTCTCTGTGGCACCCTGATAGGAATTCTTTCAAGAAGAGATTAAACCATTTACAATTTTAAAAAGGAAGACGGTATCTAGTATTTCACGTCGGTTTTCTAATGTTAAATTAAGCAGTTTCAGGATATCAAAGTAACCAATGTACTCAGATGGTATTTTAAGTTTGTATGCAATGAAACGCAAAAACCTTCTCCAAACCTTCTCCAAACCATCAGCATGACATTGACATTTATAAAACGGACACCAAACACTGTAAGAGTATTCCAAATTCGATCTCACAAGGGAGCAATAAACATTTTTATGACAGCAAACATTGTCAAAATCACACAGAGTACGCTTTAAAAATCCAAGAAGCTTAAACGCTTTATTACATACATAGTAATAATGATCTACAAAACTCAGACCTGGGCCAAACATGACTCCCAGGCCTTTAATAATTGGTTCTAACAAAGTATCATGTAGGTGGTGATCAAACAAAATCGGTTGAGTATTTCTGTGGAAATGCATAATCTTACACCTATCCAAGTTCAACGAAAGTCCGTTATCTAAACACCATCCCGCCAAGCCATTTAGATCACCCTGCAACAAAAAGCGGTCCGAAATGTCTTCGATTGCTCTAAACATCTTCAAGTCATCAGCATAGAGTAGTATTTGGCTGTTAGGTATGAAGTTTGGAATGTAATTTATGAAACAAACCCAAATTAACCCACCCTGAGGGACTCTTGATTTAACAACTATTTCTTTGGACAAGTAATTCTTTATCTTCACCTTCACACACTGCTTTCTGTTTGCAAGGTAGCTCCCCAGCCAAGACAGTAACGGCCCATGAATCCCCAAAGCAGCCAATTTGTGGATTAGGATCCTCTGATCAACCCTATCGAATGCCTTGGAGAAATCGGTGTAGATCACATGCACCTGAGATCGCCCCGCAAAGGCATCTAACACATTTCTCCAGGACTAGCAAATTCGTTGCAGTAGACCTGCCCGACATAAATCCATGTTGATCCGTCACCAGGGACTCAATGATTTTAGCAAAAGTAGAGATTTTAGAAATGGGCCGATAATTCTCAACAGACGTTCTATTCCCACTTTTAAGAAGGGGGACCACATACGACTTCTTCCACTCATCTGGAAACACCCCAGTGGTCAAAGACAAATCAAAAATCTTAAAGAACACCTGGATAAGACACAACGACATTTAAAAATAAAAAGTGGAGAAACATCATCCGGACCACTGCCATGCCTGAGGTTGAAATTTTTTAACTTGTTAAATATGTCCAGCATGCCAATATCGTAGCCGTTTATACTTAATAATGCAATTCACATTTGGCAAACTTTCACAATTGATACATAGGCCCTAAAGAAATGATCCATAAAGAGATCAGCTATTACTTTGGGATTTTCTGACTCCATGTCACCAAATGTCATGTTATTAGGTAAGTCATAATGTTTGAATTTTCCATGCACATAACTGCCCCGAATCAGTGATTGAACCCTACAGTTCTCTGATCGTATCTATACATTTTTCAGCCAGTAGCTTACATTTTTTCCGAATGTCTGCAGAAATTTTGTAATCAGTAGCAGTACATAACCTGTAGTGATAAATTAAAACAAAATTTAATAGAAATCGCAATTGTTGGAACGGTTGGTTGCTATGGAAATGTATATGCCCATAATAATTATAGTTTGACAACTTATGTCAAACGTTTTATTCCCATGGAGACTAATCATTTTGCTGCCTAGGCAGCAAAGCACTTACCTTGCTGCCAAGGCAGGGAAAGTAATACTTTGCTGATTGATATGTGTCTGCAAAATTAATATTTGCTGTCAATCGGAGAACAAATTCTTATGAGCCACTTTTATCTCATAGTACCTCTCAGTTCTAGGGAGTACCATTTTGGGAACTTTCTGGTTTTACTTACTTCTACGTTTCGGAACAAAGAGCTCAATACACTCATAGAGCATATCATAAAAATATTTTATTGACATATTAACATCGCTGACTCCACGCCAAAAATCCCAATCAATATTACCATATTCATTAATTAAAATGTAATTAGCGTTATTATGATCATAAAAAGAGTAGTCAAAGTTTGAAAAGTCAGAAGACAGCTCACAATTCACATGAATAGTCAGTACGGGATGATACATATCACACCTAACAAGAGGGATATCTACAGGATTTAACAAGGTTATCAGTCAAAATAAGATCTAAAAATCCTCCCTTAACATTTGATAAAAGTTCATAAATGCAGCAAAGTCTGAGACGCACTCCACAACATCAGACATCGTACCGATTGCTCTAGACCAAAATTCATCATTCTCCCAGTGGATGTTCAGAAGATTAAAATCTCCCGCAATAAAAACCATTGAGAGATTACTGTTCTGCAAAAAATCTCCTGTAGCCGAGACAAAATCCTCATAAATAGCAACCGTGATGAAGGAGGTAGTAGACTCACACTAGGAGGACCATCGGGGAAGGAATGGCATCCTGACTAAACACTTTCAATATTCGTAGTCTTTGGTATGATCATCGCTGACGGAAACGATGTTATTGTATTTTCACAGGTTTCAAATTGTAAACGGTTTATTGAAATGTTGTTCCATAGCGGTTACTATGGCAACGTTCTATTACGGATATGATCGACATAAGGTGCTCAATAATTGAATTGTCTAAATTTATAATTTTCCACGGCCGATGTTAACCCAAGCTATTTAATTGAAGATGATGCCCCTGATGATGTCTCAGAGTGATTTGCCAATCAATATCTTGGAACTTTTATAGAAGATAGGGCAAAAGTTAAATAAGAGGTATGGTAAAAATTGGAAATTAATTTCACACGTTTCAAATTTTATACAGTTTATTTAAATATTGTTCTATAGCGGTTACTATGGCAATGTTCTATTACGGATATGGTCGATATAAGGTGCTCAAAAATTGAATTGTCAAAATTCAGAAGTTCCCACGGCTGATGTTAATCCAAGCTATTTAATTAAAAATGATGCCCCTTCCTTATTCAAGGTGTCCCAGAGTGATTTGCCAATCAATATCTTGCAAATGTTATGAAAAATGGGCCAAAGTTAAATACATAGTTATCTTATAAAATAGAATTTAATTTGAGACACTTCAAATTTTATTCAGTGTATTTAAATATTGTTCTATAGCGGTTACTATGGCAACGTTCTATTACGGATATGGTCGATATAAGGTGCTCAAAAATTGAATTTTTTAAGTTCATAATTTTCAACGGCTGATGTTAATCCAAGCTATTTAATTAAAAATGATGCCCCTTCCTTATTCAGGGTATCCCAGGGTGATTTGCCAATCAATATCTTGGAAATGTTATAAAAAAAGGACCAAAGTTAAATATATAGTTATTTTATAAAATATAAATTAATTTCAGACATTTCAAATTTTATTCAGTTTATTTAAATATTGTTCTATAGCGGTTACTATGGCAACGTTCTATTACGGATATGGTTGATATAAAGTGCTCAAAAGTTGAATTTTCTAAAATCATGATTTTCAACGGCCTTTATACAGGGTGTCCCAAACTGATTTGCCAATCAATATCGTGGAAATACTATAGAAGAGTAATATGATGGGCGATTGAAGTGGAACTAGTTAATTCGATTGCCATTTGCGAACACAGTCGCCTTTCCAACTGTCACGAATCTGATAATTTCCTGTTTGGAAGCGAAAAATCTAAATTCAAATAATAACGTCAATTATCACTGAATTGTGTCTGTTATGTTAAGATTTGTTTGGTCGGACACGCACGCAAATAGATGCGATAATAGTCAGTTATCGCTCGCTAAAAGTGGACTGTATTATATGCCTATTTACCCAAGGCAAACGCTAGGTTGGCTATCGTAAAAATTCCTACTGAAAGCAAATCCGGAATTCGGTGCCTTTTTATTGCCGTTCAGATTTTATTGCGGTGTCGTAATGGTTGTCTATCACAAGGCAAACACTTCAAAGTCACTGTTTATTGCCTTACTTCCAAAACAAATACCTTTATTTACTAAATACCTAGGTAATGCATCCATAGGTCTGGTCTAGTTGATGACATTTATATTTTACATCTGTCATATGCCAAATTTGACCGAGACATCTACAAAACTACAACCGTGGCTGTTGATTTTTTGAGATTATACAACTCCAAAAATTACATAGGTGCCATAGCTAGAAAGTTATTAGCGATTCAGAAATGAGCGAGTTTAATTTGGACCTCTGAGGATGGTTGCGTA
The DNA here is from genome assembly GCA_016904865.1 of Pissodes strobi. Taxonomy (NCBI): domain Eukaryota; kingdom Metazoa; phylum Arthropoda; class Insecta; order Coleoptera; family Curculionidae; genus Pissodes; species Pissodes strobi. The sequence continues at coordinate 273,045 of MU182474.1, read as the reverse complement.
AACAGCCGAAACGTCGGCAAACGCACATTAATTATTAACAAATTAAACGATTTATACGACAACAATCCAAAACGCCATTCCGAGTCCACCTATCCGAATTACAATTGCAAATTCGACCGTTCCGGAGTCGCTGCTGTCATCTCTATACCTATATACCCGTCTCTCCTTTCGGTTCGGCTCGTTTCGTTTTTTTGCAGCCGGGTGGCGCCACTTTCGACCTCTTTTTGACAGTTCTTTGCCGGCAATTATGCGTCCGCCAAACGGCTCTACATATGTAAGCATCTATAGTCTAAAGTTTGGGAAGCTGTAGTTTTCGCACGCTTACGGTAGTTATATGATAGACTGCATATGGTATGGAGGATGGAGGAGAGGAGAGTAATGTGTGGGGCAAAGAAGCAAAAGGGGTTAGTTTGTCAATTGCGGCTCTACTACGAGTAATTCATTGTTTATGATTCGTCGGACTGATTCAAGTAAACGAGACCGTAATAATTTGGAATGCAACTGTTGGCGCAAAACTCCTCGTCCCGAATCGGCGATTCCATTTCGATTTCGAAAACTGTCTGTCGAACGTTTAACTTTTTGTCGGGGGCGCATTTCAGCGAATTATATTATACAGTCTTCTCTTTGACATATTTCGTTTTTGTGTGTTTGTGTATGTGCGTCGCGAAACGAGTTAGGTATCTACCCATTCACGAAAGGCTTGCTTATTTGTGTTATCCACATTCGAAGATTCGATTGGCAACTTTCTGAAACCTTGTACACAGGTATATAAGTGTCAAATATGAATATATTAAACGCAAATTAAAGTCACAATAAACTGTTGGTACAAAATTAAGTTTTACAAGAATTGTAGATGTTTGTTTACCACCCTGTAGCTACAAAATATGAGCAACATTAAAAACACCTGATACCCTAGTCGATAGGCCGTGAAATGTGCCTTAATATTTTGAAAACCGCATTAAAAAATCTTTTTTAGTTTTGGAGATACGTACATTTAAAGTTAGACCAAACATTTTCATCTGCGTTTCAAACGAACAGCAGTTTATTTAAGCTACAACGTCAAAATAAATACAATTCGAACACCCAAAAGATCAGATATAAAACGAAAATAAAATACTTAATAAATAAAACAAAAAATATGAAAGACAAAATGAAATGTCAGGAACAAATGCTGAAAAAAGCACAGAAAAAAACAAGAAATAAAGAACTGACAAGGGAAATATAAGCCAACAAATAAAATAATAGCAAAATTAAATAGAAAATAACCAATAGCTTAAAATTCGTAAAAAGACTCAGATATACAACAAGATGGTCCACGTACCTTATGTGGGAACTTATATCAACTTTCAATTTTTAAATAAAACACCCTGTATATTATACCCTAATAGGAAAAATCTTGAAGGTGTAAATACGACATGAGTGAGGATTTAGTTCACATATCTTTTTTTCTAAAATGACGAGTTAAACGCCTCTGAAAGAAAAAATGAAATGGAATTAAATCAAATGAAATGGATATAAATCAAAAAAGCCATGTAAACAACGAATATGAAATACAGATTAAAGTAATCAAAGTAAAAGCAAGAAAGACAAGGAAAACTGTCAGGAATAAAGGCTCAAAAACACAGGAAACAACAAGAAATAAATAAGCAAAATTAAATAGAAAATAAACAATAGCTTAAAATTCGAAAAAAGGCTCAGATATACAGGATGGTCCACGTACACATCTTCGAATGTGAGAACTTACTTATATCAACTTTCCATTTTTAAATAAAACACCCTGTATATTAGACCCCCTAATAGGAAAAATCTTAGAGGTGTAAATATGACATGAGTGAGGATTTAATTTACATATATGTTTTCCTAAAATGACGAGTTTAAATGCGCCGCAAAGAAAAAATCAAATGGAGTTAAATCAGGTGATCGAGGGGGCCACTTCAAATTACGCTTTGTACGAAGCTCTTGTTTATACTTTAATTATATTTTATTAATCAATAAATTTAGACGCATTACAAAAAAAGTCAAATGGAACCAAATCAGGCGTTTAAGGTATTGGGGAAATTAGTTTTTACAGATTTCTTATTCATGGTGTTGTATATTTTCTGGATTGATAGCATGATTTAACACCATTTGATTTTTGTTAATTATTACGATTTGAGATGCATTATAAAGCAGACATCGAATGGACTCAAATCAGGTGATGAGGCCGGCCGCTAGACATTGGAAACTTTCGTTTTTACGGAGCTCTTGTTCATGCCTTTGTATGTTTTCTGATTTTAGGTACGTCACGAAGCAAACATCAAATGGCGTTAAATCAGGCGATCAAGCGAGCTACTTTATCGAAAAAAGGCTCAGATATACAGGATGATCGACGTACCTTATCTGGAAACTTATATTAACTTTAATTTTTTTAAGAAAACACCCTGTATATTGTACTCTAATAGAAAAAATCTTGGAGATGTAAATACGACATGAGCGTGGATTTAGTTCACATATTTTTTTTCTCAAATGACGTGTTTAAATGCATCTGAAAGAAAAAATCAAATGGAGTTAAATCATGCGATCGGGGGGTCACCTCAAATTACGCTTATACGAAGCTTTTGTTTTTACCTTAGCTATATTTTCTTAATTAATAATTTTAGATGCATCACAAGGAAAAAAGTCAAATGGAATCAAATCAGGCGCTTAAGCTGGCCACTAGATATGGTGAAATTTCGTTCCTACAAATTGCTTATCCATGGTCTTGCATATTTTCTAGATTGATCGCATGATTTAACATCATTTGATTTACGTTAATTACTACGATTTTAGATGCATTACAAAGGCTGATCTTGTTTTTTATCTGAATTGTGAATTTGTTTTGTATCTCAAACCAAAACTAACCCAAACTAACCCAATCTAACCCACACTAAATCAGGCGATAAGGCTGTTGTTATCAAAATTATTAATTATTTTAGATGCGTTGAAGCCGGTCACTAGATATAGTGAAGTTTCGTTTTAACAGAGTTCTTGTTCATGCTCTTGTATGTTTTCTAAATTAACGAATTTAGAGGTATAACAAAGCAAAAATCGAATGGAATCTAATCAGGCTATCAAGCCGGCTACTTCATAGTGGGAAATGTTTATATGAAGTTCTCGTTCATATCTTAGCTGTGTTTTTTTTAATTAATGATTTTAGATGCATGACAAAAAATATATAGAGCTAGATCAGGCGATCAAGCCGGCCACATATTCAGAAATTCCGTTTTTACGCATGTTGTAATTATTATTAATGATATTAGATACATCACAAAGGAAAACATCGAATAGAACTAAATCAGGCTATAAAGCTGGCTTCTAGATATTCTATTAATTTGGTTTTTATGGAGTTCTTATAACAAGTTTTCTAGACTAACGATTTTAGATGCCTAACAAAGCGAAAATCGAATAAAGTTAAATCAGGCGATCAAGCTGGTCACTTAACATTCTGAAATTGTTCATACTCTTGTATAATATGTTTTCCAAATTAACGATTTTAAATGCATTCGAAAAAGAAAATCGAACGGAGTTAAATCATACGATAAAGCACGCCACTTAGCTTTGTAAAATGTTGTTATACGGAATTCTTGTTTATTCTCCAGCTATCTTTGCAAAAATGACGATATTAGGTGCATCATAAAGCAAAAATCGAATGGAGTTAAGTCAAGTGATATTTCAATGCTAACATTAGAAGGACCTTTTGAATGTCTCGAAGGGACGTCTCTGGGCCCCAACAATACATGAACGGAACGACGCGACGATAGGAATAGTAAATAGAAAAATTACAGCGAATCGCCCATATCTGTCAAAACGAATCACTAGTTGAGTTATACTAAACACTTTACGTTCCTACGTCACTTCCCGTATGTCCCGCACGATACTTTAACCACGCCCCCTTTTCATTATTGTCATTTGTTACCAATTTACGAGTGACGAGCGCAAAAATTTAATGACGTACAATTTGTTTTACATTTGCTTGCAGAGCGTTACATTCGACAGTTTTCGAATTGCCGGCTTTGTTTTGTCGTTTGACCTCCGTTTTTTTTTACACTTTCTAATACTCGATCACGTTACACTATGAGATTAAGGCTGCGTTTACACTAGCTTCAAAGGCTGAAGCTTGAATTAATCTTTAATAGATATCCGCTGATCTAATAAGAAATTGTTCCTTAACCTTAAAAACTGATCCTCATTGCCTTTAACGTTTGCTTCATACATGTTCTATATGAGGTAAATCAGGAGATCGGAATGGCCGATCGGTAATAATTATTGTTTTATAAGAGAGGCCGATGTGTTTCTCTTATACGTTATGTTAGCGTTAACGTTTAGTTGCGAAAACGCTCTATTTACGTGGAAATCGAATCCCGTAGAAAAATTATATACCAAACCACGTCTAGGCGGGGAAAATCGGTAAATTAACTGTAAATTGTTTTTCCCCGTGGTTTTTCCCTGCGATTTTTTTCCGCGCCGCGTCGCGTCCTTTTCGACTCGGGCAAATTACAGGTTTGGCTTTTTTAATGTTAAAAATTTGAAACGTGTCGTGTTTGAAAACGGGTCAGTGGTGAGTTACTGGATGTCTATTTATTTAAAAGTATATTTTATTTGCCATAAACCTGAAGATGTTTGGTATCTCAAACATGAATTACTCGTTCTAAAAATAGCATAGGTCACGCTTTTACCCTATGCTCTAATTGCTTAACCATGTAGCTAGAATCATCCACGTCATTGACATTTACAACCTGATCATCTGCGCCATTCAGTTGTCCTTTTGCCTGTTTTTCCTTGAATTATTTTGGTCGTTATGTCATATATTAAATTGTTTGTAATGTTTTGTCCGAATTATACCCAAATTTAGATCTTGAACAATAACTCCCTCAAGAATAGACACTTGTGTGAAATCTTAACTTTTGAACCTACTTATTGGCGTTATTAATATGGATATGTGTTTTTATTATTATATTTTTTAAATGTTTTAAAAATTTTCTTTTTTTATTATTTATTTTGCTTTGGCTTAATTTTGAATAGTTTAAGTTACTTTTCTAATTTTTATATTTTCTAAAAATATTTTATTTTGTATTTTGTGTTAAGTGCAAAGTTTATTAAAACACATTTTGTTGTTTACAGGTTGTGACGCAAATCGCAATCTCTACATTACCGCAGCAACAACAATCCTTACCTGGTTTAGGTATTACTATCACCTCACGTGCCACCTGTCAGGGAAGTGGCCAAGTCTCATCATTGCGTTGATGACGTTGACCGTTGCTTTGGCTGATCTTGTCAACTCTTGGTGCTTTCCTTTTCTTCAGCCTCTTTATGATGCTCGCAACCTCAGTTGGTGAGGTTGGAACATCACACCTAGGCTGAATGTGTCTCTTCTCGTGGATGTCTTCATGATGATCTTCATCCTCGTTAGGATGTTCATTTAGTCTGCCTTAGTTTTGCATGGTTTCAGCGAATAGCTCCGCCTTATCCACGTAAAGAGCGGGACAGGAGTCCTGGGATTTCAGAGTGCCCTCTGCCTGCATCTGCGAGACTGATTGTTCTAGACTCAGTGCCCTGAGCTTGTTTTGCCATGATTCATCTCTATGCGCCTTGAGTCTCGTTTTTAGAGTGCCGCTATGTCGATTCAATATCACTCTGTCATTGTCTCGGCCAGTTGTTGCATATATTCGCCTAAGTCTCCTATTTTCTCGAATCATGTTCTTGATCTCATCAGAGAGATCATCGTGTCTTCGAGTGTTGGAGAGGTCTTCTGTAGCAGTACTAGTGTCAAAAGCCTGGATGATGTTGTTCTCCAGATTTTGCACTTCCAATTCTAGCTGCTGAACGTGGTTTAGTTGTCGAATTTGGATATTTTCCTTGATGGTGTTCTGGTGTCCATGCCAGTTGGTCTTCTTTCTTGTTCTCAGGTTGGATCTTGCAAGTCTTAGATTGACGCAAAGCATTATAGGGTTGTGTTCCGATGTTCCTTCTACCATGGACTTTATGTCCGTGCGAATCGCACGTTTTTTAGAAGTGCTATGTCCAGGATTTCGGGCCTTCCCTCGCCCCTGGGTAGGAATGTGGGCTGGTTCGGTCCCAGTGCACCTCTATCTTCACAATACTGTGCCAATCTTCGACCGTTTCTGTTAGTCCTGGAACTGTTCCACTGCTGATGTTTGCAGTTCAGGTCCCCAATGATGATCGTGTTAGTTCCTCTATGTCCTCTTCATGAAGCAGATCTTGAAGCGGAAGATAAACCGAGGTTATCTTGATATTTCCACGTCTGGTGGAAAGTTCCTAGACATCTAGATTTGTGTGGTCTATTTTCGTTCTCTTATAGTTGTCTCACAGCAGTATATCCTATTCGCTGACGACACAACTGTTTCTCTCACTGACAGTACACTGCACTGGATGATTCTTTGGTAAAGTGTGTGATCGGCCAGGAAGATGCTGAGCTTTGGTTCACCGCGAAAAACCAACTGCTCAACAGGGACAAGACTGCAAAGATCGTATTTTCTATGCGCAATCTACCTGGGGATCAGATGACAGAGGTCAGGCTTTTGGAGATCACATTGGGGACCCCACATTTAAAAGGTCGCTGGAAAGTTGACGCAGGGAATCTATGTTCTTCGAAACCTTTTATTTTGTGTCTCTCCATCGATCCTGAGAACTGCCTACTTTGCTCTATTCCAGTTTTACTTATCGTATGTGTATATTTTGTCGTGGGGACATTCGTCGGGGGTCCGTAGATTGTTTGGCTTACAGAGAAGAGTAGTGAAAGTTTCAACTAATCTGGGATATAGGGACGATTGAAAAAATGCTTTAATTTCTTTGAACATTCTAACTGTGCCCTGTCTTTACATATTGGAGGCACTGATTTATGGTAAAATTAATACTTACCAAACTCACGAGTGGCACAAAACATAAGTTATTAACAAGTAGTTTATATCTTCTGTATGATAACGCGCAACTTCCCCCAACGGAAGAATTAATAAGGTTAATAGAATACAGTAAAGACAAAGGTTTTCCACTAATCGTGAGGTGTGATGCAAACGCGCATAATATCGTTTGGGGGAGCACTAACACTAACGCGAGAGGTACGGCTTTATTAGAGTATTTCGTATCGGAAACCCTTGAAGTACTAACGTAAATGCGGAACCAACTTTTGTGAATCGGGTTCGTCAGGAGGTTATCGATATTACAGTGGTAACTAGAGCATTTGCGGAAAAGGTAGTCAATTGGAGGGTAAGTAGGGAGATAACTATGTCCGATCATAGAATGATCCGATTCGAAATTAGATCGGATCAGATGGAGAAGCCACTGAAAAGAATTCCGAGGGCAACAGACTGGAACAAATTTAGGGAAAGTCTGGTAATGTCCATGGGAACTTTAGGGCAGGCTATTTCATCAAAACAAGAACTAGAAATTGAGGTGGTAAAGCTAAACAGTGTAATCATCGACTCCTATGAACAAGCGTGCCCACTTAAGAAAGCGAGCTCCAAGAGGCTGCCTTGGTGGAGTGATACTCTGGACCGTCTTAAAAAAGACGTGAGAAGATCACACTGCCACGCTTTCAGGGAAGGGCAGCAGGAGCTCTGAGATGTGTATCTGGAAGCCAGAAGGAAATTTAAAATCGAGGTCCGACGCAGCAAAAGAGACAGCTGGAGGAAATTCTGTGGAGAGATGGAGTCTCTCTCGGACTCAGCGCGTCTGCTTAAGCTGCTGGGCTCGGAAAGACAAAAAGAGATTGGCTCTCTGAAAACAGGCGAACAATGGACGGCGAACAGAGAGGAAACGATAGAGCTTCTACTAAAAACCCACTTCCCCGGAGAGGTAAAGACTACCAACTGGGACGAGGAACCAGGGCCAGAGATGGACTGGAACCTTGCCCGCAGTGTGGTGACTGAGGAATCCATAACTTGGGCAGTGGGGGAGTTCAGTCCATATAAGGCAGGAGGGCCGGATGGAATTATACCCATGATGCTGCAGGCGGGCCTTGACACGTTACTCCCTTACTTAAAGAGAGTATTCGAGGCCAGCATAGCGCTAGGGTACGTTCCACAAGCTTGGAGAGCAGCGGATGTCGTCTTCATCCCCAAGGCAGGGAAGAGAGACCCATCCCATCCCAAGTCCTTTAGGCCTATAAGTCTAACTTCATTTTTAATGAAGACAATGGAAAAAATGATTGACAGGTTCTACATGGAAGAGATCTTAACTGATTCTCCTCTACATGATAATCAGCACGCCTACAGAAAGGGGAAGTCGACTGAAACGGCTCTCCATTCTGTAGTTAGAAGGGCTGAAAAGGCAATAGAAAACAAAGAAATGGCGCTAGCGCTCTTCTTTGACGTAGAAGGAGCTTTCGATAAGGCTAAAACGAAAACTATCTGTCAAGCCCTCCAGGCCAAGAGAACACCAGTTCATTTGGTCAAGTGGGTAAAAACGGCACTGGAAGACTGAAAGATCAGCGCCACGCTGGGAGAAGTTCGCGTCGAAGCCGGGGTAAGAGGGGGTTGCCCACAAGGCAGCTGCCTCTCGCCACATTTGTGGTGCCTGGTGATGGACAGCCTCCTGAGAAGGTTAAATCTTGAGGGATTCTACGCACAAGCATATGCTGACGACGGGCTAGTAATGATCACGGGCATGTTCGTGAGAACGGTCTGCGAGCGTATGCAGGTGGCGTATCGGATAGTTCAAGGTTGGTGTGAGGAGAATGGTCTCTCAGTAAACCCAGGGAAGACCGAACTCATTCTCTTCACAAGGAAACGAAAGCTAACAGGTTTTATACATCCCATACTCTACCAGACGAGACTGAGCCTAAGTCAACAAGTCAAATATTTGGGAGTTATTTTAGACAGTAAATTGACGTGGAAGGCACACGTTGAACAGGTGGTGAATAAGACAACCGCGATTATGTGGCAACTAAGGAGAACGGTAGGTAGGAAGTGGGGTTTAAAACCTTACATCCTCCAGTGGCTGTACACTGCTGTGATAAGACCGAGGATTTCCTACGGATCCGTGGTCTGGTGGCCAGCGGTGGCCAGAGCCACTAATGCCCAGAAACTGGCCAGACTGCAAAGGCTGGCTTGTTTGGGTATTATCGGAGCATTGAGAATAATTCCCGGAGCAGCACTGAACATCATCCTGGGGCTGCCGGACCTCCCGATCTGGATTGAGAGAGAGGCAATGGCGGCTCACAAAAGGATGATCGACAGTGGCCTATGGCGAACGGACTACACAGGGAAAGGCCATACGACTATTGCCGCCAAAATGAGTAGGGATCTACCCATCATTGCGACCAAAGGCAATATTCTAGATAGCAGATTAAGACTGAGAAGGAATTTCCAAGTGGAATTTCCATCAAGGGAAGAGTGGCTGTCAGGCCAAGTAAGTACGCCGAGCGGTGTACACGCATGGTACACTGACGGCTCATGGATGGCTAATACACAGTCAACCGGAGCCGGTGTATACCTAGACAACACTAAATCAGGAGAAAGCACTTCACTGGGGAGATATGCCACTGTTCCAGGCGGAGGTGTTTGCTATTTTGGAAGTAGCAACCAAGGCGGAGGTAACAGAAGGTGTAGAGAGTATATATATTTACTCGGACAGTCAAGCGGCTCTCAGGGCGATCCAAAGACCCAGGGCAAGCTGTAAGCTAGTTCAGGAATGTAGAGACGCCCTAGACAGATTGGCTGTGCGCAAGGAAGTAAGACTCAGATGGGTTCCAGGGCACAGTAGCATCGAGGGCAACGAACGGGCCGATGAATTGGCAAGACAAGGCTCAATGAGCCACCTCGTCGGTCCAGAACCTGGTCTGGGCTTAAGTAAAAGGCAAATCTCTTAGGAACTAAATAACTGGGCCTGGACCAAGACAAAGCACAATTGGAGAGGAAAAGGAGGATGCAGACAAGCCTAGGAAATGATTCTAAATCCTGACGGATCCAGAGCAAGGCGACTGCTAAAAAAGAGCCGAGAGAACATCAGGAACTTGGTAGGTATTTTGACTGGGCATGGAAGCCTAAACAGACATCTGCACCTTATCGGCGTGAGGGACAGCCCACTCTGCCCGAACTGCGGGACAGGGGAGGAGTCCTCATACCACTATATAGGAATTTGTGATAGGTGGAGTCGCCTAAGGAGGAAGATACTGGGAGCACCAACACTTGCTCGGGAAGATCTAAAGGTTCTGGACTGTGAGGACGTCCTCACCTTTATCAAGGTGACGGGCCGTTTCAGTGCGGGCCTGGTGTTGGAAGTAGCCAGGTAGGGGAGGGCGGATCGGAGGGATACTTACCGGGCTTCGGCCCCCCCACCCTTACTACTACTACTACTACCAAACTCATGACAATATTCATCGGCATGACACAAGGTGGAAGGGCAATTTAGAACCCCTATATCGCCTATATGAAGATCGCCTAGTGGGAAGTGTCAGGATTGTCCTGGATATTGGGCGATTAAATTTTTTAATAAATTACCTCAAAACATAAGAGCGTTACCTTCTGATTTATTTAAGAGGACTATGAAGCAATTTTTATTAGAAAGGGCTATGTAATGTATTCTTCAAGTGAATTTTTGAATTGTACATTTTGAAAAATTTTAGGTGTTTTAAAAACAAATTTGTTAGCATCCATTAGTGTTTTTATATCTTTTAGTGCTAATTTCTAGTGTGTTGCATATTAACTTAGTTTGATGTATGTAAACTCATTGTATAAAACACAAATAAATGAAATTGAAATTGAAATTGAAAAAATTGTAGGTGTATAGTAGTCGTACGTTTCAAATTTTGTTCAGTTTATTTAAATAAGGTTCTAGTGCCGTTAATGGTTCATATTCATATAACTGTGCTCGTTTTTATACAGAGACTTTCAAAATAAACAGAATTTTACCTGAAATAAACTTTTTCAAAAAACTGAACATAATAATATGTAGGTGTGGGCGTACGTTTCAAATTTTGTTCAGTTTATTTAAGTATAAGGTTTTAGCGCCGTTACTATAGTAACCTTCTATTATGAGAATGGTAATATAAAGTGATCAAAAATTGAATGGTTCATATTCAGAATCTGCAACAATCGATGTATGAAACATTTAATGCAAAAAAACAAATCGTAGAACTATTCGATGTTAGCTGTGCTCGTTTTTATACAAAGAATTTCAAAATAAACAGAATTTTACCTTAAATAAACTTTTTCGGAAAATTAAACATAATAATATGTAAGTTTGGTCGTACGTTTCAATTTTTTTTCAGTTTATTTAAATAAGGTTCTAGCGCCGTTGCTATAGTAACCTTGTATTATGAGAATGGTAATATAAAGTGATCAAAAATTGAATGGTTTATATTCAGAGTCTTCAACAGCCGATGTCTGAACCATTTCATTCGAAAAATAGATCATAGAAAAGCAAAATTTGATGATAGGTGTGCTCGTTTTCATAGAGAGAATTCCAAAATAAACAGAATTTTACCTCAAATAAACTTTTTCGAAAAATTAAACATAATAATATTATTAATTATTAATAAGAAAATCAAAAAGCCCTTGTAACGGTCTGAAAATGAGTATATATCTATAATTACTAGTTAAAAGTTAAATTTTATTAACTATTTAAATTTGAATTATTTTTTGTTCACCATCCTATTAAAATGTCGACAGATTCGAGCTTGTGTGAATTAAATTGCAAAATAAAGAACCACATAATTAAGAGTTATAATATCATACATAGTCATAGTATGTAGTATAGCTTTTCCCACTTATTACGGTTACAATGCAGCAATTCTCATTCTCGCCTCGTTCTGGTAGCTCAGCTAAGTATCTGTTATGTTTAATTTCCTTAAGGTTAGTGTCCTTCGGAAAGGGACAAGGTGGCCGCACACGTGTTTGCCTCAACTAAAAGTAAATATTTAGTATTGGAAAGGTTTCAAAAACTTCAAATTGTTTCGGAAATATGCTTGCTAATTACGAAACCTTATTTAATATATTTGTACTTCAATGATCTTGTAATTAATTTATTTTGTATAATGCCTAGGTAGGTAATTGTATCATCATCATTATCATCATTCAGCTCTCTGTGTCCACTGCTGGACATAAGCCTGCCCCATTTCTGCCCATTCCTTTCTGTCTTGAGCTCTTTGTATCCAGTTGCCTGCACATCACTTTAGATCGTCTGTCCAACGTGTAGGGGGTCTTCCCCTGCTTCTTTTATCCAAGCGCGGTCTCCACTCGAGCAGCCTTTTCGTCCATCTCCCGTCCGTCATTCGTGCCACATGTCCAGCCCACTTCCACTTGAGTTTGCGAATTTTGATAACCACATCTATGACGCCCGTTCTTCTTCGTAAATCTTCATTTCTTATATGATCCCGCAATGACACCCCGAGCCTGGACCTTTCCATCTTGCGCTATGTTACCATAAGATTTTTAGCCCTTGCTGTGGTTTCAGCTCCATAGGTCATGACCGGCAACACACATTGATCAAACACCTTCCTCTTCAAACATTGTGGCATGTCGCTTTTAAATACTTCCGCAAGCCTTCCATAGGCTGCCCAAGATAGTGTAACTCTTCTTTTCATTTCGCACGTTTGGTTGTCTCTTGAGATTTGGATTTCATGACCAAGATAATTATACTTGTTCACCAGAATTACTTACTCATCATCACTGGGAACTAAATTTGTCATATATTTGGTTTTTGAGATATTAATTTTTAGACCTACGTCAGCACATACCTTTTGTAGTTTTTGTAACATATTTTTAAGGTTAAGGAGAGCAAAAATATATCATCCGCAAAACGTAAATTTGTTAAGTTTCGACCATCTATATTTAGGCCCTTGTTTTCCCAATTGAGTTTTGAGTTGTATAGGTGTAATGGTATCCTAGTTTTATGCGTTTTATATCTACTCCTTCCTCGATTTAATTTGCTCTCTTTTGAGCACCTTGGCGGTGGGAAATGCTTTCGCTGTTTATTTCTTCCTCCAATTTGTTGGTAATTTTTATTGTTTTAAAAAGGAATGGGGTTGTTTAGGGTTTTTACCACCCCTGAAAAGCGATAACCAAAACAAACGTACGATGTCATTTTAGAATATCTAACCTTACCTCATCCCATGATAGTTACCTCAAGGTGGAAGGTATTTGTAGACATGCCATATTATTTCGGATTTCGTTGATTTTATAGTAGCATATAATGGAGGCGCATTTTTGTGACAACAGGGTAGGGATATGTTATCGATATTCGATTAATAAATAAATTTTCTCTTGAGACCGTTTGCTGCCTAATTAACGTTTAATTATATATACCTACATTATTTCCCCAAGTATATGCGTTCTATTAATATAGCGTTACACTCGACGGCACCAACAAAACGTTAAAATTAATGACATGTTTGATTGACACGGATAGAAACCCATGCACAAACATAAGATGTCCACTCAGAGCTCACGGTCACGGTTTCGCGCATTTTTATTGTGTCTCCGGGTGTAATTACCCGCAATTTGAGGTTATGTCGCCGTTCGGTGCGTACTGGGAAAACGCTACTCTGTGGTGTTAGCGACCATGCGTGCGTAAAAAAACTTTACGTCTATTATTTGCCTAAACGTTACCATGTGTTTTTGTGTTGTAGTAAATTTGCATGTACGTGTATCTTGGAAGTTCGAGGTTAATTTCGTTTCATATAATTTTTATAGCTCGAGTGTATTAATGATACACGCCGAAATAAGGGGTTCGAATTTCCAGGAAAAACGCTCGAAACAGCAGACCCTCAGAAAACCGTGATTCAAGAATTAACCAAATTTGATAGAAAATTGCAGTCTTCTTTGTTCAGTACAAAAGGAATGGTTACATAAATCTCGAAATATTGAAGCTGCTCTAGCGCATTTATAGGACTTCAAATTCAGTCTTAAAACTCAGCTTCGAACATCCAGTTCTTGAAAAGCATCAATTGCCAATTGCCATAAGGACATCATATTATCTAATCAATACCCTTTGAAGGTTAATATGCTTCCCATAACCGACGAGTTTATCGCTCAAAACGATTCAAAGGAGAAAAGGGTTACGCCCTGAAGCGAAATGGTGGTGTAGATTAAATCCGTACTTTTTCACGCCGAGTGCCCCTAAAATGGCAGATCGGCGAACTCATTTATGACGTTGTCGGTTGCCTTATCCGAGAACGAGATTTAAAAGAAAAAATATGCTTAATATGCAATGCACTGGTGTAAAAGGAATCCCCTGCAAGAGGACACTTATTTACGAATAATATACTTGGAAAATGATTGCTGGCGTTAGTTTGACACGAAAATTTCCAAAAATCATTTTTGGATAAATTACACGATGATGGTTTGGCCTATTCGAACCAGTTGATTAATGGTATAGAGTTATTTTCATCTATTTCTGATGATTCCATTTTAGAATCAAGCTTTGTTCCATTTGAAAAATCATCGGAACTCCCCCTTGACTATTTTGAACCACATTCAACTCCTATCAACCGATCTGTTTCCCTTAGTGGCATTTCTAGCCCCCTCATTAAAATCCTTCCTTTTTTTTTCGGCTTCTTTTACTTTTAATGACAGCTTTCCTTCTCTTCTTTATCCCATTCACTTCTCAAGCCAGCTACCTACTTCATTTAGCCTTAATAATTGTTGCATAGCTTCCCATTTCCTTATCTGCTAATATACTTAATTCAACATTAAAATTGACAAACGCTAAATTACTCAAATTACTCACTAATCTAACTCACTTATCACAAGAAATACTCA
>MU182474.1:241973-258300 GCA_016904865.1 Pissodes strobi | reverse complement strand
CTATGATGAGTTTGTACATTACAAAGTGGATTGTCAGTATCTATAAATAAAGAAACATAAGCAATAGTCGTACTAATAACGAATTGTACGATATGCTGAAACTTTCTATATATCAACGACAATTTGGATTGTCAGCATCTGTAAATAAAAAAACGCGAGTAATAAACCTAATAACGATTTGTACGATTCGCTAAAGCTTTCTATATATCAGGAAACATTGTACGAATTTTACAATATACTATGTCTGAGTTTGTATATTACTAAGCAATGGCCCTAATAAGGAATTATATAATCAGCTAAAACTTTCTCTATGTATATCAAGAAACATGTTGAATACTTTGATAACGAATTGTACAATCAGCTGGAAATTTCTATATATCAAAAAACACGTTGAATCTGTTGAACTGGGTTTGTACATTACAAAGCGGCTTATCTATATCTGTAAATAATAACAAATTGTACAATTTGCTGAAACTTTGTATATAATAAAAAAACATAGCGGTGCTTTGGCAACGAATTGTATAATCTGATATGGGTGGGTGCCCATAATTTCGAGCAGCATCCAAAGATATAACAATATTCGTTGAAGAAATTTGTACTTTTTGATTCAGTGTTAGGAAATGGCTGTTAATGACCGATTCCTGAAAACAGAATCACTTTACACCACGTTCCTCTACCAACGCATCCACCCCAAGTTCAAAATTCAATATGGCACCCACCCAGTCTGGTATACCCTTACATACGAGAATAATGGCGAATTTATTAAAGAAATGTATCGGATATCACGTAATTTTTTCCGATTTGGTATCTCGACTCTCTTTTGTCCGGTTAAGTAGGACAAAAGTTGACACGACGGCGGTGGTTAGCAGTTACGGTTTTTCGCTAAAAAAAAACACTGGCGGTTAACCTATGTCTATTGTATGATGGTTTTTGAGGGCATTGTTTAGAGCTGAGGGGGTGGACAATTGCGCCCTATTGTCCATTGTTGTTTAATATCGAAGATAACTATACGAAATTTGATAACCATGAAAGGTCGATGGTGGTTATTTAATGTGGGCGATCTACTTTGTCGATAATCGACGAACGGTTGTTCTCGTCATCATCATTTCCTTTCCCCCAACAACAGATAGGGCCCTAATGGGATTAAACAGAAAAAGAACTGTCATCATAATAATCCCCTGGTGTATCTTCTTTTTAGCTTCCACATGCTCTTCAACCTAAGGCAATATTGTGTCCATCTTTCTGATGCAACTTCTCACACTTTTTTGAATGAGTTCCATTAATGTTTCATATGTAAAAAGGCTTGAATATCGACTAAAGGTAGAGAAGAGGTAAGAAGGGAGAACTTCCTTTTGGAAAAATCCTCAACGCTCTTTCAGTAGAAATAAATCAAGGAAAAGGGCTGCACCAGAAGGGCTCGCCCAAAACAAGATCAGCCACAGTTTCCAGGGAAAATATAAGGTTTTTCATCCTCGCAATAATATCCTCGTTTCTTGGCGGTTGGTGGCCTCCTCAGAATTATATAAATCTCGTACTTATATGCAGTTTTTGTTTCTGATCTGTGTAGAACCGGGTTGTTTTGATGCGCGAGACATTAGAGATTTGGCGACCTAGAGGTGGATCTCCCAGAGGGCGACGAAGAAGATTCCCATATACGTTTAACGCACAACTCATGACGAATTTTTTTTTGGTTGGGAAACGAAACGAAGCTCCTCTCCTATCGCTACTATTCATCCACATTAATGCCTAATAAACCATTTGCACTTTAGCAACAACAGACGAATAAATACGCGCTCGTTAGTACCCATTTACATAACGTAGCCCAGTTCCCATTAAAAAATAAAAAAGAAACTTTTTCCTATTGTTTCCCATTTCCAAGCATATAATTGCCCCGGTAAAATAAATGTAAAATGGCGCGTAGGTAGCCATAATTTTATCAATAGAACCACACAGAGCGGCGTGATTTTACATATATGGCGTTCAAATGGAACAATATGTTTTCAGCGGGATAAATAACGGTGCCGATACGATCTCGAACGCTATTTTCGTGTTTGTATGTTCGGATTTCGTGTTGTACCCACGTAGCGGAATTTATTTCCTTATAACTGCTCGGAAAGAGAGTCTACATAGATTATATTACTTGCTACGTACATGCGATTTCCAAGGCTGTCGTCAGATTTTATTGTATTGTTGGTGTTATGAGAGGCATCTCCATCTGCGCAGCGGTATTAGCCTTGACTACGCAGGATTCATCCCTCAGGCCTAGCAACTTCAATTTGTAAATATGTTCTATACTGTTGTGGAGAATTCATGTTTACCTTACAATTTCTTGCCTGTGGCTCCACCTGTTTTTTCAATATTGGAAAAAGTAGAGCCTCTTCGGCTCTGACTCCAGGGTGTAAACAGCAAAAGTGCTAATTTAGTGACCCTAACGAAGCTGAAAAACCTATCGACCGTTTTCCAGGACTTGTGCTGTTTACATCCTAGAGCCAGAGCTAAAGAGGCTCTAGAGACTTCTACCTGTGTGCTCGACAGAGTAGGACCTGACTGGCGTTGCAGGAATTCAAAAAAACGCTGCGAGATCAAAACTTCGAATATCGCGTACATCCTTTGTGATTGGAATTTAAACTTGCTTTTCTGCTGTTATTAACACAGATTAGTAAAAGTTACTGTATTTTTATATTTTATTAAGTTTCGGGGACGGATCCCCGGATTGTGCCCGGTATCATGGCTTCTTCTGAAGCTGTTGAAGACGTATCTCATCAGTTATCAATCGAATCAGACGGCGACAGTCAAATCGCAAGAACTACCTCGGAATGGCTTATAAAACAAATACAAATGTTTCAAAATACGTGCCAAGATTGCAAAAATTTGCTGGCAGAATTGCATGGCAACGTAGGCAATAGCTCAACGAATGAGTTACAGCTAGCATTTGAAAAAGCGCAAGCTCACTGCGCAGATGCGCATAAAACTCTTACAAGGACAAAATCGGTGCAATCAAAAATTGACTGTGGGAATAAAAAGACAAAACCAGTTTCCGGGAATGGAACCCCAGTTTTTGGCGATGTAACGGAAGATGACGATACGCTCTCCAATATATCCATGGAGTCCATCCCAGACTCGAACTTGACTGAGGTTTCCATAAGAAATATTAAAAGCAAATCCAAGAGTTTCGCAGAAGTCTGTGTTCAGTGTAGGCTGGATTACGAAAAACTCCGCGATTGCGAACCGGGCCATAACGATACACGGAAATTGGTCATGAAAGTGCGCCAGCACTTCAAGGACGTGCACCCCATGAGATTCAAAAAGCCTGTTATGTCTAAGATCGACACAGGTAAGAAAAACTACGGGTCTCCAAGGCTCTGAAACCACAAAGAAACCCAAGGTCACCTTGACCGACCGGCAGCAGCCTAGTCAAATGGCACCGCCGCCACCCCCATCTTCTGATCTCTCAACAAGTGGAAATGGAAAGGACGTCTTTAGGACCCCTTTCAAGCAACTGCCCTTCAAGAGAAACTTCAAGGTAGCTACCTTAGAAATGGGCCAACCCCCAGTTACCACATCGAACTCGTTTCAACCTCTATCTGACATTAACACAGAGGACGAGGATACGGATGCGGCCAGCGTAGCATCCACCTCTGCCTCTGCAGGGATTAAGCGAAAAACTGCAAACAGCAAGGGTAAAGCCGCCCCTAAACCCAAAGTACAGCCGTTACCCCCCGTAGTAATCAAGGGCCGTCCGGCTGACCACCGACAGCTCCGTGAAGATCTGAAGAACATGCACATCACTAAATATCAGTTAAAGTACACGAAAAATTCTGTCATCGTGTACTGCGATAACGCTAATGATCTGCAGACTTTAAAACGCACCTTGGTTCAAGAAAGCACCGAATTTCACACCTACGCTGAAATCCAGGAAAAAACGCGTGCGTTTGTCCTACGAGGCCTGGACGGGGACATCCAAATTCAAGACATCGCAGAAGCTCTTCGGGACGAATATAATATAACCCCAAAGAATATTTACCAAATGCGGAAAACATGGACGCCAATGTTTTTAATCATTCTAGGCACTGATTATACAATCCGACGTTTGAACAGTGAAGTGAGAACCCTAATGTGTGTCCGTATCTCATGGGAAGCAAGGCGTTCCGGCAAGCCAGTCTTACAATGTAAGAACTGTCAACAGTTCGGACATGCCAAATCCTACTGTAGCAGGAAAACCACTTGCAGCAAGTGTGCAGGGTAGCACGATATCACCCAGTGCTCGCAAGACTTCCAAAAATGCGCTAACTGTGGGGGCCCTCACCGATCTATAGACGAGGAGTGTCCTGTATATGTCTATAAATTTAACTTAATTCAAACATCTGGGACTAAAACCAGACAACCAAATAAACCAGCCTTCAAACCTGCTCCACTGCCAGTTAACCCGGCCTGGAGAGACAAAGCTTCGGCATCCAGAGTTGCAGACGGTCTAAGTGGCCAAGGCCTAAGCAATGGCCAACGCAGTAATGACTTCAACAACCAGTTCCCAACCCTTCGTCCCAGAAATACACGTCAGAGCCAGGATAGCCGCCCTAAGCAAAATCAAAATGTACAGGTAAGTGGTGCTGCGCGCAATAGCTCGATCCCTAATAATAATAACACCCATAATTCAAACTCAAACATCGCTAGCATAATGTCAAATTTAAATAACGTTGTTACCCGTATAAATAACCTTGTTAATTTAGAGCAACTTTTCTTGGCACTTGAATGTTATTCTGACATGCTCGAAGCGTGTCGGGGCGACAAGGCAGAAATCGTCCAAGCCTCGATACGCTTCTTCTCGCATGAGTACACGAGATTCAATATATAATGTTAGTAGTCGCAAGTTGGAACTGTAACAGTATCAGGCCCAAAATGGGCGAGTTCCGTAACTTTATGCATACTTCCAATTTTCAGATTGTTTTTCTGAATGAAACACGTTTAGATCCTGGCTTTACACTAAAAGTTAGGAACTACAATGTGAAGCGATTTGATAGGCCCGATCGAAACGGAGGAGGCGTGGCCTGCTTCATACACAGGTCGCTTCGCTTCAAGCGAGTATATAACGTGCGCTCCGCTATAGAACATGTTAGTATCGAACTGGAAAGCGGCCTGCGTGTGACCGGCTGCTACGCACCTCCGGGTCTCCGCCTTACGGAAAACGATCTCCTTGCTTTACTTCCGCAAAATAGAGTATCCCTGCTAATTGGTGACCTCAACGCCACCCACGCCGCATGGGGCGGTAGAACCAACAGCAGGGGTAGACTACTGAAGGGGATAGTCGAAAACAATCTTGAAATGTCCTACCACAGAACACCGAATCCCACCTATCTTCGCAGTGACTCGTTCCTGGATGTCGCTATAACTAGGGGAGCGATAAGAACCACACAGCTTCAGGAAATGAACACCTTAAACTCGGATCACCTTCCGATCAAGATTGGCCTACTGCAGGGTCGATATAACGAGTGACACCGTCATTTCGTACAGGAATGTTGATTGGAGGGAGTTCCGAGCGAGGTTAAACGAGCTAACTGTCGTTCCCGGACAAATAGAGAAAATCCAGGAGCTTGAGAATGAAGTTGATAAGCTTACAACTAATATCCAGCGCATCTGAGATGCTATGTGTCCTAGGGTTACAATCCACCCTAGGACAGAATCCCTGCCGGAACCTATCCTTGAACTTATAACATACAGAAACCGTTTTCGACGTCGATGGCAGAGAGATCGGACAGCAATGGGATCCGCTCAAATCAACGCACTGACGGAGGAGATCAGGGTAAAGATCCGTGAACACCGCGACCAGACATGGCTAGAATATATCAACTCTGTCAGTAGGGCCGACGGCTCGCTGTGGAAGCTGGCCAGGCGAGTTCGCGGAGGTGGTACGCGAATCCCTGTGATTAAACACCGCGGTGTTGATATCGCGAGTGATCAGGGAAAAGCGGAAGCCTTCGCTGACTACCTGGAGGGCGTCTGCAGCGGGTCGCCGGATACCCTTCCTGTGCAGGCTCACTGTAGCTCAATTGTTGATATATTCAAACGGCAAAAATACCCCATCCCCCCGGCAGTGTTTGATAAATTGAGAGCCACGCCTGCGGACATCCGCAAAGCTATCTGCCGTTTACCGAGAAATAAAGCTCCCGGCCCGGACAATATTCCGAATATAGTCCTGAAAAATTTACCCCGGAAAACATTAATTCATTTCATGCATATAGTTAACGCGATAATCAGGCTGCAGCACTTCCCGAAACCCTGGAAGGCAGCGTGCGTCATACACATCCCGAAACCGGGTAAAGACCTAACTTTACCCTTTTCATATCGACCAGTCTCCCTGCTGAATACTCTCGGGAAGGTAACCGAAAGACTTATCTTGCCGGGCATCAGTAGGGAGGGTGACCGGCAAAACGTACTACCCCCTGAGCAGTTCGGTTTTCGCGGCCGGCATGGTACCGTCATGTTGGCCGCGAAGATCGCAACTGACGTATATCGCAGCTTCAGCACTAAACAATCAGTGGCATTGTTACTTTTGGACATTGAAAAGGCGTTCGACAGAGTGTGGCACGAGGGGTTGCTTTTCAAGCTACTGGCGAAGTATAACTTCCCGCTTTACCTAGTTTCCCTTATCGCGTCATACCTTGCCGAGCGCACTTTCTTTACCAGAATAAACAAACACTCCTCTGCGAGCAGGCGACTGCGAGCGGGGGTACCACAGGGCACGGTATGGTCGCCGCTGCTCTTCAATCTTTTTATTGCAGATATCCCGTCTCATCCCAGAACCAATAAAGCCCTTTTTGCCGACGATACGGCAATTTACTCCTCGCATCCCCTCGCTGAGGTGGCGAAGTCAAACCTTAGCGATCACATGAACGTGCTTGTTCCTTATTACGAGAGGTGGAAGATATCTCTCAATGCTAGCAAAACCGAGCTAATCGTCATCACGCGTAAACGCAAAGATATCAATGTCACGCCTCTCGTAATAGGGCACACGCAGATACTGCCAAAACCACAGGTGAAATACCTTGGCATTACCTTTGATAACAAATTAAATTTCAACCGGCATATCTCTGCCATCATTGGTAAGAACGAGGGTATCAAAAAGGGACTGGGCTTGTTGGTAGCGAGCAGGTCTTACCTGAGCCCTGCCAACAAGCTCATCCTTTATAAGAGCATCGTGAGACCAGCGTTATTCTACGCCGCTCCGGTGTGGTGCTCGGTGGCTCGTACTCACAAAAAGAAATTGCAGGTACTGCAAAATAACTACCTAAGGGCGGCGTTCTCCTTGACGCGGCGCGATCGAGCTAGAATCGATGACTTACACGCGTGGTCCGGCGTTGAATACGTCGAGGAATATATCGATGGCCTCGCGTGTAAGTTCTTCGATAGCCAAATCAAGGAATCGCTGCTAACTGCGAATATAGCAGACGTGAGATACGACCCCGAGCGCCCCATCAAACACGGCACGATATACCGGGAAACGACCCTTTTTTACAAGCAGCTAAGGCCGCCGTAAATTAAAACAAAGTGTAAATATTGTAAATACAAACTATTCAACACTTAATTCACTCTCCTACACCCTCAATCGCATTTGAGTTCTAACCACCGAAGCATCCATGTCTCCGCGGCCTGATCCGTGGGGCTCAAACAAAGTGACCTGATGCTGCTACAGTAATACCGGAGCAGACTTCGTTGCTACGTCTAATCTTGTATATTTGTATATAGTAACCATAAGTTCATGTTGTACATATTGTATTGTCCTTTTTAACTTCTGTGACTCTGCTCTACGCGAGCATTTAAGCAAGGTTTTTCCCCAGTTTTCCTTGCAAAACAGACCTTGTAGCAAAATTACATAACGTAGAACGCACTCTAACTAATTTTAGCTTTGGCCAACTATCAATTAAGCGACATTGAAGGGGTTACCCAAGTAATAATCGAACAAAGAGCAGCACCGCTTAACCTAGTTATAGATAGCTTACCACCTAGCCCCATCAGGGTGTCATGCCCTGTTGGCCAAGACGCTGAACAAACAGCATCGGGCGCAACAACAGGCAATAGTTAGTTAGTCACTAGCGCACAATGACATATCTAGACTAGGCATTGCCGTTGTACCATAGTAATATCAATAAACTTATGTCTATGTCTAAAGAGGCTCTACTCTCTCCAAAATTGAAAAAAACAGGTGGAGCCAAAGGCAAGAAATTGTAAGGTCAACTTCAATTTGCTTGTAATTAACGCAGCAACTGTCTTGCAAATATGAGGCATTTTTCGGGAAGATTTTAGCCATCATTCCTGCGTAATCAAGCCTAACGTTGCTGCGCAAACGAAAGATATTCTATTACAGCATCTTTCAATGTACACTGTAGGCAAAATTAAATTGGAACTCTCTTTAATGCTTAATAACTTTTTTATTTTCAAAGAATTTTTTATCATTCTTGGATATGTTATGGCCTAAGGTATTGGGAGTAAAAAGAACTTTGCAAAGACGGTCTACTTCAGTGGCGCACAGAAAAGGGAGTATTTTTCAAAACCAATGTATTTCAGGTCATTGCAAAAATCGGCCAAATGAAATAAAGATGTAGAAATTGGCAAAAAATATTTGAAAGGATTCGGAATATTGAACATTGAAAAACTAGGTCAATACAAACAAAAATAAAAATTGATATTTTAATTTTGGAGAAACCATGTCTTGTGGGCCAAGTTAAATTGGATCTTTTTTAATTCTTAATGACCCTTTATTTTCAAAGGATTTTTTATCATTTAGATGTCATGGCCTAAGATATTAGATTCAAAAAGAAATTTGTAAAGCGGGTCTTCTTCAGTGGCGTACATTAAAATTTAAAATAATTATTTTTTTAATTTTAAAAATATTAAGTAGATTCTGTTAAAATATCACTAATCTTTAAAAAAATAATAATAAACATAGGACGAAACTGTATACACAGTAAAAAAAAATCTCGTGTATAGTTACACGACAGAGTGGTAAACGCATTGTGTGTAAAAATTGTACACCATTATTCGTAAAGTGCCGTCCTCTTAACCAACACTAATTTGGTAAAATGATATTTTACACAATACAGTGTTAAATCAAGTTTTGTCCTGGTTCCGTGTTACTCTACACGAAAATGGGTAATTTTTTACACCACTCTCATTACATGTACACCAAAAATGTATAAATTTACACGCTAGGACGAACGGTTATACACCCAAGAGTGTGTCGGGTTGCTTGTTACGCGTCCTTTGCCTTCCCTTGTATAAGAGGCCATATTGTTTTCAATCATCGTGTTGGTTACAACTATAAAAATGAGTGCTGGTCAGAGTTATATTAAAGAGAGATCCTATGGCGCTCGGAGAACGGTGTGTGTGAAGATGTTCATTGACACGGTTCTTGAACAGTTGTAGGCTGTAATTAGGGGGAAACAGGAGTCCCTGGAGTGAGTTTCACAATGATGCATTGCGCCAGACAAAGGAGTTCTTGTAAAACGATGTTCTAGGTGTTTCCAGTTGTATGACGAACCGGTGTGCTCTTGCCATCTGATATGTGTTGCTTGTAAGTTAAAATATGCAAATACAATAAAATGTGCTTGTAAGTTAAAATATGTAAATACCTACAATAAAATACTATACTATAAGACGGCACTTTCGTTAGCAAAAATCTATAATGATACCAAAAGCTACTTTATATTACATTTTTATGTATATAGGAGACCCACAAAAGCGTGATAGGGATCAAATAACATTTTTTAAACGGAACACTCGTCTTATAGTTGGTCCATATACCATCCATGTACAGTTTCATTTATTTTATATAATAAACAAGATTCAGAAATAAAAACTTTTTATTCACCTTCCTAATTCCTACCACCTTTATGTATATAAGTATAAATTATCAAGCATATAAATAGGTTACACGGTTATGTGTACACTAACACGATTCGGTGTATTCTAATTAACACTGTTTTGTGTAAACTTTACACGAATACATTTACTTGAACACGCACGTTTACACTGTTGTGTGTATATTTAACATAGCTTAGTGTAAGAGTTACACGATATGGTGTATTATTTTTAACACTTTTTTGTGTACATTGTACACGCTAGTTCTCGTCAAATTTACCAAAACTCTTGGTGTGAAATGTACACCATCTGGTGTGGCCTTATATAGACCACTTTTCGTGTAAAATTTTCCATGAAATTTTTTACTGTGTACTGCGCCTTCCACTGCATTATTCGTGGAACTCTGATAAACAATGAATGTTTAGTCTCTTATGTATATGTCGCGTCACCTGAATGTAGATCGATATATGCTTAAAATAAAGTTAGTTATGGTTTATCATCTCAATGAGAACGTGTGTTTTATTTATTCTAATAGGTTATGAGCCCAGTGCGTGTTTCTTAAGGAAATAGTATAAAAGAATCGTTCTTTGAGTGTGTGTGAAAAAATGTCGACGAGTTTTCTTGGAAGTGTGCCAAAACTTCGTGGTCGGGAAAACTACGACGAGTGGTGTTTTGCGATAGAAAATTACTTGATTTTAAAAGGGAAAAATGGGTGTATTCTTGGAACCGAGACGGATGCTACAAAGATAGCCCAAGCCAGATCAAAGATAATTTTGACCATCGAACCAAGTCTTTTCGTGCATATAAAGGATACGACAGACGCGAAGTATTTGTGGGATAAATTAAAGTCGTTATTTGACGATAGTGGATTTACCCGAAAAATCGTCTTATTAAGGTCACTGATAAATATTCGCAGAGAAAATTGTGATTCCATGGGCGAGTATGTGACTAAAATGGTCGAAACTGCTAGTAAGTTGAAAAATACTGGTTTCGCCATAGATGATGGGTGGGTTGGAAGCCTACTATTAGCTGGATTACCTGAAAAATATGAGCCGATGATTATGGCCATCGAACACTCAGGTATAAACATAACAACAGATAAGATAAAAACTAAGCTTTTAGACATGGAGTGTGATACTAGTGTAAATGGGGCTTTTGCTACGAAATTTAAAAGCAAACCAGACAATTCCTACTTGAGCAAGAATAAAAAGGAAGTAACTTGTTTTCGGTGTCATTCTAAAGGGCATTTTGCATATCAATGTCCTGAGAAAAGGAAGGAGAAAAAAAAACAAGAAAGAGAGCAAAGATGAGTCTAAAGACAAAGGCAAAAAGCTTGTTTACAGTGCAGTATTTATGAGTGGCAAATTTAGCAACCAGGATTGGTATGTGGATTCTGGAGCAAGTGCCCATATAACCCCAAACAAAGAATGGCTGTCGGATGTGAAATCGAAACCAGCTGATACGTCTGATATCACAGTTGCCAATAACAGCACAGCATCAGTGGAATGTATTGGTAATGTTGAGTTAAGAAGTAAAATAGGACAGGGTGTGATTGAGGTTTGTGTTACAAATGTACTTTGCGTGCCACAATTAACAAATAATTTGTTGTCGGTCAGCGAATTAATCAAAAATGGCAACACTGTAAATTTTGATAATAAGGGCTGTAAGATATACAACAGTGAAAACGTGTTAATTGGGGAGGCAAGCCTTAATAATAATGTTTACAAGCTAAAAACGGAAATTTGGCAACTATGTTTTTTGGCAGAGGCATCTAAGGTCACCGGGGAAACATGGCATCGAAGATTTGGTCACTTAAATAGCACGGATTTATCAAAAATTAAAAATGGGGCTGTCACAGGCTTAAATTTTCAAGGAGAAATAAGAATAGACAAGTATAATTGTGTAACATGCAACGAAGGCAAACAAACACGAAAACCTTTTCCGAAAAAGGGTTCGAGATTTGAAAATTAGTTAGACCTAATTCATGCAGATTTGTGTGGACCGATGGAGGTAAAATCTCTGGGAGGTGCCAAATATTTTTTGGTGTTGGAAGACGACCACAGCAGAATGTCTTTTGTATATTTTTGTAATACAAAAGATGAGGCTCTAAAACACTTTATAGAGTTTAAAAATATGGCAGAAAATCAAATAGAAAGAAAAATTAAAATGGTTAGATCTGACAACGGTGGTGAGTTTTGTGGATTGGAAGTGAAAAGCATGCTCAAGAGATTTGGCATTGTTCACCAAACCACAAATAGCTACACACCTGAGCAAAATGGCAATGCTGAGCGCATGAATAGGACATTGGTGGAAAAAGCGAGATGCTTGTTATTTGATGCAGGACTGGAAAAATGTTTTTGGGCAGAAGCGATAAACACTTCGGTATACTTAAGAAACAGAAGTGTTGTTTCTGGATTAGAAGCAAAAACACCTATAGAAATTTGGTCTGGAAAAGTTCCTGATGTGAGTCATATAAGGATATTTGGCAGCACTGCGATGGTGCATGTACCAAAACAGAGAAGACTAAAGTGAGATAAAAAATCCAAAAAGATGATTCTTGTGGGATTTAGTGACACCACTAAGGGCTACCGACTTTATGATGCAGACAAGAAAGACGTAATAGTGTCACGTGATGTCATTATCATAGAAGAAAACAAAAATAATAGAGAGGTGATAATTTGCTTAGACAAAACTGAAAATAAAGAGAGTGAAACTCAAATAGAGGTTTTAAATCCAGTGGGGGATCATGAAGAGCAAGAGGAGTTCCTTCACATCTTCGAGAGTGAGAGTGAGTCAGAATATTCTCAGAATGGTGATAGTGATGAAGATTATAATCCTGACAAGAAACATTTCGGTATGATTCAGAATGATGATCCAGAGCAAAATTTAAGACGATCAAATAGACTTTCTAAATCTGTGGTGAAATATGGTGAAGTGTGACAGATTTCGAGAATTCGACAAATGTTAAGGAAGTTTTAGCTAGGCCGGATGCTGAATGTTGGAAAACAGCCATGAAAGAAGAACTGGAGTCATTTGAGGAGAATGAGGCCTGGGAGTTAATGGATTTACCTAAAGGTGCCAAGGTAGTGGACAACAAGTGGGTATTTAAAAGAAAAGTCAATAGTGCGAATGAAGTGACATATCGTGCGCGTCTTGTTGCGAGAGGTTTCACGTAAGAGCAAGGTGTTGATTATGAGGAAACTTTTTCACCAGTTGTGCGGCATTCGACATTGAGACTTTTAATTGCGTTATCACTAAAGATGAATCTAGATATCACACATTTAGATGTTAAGACTGCGTTCTTAAATGGATATTTGAAGGAACAGGTATTCATGAAAATACCTGAGGGGTATGTACAAAACAATTTTAGTGACAATAAGGTTTTAAAGTTAAATAGGGCTATTTACGGGCTTAAACAGGCGTCACGAGCCTGGAATGACAGGGTAAATAGTGTTTTATTAGATTTAGGCTATAAAAAGTCAGATTTAGAGCCATGTTTATTTACAAAAAGAAACGTTGACAAATCTTTGACAATTGTAGCTCTTTATGTAGATGATTTTTTTGTATTTTCAAATCGTGAGCGTGAAACAGAATTTTTGAAAAAGGAGTTAGGCCAAAAATTCAAAATCAAGGCAAGCTAGGCAAATTTTAGGGATGGAAATCCAAATTGATAAGGAAAATCAGATTATTTCTTTGAGTCAAGAGAAATACATTGATCAATTGCTAAGCCGTTTTGAGATGACAGATTGCAAACCTGTCAAAACTCCGTTAGAAGTAAAATTAAGTATTGAAAAAACGGATTAAAACGTGCCTGATATTCCTTACCAACAGCTTTTAGGTAGTTTGATGTATTTGGCGGTACTAACGAGGCCTGATATTGCTTTTGGTGTGAGTCATTTAACACGAGTCACAATGAAACTCATTGGAAATATGCCAAAAGAATATTGCGCTATCTTAAAGGTACCAAGAGTTATTGTTTGAGGTTTTCAAATGAAGAAACAGAACTTGTAGGTTATGTTGACGCCGATTGGGGCAATAATTCACCAGATAGAAAATCTTATACTGGTTATGCTTTTAAAATGTGCGGTTCTGTGGTTTCTTTTGCCAGTGTCAAACAAAAGACAGTTGCATTATCTAGCACAGAGGCTGAATATATGGCGTCGGAGAGCGGTGATGTAAACATACCTTAATTTCTTATTATCGCTAGATACACATTGTTGTTAGTGAAGGGTTTTTGTCAAATCCACCAACACTGAAATGTGGAGGCAAAATTACAATATGGCGACACATAAAGAGAACAAAAAGCAACTCAGCTGCGAAGAAAAACGCACCAAACGGCCTTATTTAATAATCGAAGATGGATAACATATCCCTACTTGGTTGTTACAAAAATGCCCCTCTACTATATGCTACTATAAAACCAACGAAATTCGACATAATATTGCATTTTATGGTGATATATGTCCACAGATACCTTCCACCTTCATGTAGCGATCGTAGGTTAAGGTAAGGTTAGATATTCTAGTTTTGGTTATCGCTTTTCAGGGGTGGTAAAAACCCTAGTCCACCCCATTCCTTTTTAAAAAAATCAAAATTACAAACAAATTGAAGGAAAAAATGAGCAGCGAAAGCATTTTCCATTGTTAAGATGCGCAAAAGAGAGCAAGGAATAGATATAAAACGCATAAGACTAGGAGAATCCACTACACCTATACAAGGTAGGTAGGCATTATACAAAATGAATTAACTATGTAGAAGAGCATTGAAGTACAAATATATTAAATAAGGTTTCGTAATTGGTAAGCATATTTCCGAAACAGTTACAATTCTCCCAAAACTAAATATTTATTTTTAGTTGAGGTAAACACGTGTGTGGCCCCCTTGTTCCATTCGGGAGGATACTAACCCAGAGGAAATTGAACATAACAGATCGCTGAGTCACCAGAACGAGGCGAGAATGAAAATTGCTGCATTTTAACCGTAATCAATGGGGAAAGTAGTGCTATACTATATACTATGACAATGTATGAAATTATCACTCTTATGTGGTTCTTTAGTTTGCAATTCCTAATTCTCACAAGCTTGAATCTGTCGACATTTTGACCGGATGGTAGATAACAAATTAATTCATTTAATTTAATGAAATTTAACTTTTAACTATCATTTTCGGACCGTCACAAGGGCTTTTTGAATTTCTTATTATTAATTAATAATATTATGTTTAATTTTTCAAGGTAAAATTCTGATTATTTTCAAATTATCTGTATAAAACACACCTAACATCGAATTTTGGCAAACACGTGTGTGACCCTTTTCTCCTTTTTCGAAGGATACTAACCAAAAGGAAATTTAACATAACAAATGGCTTACTCCCTTACTTTACGTGTCCGGATCAGACCTTGATCATCCAATGTTTAGCGACGTTTATCGCCTTGTCGTTTGCCAGAATTACCTAAGTCCTGTTGTATGCATGTATCCTTCATCTTTGGGCAGGTCAGAAGGTGCAGTGTGTCCTGCACTGCACCCCAGCTACATCCCTCAGCATGCCCCATTTCTCCATATCAGCTCGGTATCTCGAGACGCCAGATCTCAGACGGTTGAGGGTCCTACATTCACCATATGGGAGGTCATATAACTTCAAACGTCAAACTTTATTCAATTATTCAATACAAAATATATCATTCCTTACGTCAGCAGGTACCGTATATAAGGACTAAAAAAATTGTTTGTTTATATTTTATATATAATAAACCATTCATCTATTATATTCTACAATACAACATATTTAAAAAAATTCTCAGACTAAAATCGGACTAAAACCAACATGACATCTCGAAATAGGCCAACATAAACAGATTTAAGAAAGACATTAAAATTTAAGAAGAGAGATTTAAAGTAGGAAATTAGCGACAATATTATACAATACAAGAGCTTAAAATACATATCAGAACATCACAGTACTATTACTATAGAAGGCTTTACTCAAAAGGAAGGTCTTAATTTTATTCCCAAATTGATTGTTACCCAGCAACTTAACATTATCAGGCACCCTGTTATACAAAACTGGAGCAAAGTGATTTACTCAGATACAGCTTCTATGTAGTCTTAGAAATTCCAACCGAATGCTGTGTCCATTCCGAGTGCCATACGGGTGATAAAAATTATTTTGGCTATATCTGGTAACATTAGAGTGGGCATAAAGTATCTACTTGGTATAGTCAGAATTCTCAAATCGATGAAAGATCCTCGAACATCCTCCCTATACCCTAATCCAGCATTTACACGTACTGCCCTCCTTTGCAGCCCAAAGATGCGGTCTGAATGAGCAGAATGACCCCAAGCCAGAATCGCATACACACCCACAGACTGAAAAATACTATGAAATGCCTGTGGCAACATTGCTAGTGGCAGAATCTTGAAGAGATTCTTTAGCAAGAAGATATTTCTAGATAGTTTTCCTGCTATCATATCAATG
>MU182474.1:197755-221169 GCA_016904865.1 Pissodes strobi | reverse complement strand
GAAAATAAGTAAAGAGGACAAACATAAGAAAATATTTTTTTAGTTTCTTACTAATAACAATGTGAATGATTACAGTTTTTTTACAGTTTTTAGACCGAATTTGGGCCCCCTTAAATAACTTCAGACAAGCTAGAACAGCTTGAATGTTTCAAGATTCATAGAACCACATAGAAAATTGAAAATAACTGGAAATCCGGACCGACTAGAGAAAAACTGATAATATTTCTTCATCTTCTCGCATTTACTTAGGTTTTACAAATTTTTGATTTTTTCACATAAGGTAAAGAAAATTCGATATGGAACCTCTTTCTATAGACGCTTAAAGTTGAGCTAAAAATTGTCAAAAGCTGTACTAATTTTTCCTTAAAAAAATCATATTTCGAAAACAAACCATTACTGCAGAAAACAGTGATCATTTTCGAATTCAGCGGGTTCGAAAGTATATAATAGATTAGAATTGAATGGAGTTGACGCTGGTATCCGCCTCTGCCACTACAATCTATGCAGGTTTATTGTAGCACTCCGAATCATGCTTAGAGGACCTCATCCAGTCTGGTCTTCCTAATCAGACTCCACAAATGGAGTACCGGCTCTTCCATGTACCTTCCAGGTCCTGGTTTGGTCTCTCCTAGCCTTGCATACCTGAGCCTGCAGAGAGCCTCACGCTCGCACCACACATGATTTGGAGTTTCCTCCTCCTCCTGACAGAACTTGCAACGGCTATTATCTGCCAAGCCGATCTTTTCCATGTGTCTGTTCATTCTACAGTGCCCCGTCAGCTGACTCACTAATATTCTTATCGTCTTGCGACTCCTCTTAAGTAGATCTGCCGTGAATTTTGGGGAGCCGTATTTAGTGAACTGTTTGGCCTGTAGTTGCCCCGGTGTTTGTAACCACCAGTTTAGAGATTGTTACTGCTGTTTTGAAGACTCTTCCTGCTATCCCACAGTAGTAGGGCTCAGGTTCCAACGTAACGTTAGTTTTGCAAGTTTGTCGGCCTCTTCGTTACCTTGATGGGCTTTATGTCCCGGAACCCATGCAATGGTGAGCTTATTGTTACGACCAGCCTCTTCAAGGGCACTTATGCAGTCTTTAACTAGTCTAGATCTGACCTTGTGTGCACTAACTGCTTTTAAGGTGGCCTGCCTGTCAGAGTATATAACTACCCTCCTTTTTCTAATGTTCAATTTCTCTATTGAAAGACTGTGGCTTTACTGCTCATGATTATTGAGATATTTGACCTTGGTCCGTGGACTCCGGCTTCCACCCCTTTACTGGTCTTAGAACCGTTGGTATATCATGCTTGATCCGTTTTTATAATAGGCCCCCTCCCATCCTTCTCTGCCTACAATTGCTACTGAGAAGGGTCTATCAAATCCATAGGAAGGGGGTTGTTTCGTCTGATGGTATTTCGAAGAGATACTTGATCTCCTCGCTGTGCTGTAGTTTCGAGCTTGTGGGCCTTTCTCATTCAATGATGGGCTTTTTGCCTTGCTTGAGTCGGTATTGTACCATTCTTACGTTCCCCTGTATGAGGATTTGTAATGGAGATTGTTCTCATCGCCCCCGAGACGCGCATACATCCCAGCCTTTGTACACCTTCTAGTTGCCTGATTGCACCTGTTTGTGTGGCCTTTATGCCCCAGGCTATAGAGCCATTAGTAGGGGAGCTAGTGAACCATCCGAGTAACCCGTTTCCCACAAAGCTAGAAATTTTGCGCAGTTGCGTCATCATCCCTTAAATTTTCGAAAATGAAAAAAAATATATATTTTTTAATCTACTCACACTTTCCTATTTCGGTAGAGAGGACTAGCTGGTAGTGGATAAGCTGTGCCGTTGCTGACTGCCTTTTAAATGATCAGCTGGTCTTGCCAGTTCTTTCATCTCACTCGCTCATATAGATACGTCTCACCATCTCATTTTCCTTTAACTTACTGTTGGAATGCCTCTACACAATAGATGTATTCTCTCTAATTTAGGTTAGCATGGGCCTTACCACCATTTTGTACAACCATAGATTCAATTCGGGGCTCAGCCTCCAGTTTCTCCCGCAAAGTAACTGTCATCAGTACAATTCTTGCTTTCTGAGTGACCTTGCTAAGATGCGGTTCCCAAGTCATACCTTGGTCAAAAGTGACACCTAGGTATTTGACTTCCTTGGAAAAGGGAATTATTATTCCGCTGGGCATTGGATTTTTCAGACCTTTTAATGCTCTTTTCTTAGTGAATAGGGCTATTGTGGATTGACCGACAGATCCTAATCTTCACACCATTTGCTTACTATGTTCAAGGTCTTTTGTGCGTAGCATAGGCACAAGTATTGTTCATTTTCCATCTTGTCTAGTAGACTATCTACCAGAATGGCCCACAGTAGTGGTGATAGAATCCCTGCTTGGGGGAGTCCCTTCCCACCCGCGCCGTAACCGTATCTGCGCCTATGGTGGCAGTTATTCTCCTATACTTTAGGTTTGTTTGGATCCAGTTAAACATGGTTGGGGGGATTTCTTTGTGTCTGAGTGCCTCAACCAGCGATTTGGCTGGAACGTTGTTGAAAGCACCCTCTATGTCCAGAAAGGTGGCTAGTGCCACTTTCGTATGGTATATTGCCTTTATCAGGGGCCTATTTACATCGTCCAGGGACAAATCTGTAGACTCTCTTGGTTGGCACGTATATTGACACTCGTGAAGGGATTTTGCAGGAATGATGTTAGACTTATTGGTCTGCATGACTTTGGCGTTTGGTCGGGTGTCCTGCCTATTTTGGCAAAAAGACGACCTTTACCCTTTACCGTACCGCTGGCGTGTGGCCCCACGCTATACAAGCTCTGAGTATCTTGCAGATGTGTGGCATTAGTATATCCTGCCCTTTCTGCAACATAACTGGGTAGATTCCATCGGATCCGGGGGACTTATAAGGCTGGAATTTCCTTATTGCCTATCCCCTACCATTTTTTTCAACTGTTACAATCTCGTTGGCCCTTTTCCAACCTGGTCTGCCGTGCTGTTGGTTCTGCCAACTCTGATTGTTTATGACTCTGGACCCTGAGAAATGTGCACCCGTCAGTAGTACCAGAGTTTCTTTTGTGGAGCCATCTGGTTTCTTTAGATGTCCAGCTTCCCACGCAGTAACTTCGATGGCCAGAACTTTGTACGCTTTTGCGCACTATTTTGGCCCTGCGAATTTCTTTGTTGTACTGCGTTCATTTTTCTCAATCTGTATTCCAGTCTCAGTTCGCTTTGGCTCTGTTAACACTGCCACCCACTTCTCCTACAGTGGGCCACAATGTCCTCCAAAATAGATGGGGACAGGTCCTACAATCGATCGTATCGTCGCCGTCGTTGGAAAAGTAGGCGCTGCACAGTGTCCAAGACTTGGTGTTTTCTGCAGTTATTGTTGTTGCTTGAGCTGTAACAAAATTGCCGGAGCAGAGCTACAGAACATACAGTTAATTCGGTTGTTATTGTAGAGAATACAGGCTTTTGGCGTAATAGTGATACAGTAGTTTACCTCCTTGGGTTCGGAGACCTCGAATGACTTATATCAGCGCAATATCGATCTCTTCCTTTGCAAACCTCTTGCATAGCACGGCCTTTGCATGATGCAGGTTTATATGAATGATCTTTATATTAGGCATTTTTTTACGAGGGGGTTGAAGCCCTGCTCATCCATGGGTATTATGTCCCGATGCTGTTCGGTTTGAAGCCTCTTCAGCGGACGTACACCACTATGGTGGGAAGACTCCTGATCTTCGTAGACTACCTCTTCCCTCTCTGCGTTTTCCACTTTTGTGGTTATTGGAGAGTCTGTAGCAGGCTCCCCAGCTTCTTTTGCCTGCTGTTCTTCTGGCGTTTTATTCGCTTTTTTGCGGAATTTTAGCCTACCGAATCTAAACTATGGGAGGCTTGTACGACCTTCGATTGAATTATTTTCCATCGCGAAGGCCCGTAGCTGGCCTTTCTTCATGTCGACCGTCCCCTATGGCTTCCACAAACTTACATTAATGCCTTTACTGTTGAGTGCGAGCTTTTTGGGGATCTTGGCCTTCGGGAGATTGTCTCCTACCAGTGCTTTCAGCACTGCGCCTTCCCATGGCTCGATGGACGGTATTGTTTTAATCACCCAATCCACGCTGTCCTTATCGGCGCACGTGACTTCAAAGTATTCCGGCCTGGGATTGCATTTTTCAAAGCGCACCTGTGGCCTCTCCACTGGGATACTTTCAAAGGCAGCCATTATTGCCGCTTGGACCTCCTCGAGTCTATTTGTCTGCTTCATCTGGGCCTTTGGCTATAGCCTTTCAATACGATGGCGATTCTTTCGCAGCTAACAGCCTGCCTATAAGACTTGGTTCTCGATGAGGATGGCTTGGGAGGTGGTTCCCTCGGCCTGGTTGCTTTTAGGCTTTTGAGGCGTGCTATCCTCTGACCTTGTCCTCTTCTGCCTTTTAGGTTCCGCCGGTCTATAATCTTCTGTCGCAACCTTATTTTTACCCGCGCGGTTTCAAAGTTAGTCTTCAGAACTGCCGTTTTAGCTTCAATGTAGCCTTGGCCTTGTTCTATAAGTGACAAGCCCGACAGAGTGGCCCTACGGACCTCTACCTCTGTCATATTAGCAATCTCTTCTAAAGAGGTTGCTCTAAAGCCCGACTTGGACTTCGTGCCCCTGCCGGGGGTGGACTTACTGTATTTTGCCTTTAATTTATGTTTAGTATTTGAACTCATATTTTTTCCCACGAGTATGCGAGGAAGTGAACAATCCGCCCAACCGGCCAACGCTCCAGCTGGGTAAGTGATTTTGAATACAAGGAAGTTACCCGCGGTACCCTCAGAGGAACCTTCACGATCGTGCTTGTCCCCAAATGACGGTTTTTGCTATTGAACCCGCTGAATTCGAAAATGAGGATTGTTTTCTTGTAAAACGTTTTCACGTCATTCCAATTTTCATAATACTGTAGAAGTTATTAGTAGATTCTGACTATGTTTAAATCAATATTTAGAATTATAGGAAAATGATCAGTCAAATAATTGTTTAAATCTTTGGGTGTGTCAAGATATTCTTCTTTTTACTTTTTAGGAAGAAATGACCCAAGCATGTAGGTACCACTTTTGGGTCTCGTTGCAGAACATATTTGTCTTGTATGCCCAAATCGATACAAACAATTTAGGCAAATTTGACAGATAGAATATCCACAAAAAATTAAAAAAAAAAAAGATTACTTAATGTATTTGAGCTTAGGGGAGAACTTAGATTGATCATTTTTTTAGGGAGTTGTTCAATTAACAACTTTTTTTATTTTATTTTTCCTCAATATATCAAGCACCTCAACATTTACCATGATAATTTTTGAATATTTAAATTTTTTTAATGAATTTACGTACGTTTATTGGGTGTTCACTTACTTATGGCAACCAGTATATATATTAGCGTTAATCCCTATACCTAATAAACAGTAAACCAACTTCAAGGTGAAACGAGTCAAGAAATCGACTGTTGTGGCGTTTTTTCCGATCGCAACGTCCTATACCAGCATAATTAAAACGACTTTTTTTTTTAATTAGATATCTTAATGAGAATCTCGATTAACCAGTCGTGGAACAACTACCTCTCGCCAAGAGGAAAATGCAAAAATAATATTGCACTTCATATTTTATAAACGGACGTTCGTACCTGTCATTTAATGAGCAATTGCCGAGGACGCGTGATAATGAATGATGTATTATCGATATTATATTGTCTCATGTGTTTGTATCGAGTTTCGAAATTAATGCGATGCGTATATTATTTATTTGAAATGGCAAAAGCAAAAAGTTGGCTACGTGGCAACTGAACACAAATACCATACCAATCCATACATAATAATCGCGCGAAAAATATACTTATATAAAAATAGAAAAAATTCGGTTTGCCAAGACGAATTTTGTTAAAAATATGTGTTATTTTTATTAATATTCCAGTGACGTAACGAGGTTAAGGAAAAAGGCCTCCACTGTCTCATTGCAGTTGACTAACATTTCAAACAACTAACCCAAGGCATGTCCAAAATGGCAGAATTTTTTTTTAAAATGCACCACATCCAGCACCGCTTCACAAAAGCACTAGAAATATAAGCAATACACACCCGAAAGGCAATTATTATTTTTTTTTTCATTTTGGGCATGCCTTGGGTTAGTTTGGGTTAGTTTTGTTTGGTTGCGCCCCCAGAGCGAGCGAGGCGAGCGGGGGGGTCATGCACGAAGTGAAGTATTAGTAGAATTATAAGAAAATAATCAACTGCAACAGGAAAGTGGAGCCCTTTTTCCCTAACCTTGTCACGCCACTGGATTTTTTTATAAAAGTAACACATGTTTTTAACAAAACTCCTCTATTTTTATAGTACACTTTTTTACCCCACCCATCACCCCTATTCGCTCCACCACTGTCCGGCAAAACAGATGATTACTATTAGGTTTCCGCCAATAAAAAACGTCTAAAAATTACATAAAAACACTTAATTTGTGTCTGAAAAAAAAAACGACAAAATCGGCCTGACACGTCCAATTAAATATTGTCTCCACTTTTTATCCATTTTGACATGGTTTTTTGCTTAATTTCACCAAAAAGTAAATTTTAGATGTTTAGTTGCAATTTAACATACAATTATTGTAAGGAAAATTTAAGTCGGCTTTATGAAGATTACATAATTTTTTTATAGGTCAAAATTTGGAATTTTGATCCACTTCCTTAGTTTTCTCAAAATTTATTCCGTACTGGTTAAGTCAAAATTATTATTTCAAACCAAAGGAAATTTATATTGATTCAATGAAATTGATTTTAAGCTTTTCGGTCAGGTTCCCACTTTTTGACATGATTTACCTACATTTTTTTGTTCAATTTTTCCAAAAAGAAACGTGAGGTGTAGTTGCAATTTAAATTTCAATCAATTAAATCGCCTTTATGCTGAAATTTGACTAAATTTTTTCAGGTCAAATTATAAGACTTTAATCCACTTTTTTAATAATTTTATTAAAACTTATTCTGTTTTGGTTTAGTTTCCACTTTTTGGTCAATTTAAACATGATTTACGACTTTTTGCTTAACTTAAAAAGTAATTCTTATATGTTGGTTGCAATTAAAATTTCGCACATTGTAATTTATGAAATTTAACAATTTTTTTAGATCAAATTTTAAGATTTTAATCAAAATTTATTCTGCAGGTTCTGGTTTAGTCAAAATTAAATTCTAAATTCTTCCAACATAATTTCCGGCTTTTGTTCAATTTTACCAAAAAGCGAACGTCATAGGTTTACCTTACTTTAAATTTCGATCATGGCAAAGTAAATTTAAGTAGCTTTTATGAAATTGGATAAAATTTTTTAGGTCAAATTTTAAAACTTTAATTCACTTCCTTAGCTTTATCAAACTTTATTCTATTTTAGTTTAGTTTCCACTTTTTGACTCATTTGCACTTGATTTACGCCTTTGTGCTCAATTTTACCAAAAAAGTAAACTTTAACGGTTTAATTGTAATTTAAATTTCGATCATTGCAAAGTAAATTTAAGTCGCCTTTATGAAATTGGACTCATTTTTTAGATCAAATTTTAGGATTTTAATTCACATTCTTAGTTTTATCAATATTTATTCTGTTTTGGTTTAGCTTCCACTTTTTGATCCATTTGGACATGATTTACGTCATTTTGCTTAATTTTACCAAAAAGTAATTTAAATTTTGATCATTATAAAAGAAATTTAGATCGCCATTATGAAATTCGACTAATTCTTAGGTCAAATTTTTGAATTTTAATTCACTTTCTTGGTTCCTTCAAAATTTATTCTGTACTGGTTTAGTAAAAATTAAACTTTAGTTCCATTAATTAAGGCCAATGGAAATTTAAGTTGATTCAATGAAATTGATTTTAAGCTTTTCGGCTGACTTTCCACTTTTTTATTCATTTTGACATGATTTACGTAATTTACTAAAAAGTAAACTTTAAAGGTTTAATAATAATAATTCAAATTTGGATCATTGTAAGGTAAATTTAAGCCACTTTAATGAAATTAGATAAATTCTAGGACCTTTTGGGTTTTATCAAAATTTATTTTGTGTTGGCTTAGATTTCCATTTTTCGTTTTTCACTCAAAAACAACCGACTGTAGTAAAAATTCAAATTTCGATTCATCAATTTTTGTAGGTTTAATACACATTTCAATTACTTTAGTTCCCTATTTGGAAAATTAAGTTTAACTCTATGACATTAGATTTAAGGTTTTCGGTCAAATTTCAGTATTTTTTTAATGCTCTTTGAACTGATTTGCGTCTTTTTGCTCAATTTTACAAAAATACTCTGTAGGTTAGATCAAAATTTAAATTTCAGTTTACTGTTTAATGCAAATATAAAATTAAACTTAAATTTTTGGTCAAAATGGCTGACTGATGATTTGCGTCTATTTACTCAATTTTACCAGAATTTTTTTTTACAGCTTTAATCTAAATTTAAAATTTGACTGATTAAACTAAAATTAAGCTGATACGTTTATGAAATTTAACGTCTGTTCTGTGGTCCTATTTTGTGATAACTTTCATTTTTTGTGCAAATTTTGTGCAAAATTTTAATAAAATTTTATATTTAGATACTGGTTTAGTCAAAATTAAACTTAAGGTTTGTTACCGATTTGAGGTTAATTTAGGTTGTGTTTATGAAAGTGGATTTACATTTTTCGGCTCAACTTGAGTCATTTAAAGTAGGTATAGTTATTATTTCTGGCTTTTGATCAACATTTACATATTTCGCCCAAATTAGGTACCTAATTTTAAAATTAAAATTTTTATATTCTCTATTTAAGGTAAATTTTACTCTTATTTATAAATTCAAGTTTGTTTTCCGTCAAATTTCAATCTTTTGATCCACTTTGATATAATTTAGTACGTAGGTACTTATACTTATAGTTTAATTTTGTAAAAGTAAATTTAACAAGTTTAGTCAAAATTTAAGTTTCCATTTATTGTTGGTCCAAAATACGTATAATTTAAAGGTGGCTTTATGAAATTGGGTTTGCTTTTTATAGTCAAATTTCGATATTTTGATCCATATTGATATAATTTACGTTCGTTTGTGTAATTTTATCAATATATGCCCTTTGCTGGTTTAGTCAAAATTTAGGCTTTCTATATTTAAGTCAAATTTAGGGTTTCTTAATAAAATTGACTACTTGTACTCTTTTCCATCGATGATGTCTGTCTTTTCACTCCCTTGAAAATGATTTGTGTAATTTCACTAAAAATATTGCTTTTATGTTATTTAAGTCAAATTTCAAATTTAAAAAATGGCTCATGGCAAATTTAGACATGACTGAACGTGGGTTTTAATGAAATTTTTGGCTTTCATCTTTTTTGGTAAGTATTATATACTCATCCTTTGTTAAATTTTTACAAATTTAGTCAAAATTAAAATGTTCATTTACTATTTGAGGTAAGGATATCATTTCTGTTCTTATTATAAACAAATAATATTTTAATAAACCTTATTGGCTGAATACCCGTTAATTATTTCTACATTCAAACATACAGCCGTGATCCTATGAATAAACTTATTATTATCGTTATAGTTTATTCGAAGAAATGCTCCAGCATTAAATTTGATCCACTTTAATGTAATTGTCGTTTGCTTGACTCCTTTTATTTAGCTTTACAGGTGGTTTTAGGTTAACTGTTCAAGGTAAATTTAGGTCCTCTTTACAAAATTAGGTTAGTTTGGGTTAGTTTACATTATTTGTTGAAATTCGTTACTTTTGATTTAAATAGGTTTTCTCGCACTTACGGGACGAGGCAAAATTAAAATTTCAGATCACTGTTTAAGATATATCTAGGTTGTCTTTATGAAAGTGAATTTATTTTGATTTTGACCTTTGATTCACTTTCTTAATGATTATTTACCCTAAGTTTACCCAATTTTACCCACAAATAAAACGCTACAGGTTTAGTCAAAATTTGGGTTAACTCAGGTAAAAAAAAAATCTTTCGGCTGAGTCAAAATTAAAATTTCAAATCACTGTTTACCCTAAATTTAGACCCTCTTCATTAAATTAGACTTAGGTTACTTCCTGAAATATTTTATTTTAGATTAACTTTGATTTTTACCAAAACATAATCTCTACAGGTTGCCTTTATGCAACCAAATTTAAGGTTTTTTTGTAGTGATGCACTTTCATAGTAGGTATCTATGGCCTATGGCTTATAAGATATAGGTTGATTGTTTTAGGTAAAACTTGGTTACCTACCTTTATGAAGTTGAATTTCAATATCTTATTGAAATTTCTCTCTTTTTCATTAGTAACGCTAATTTTTATCAAAATATAATTTAAGTTCCTTATAGTGATTATTTACGTTAAATTTACTCAAACTTTACTTGATCATCTAAAAGTTTAGTCAAAATTAAAATTTAAATTGACTATTGTAGATAAACTTTAGTTTTTCTGGGAGTGTAAGTTTAATATTGAAATTTCCAGCTTTTGATGTGATTAACGTACTTCTTTGTTCGATTTTGGCTTTAAATGATCTTTAAAAGTTTAGTCAAAATTTAAATTTAGTTTATTTACGAAATATGAGTTGTTTTGAGTTAAAATTTCTAGCTTTTGATGAGATTAAGGTACCTTTTTGACCAACTTTTCTTAAAACTTTCTTCAGTCAAAATTTAAATTTAAATTGACCGTTTAACATAAATTTTAAGTTCTCTGCGAGTTTAAGTTCAATATTGAAATTTCTAGGTTTTGTGATTAACGTACTTCTTTGCTCAATTTTACCTAAAAAGTATCTCTAAAAGTTAAGTCAAAATTTACATTTAGGTTATTTGCGAAATATGATTTGCTTTGAGTTGAAATTTCTAGCTTTTGATGAGATTAAGCTCCTTTCTTGCACAACTTTACTTAAAACTGCAGGTTTAGTCAAAATTTAAATTTAAATTGACCGTTTAACATACATTTTAGGTTCTTTGCGAGTTTAAGTTTGGTATTGAACTTTCTAGCTTTTGATGTGAGTAACGTACTTCTTTGCTCGATTTTGCCTTTAAATAATAGCTATTTAAAAGATTAGTCAAAATTTAAATTTAGGTTATTTGCGAAATATGATTTGTTTTGTGTCAAAATGTCTAGCTTTTGATGAGATTAAGGTACTTTCTTGCCCAACTTTACTTAAAACTACAGGTTTATTCAAAATTTAAATTTAAATTAATCGTTTAACATAAGTTTTAGGTTCTCTGCGAGCTTTAGTGATTAACGTACTTCTGTGCTCAATTATTTTGCCAATAAATAATCTCTAAGAGTTTAGTCAAAATTAAAATTTAGGTTACTTAGCTGTTTTTTAAGACAAATGTACGTAGATACCATTTGCGAAGTTGAAATTTCTAGGTTTTGATCTGATTAAGGTGCTTTCTGGCCCAATTTAGTCAAAACTAATCTCTACAGGTGTAGTCAAAATTAAAATTTTAATTGACCATGTAAGATAAATTTTAGATTCTCTAACTGCGTATTGGCATTTCTAGCTTTTGATATACTTACTTAAGTAACGTACTTTTTGACTAAAATATTCTCTAAAGATTTAGCCAAAATTAAAATTTCGGATCAATGGGTAATGCTAAATCTAGGTTGTCTTTATAATAAAATTTTAGAGAAATCTCTAGCGATTGACCCACTTTCATGTGATTAGCGTTAATTTGAGCCTAATTTTACCTAAACACAAACTTTACAGGTATAGTCAAATTTAAAATTTGGGTTGACAGTTTTTAAAAGCAAATTTACATAAGTTCTCCTCTCGAAATTTGATACGTTTTGGGTTGAACTTTCTAGCTTTTGATGTGATTGACGTACTTTTTTGCCCAATTTTATCCATAAATACATTTTATAGGTTTAATTAAAATTAGTATATCGGATCACTGTTTCAAGATAATGCTAGGTTGACTTTATCAAGTCAACTTTCAGTTTTCTGTTGATACTTTTTTACATGATTTGCGTTTATCTAACTTAATCCTACTATAAATCTTACAGGTCAAAATAATTACAATTTAAATTGACCTAGTCATCCGTAAATCGCATACAATTCTAGCATGCCTGATGCTACATAGGTACTAATCGCATGAAAATTCCCATAATATACGCGAAATTTCCGATAGATAAAGAATCCGAAATAATCAACTCTCCGCTCGGTCTCCGCCGCCGAATCGAGTTACCTTCGCTATCGTGTCTGAAATATCACCTCGGCCGCGTTCGTCCTGTCCGAGCGTTTTTGCACCGCCCTTTTGTCTCCCCCTCGGCCCCCCAAGCTTTTTAGGCTCCGCCCCACCGAGAGTGCTTGATGGATTCGAGTCGGACACTCGGCGGAGGACACGATGATCGACGAGACGTGTTGGATTTGAAATGTGGCAGCGCTGTTCGGCGTATGTATGTGGCAGTCGATCGACGGCTGACGATAGGAAAGAGCGACCGAAGAATGGCTTAAGATAGATTTTCCAGAAGCGTTTTAGAATTTCATAAAGTCAACTTTAAATTACCTCATGTAAACGTTGAATGGAAGCTTAAATTTTGACTAAAGATATAAAGTTCAGTTTTTGCAAAACGTACGCAAATTATATCAAAGTGGATTAAAAGATTGAATTTTTACGAAAAAACAAATCCAATTATTTAAATACGTCTTACCTATATTTACCTTAAATAATGAGCCTGAATTTTAATTTTGACTAAACTTGTAAAATTTAAAAGAAAATTTTGACTTAAATAGGGAAGCTAATATTTTTGATCGAATTACACAAATCATTTCCAAGTGAATGAACAAAACCCAAACTTTATCGATCAAAAGAGTGTCAAAACAACGTATAATTGGCCTAAATAATTAATTTAAATTGAATTTTGACCAAACCAGTAAGGATTAAATTTTGATAAAATTAAGCAAAAAACGCATGTCCAATTTCATAACATCCACTGTAAATCACCTTAGGTAAACCGTGAATGGAAACTTAAATTTTGACTAAACTTTCAATAATTAGTTTTACTAAAAGTGCATAAGTATAAATTATATCAAACTGGATCAGAAAATTGAAATTTGACCAAAATACAGATCCGATTTTTTAAATAGAACTTAAGTTTACCTTAAGCAGTAGACCTGAATTTAAATTTTGACTAAATTGGTAAAGTTAATTTTTTTGGAAATATATTATTAACAATATCAAAAAGGATAAAACC
The DNA here is from genome assembly GCA_016904865.1 of Pissodes strobi. Classification (NCBI taxonomy): domain Eukaryota; kingdom Metazoa; phylum Arthropoda; class Insecta; order Coleoptera; family Curculionidae; genus Pissodes; species Pissodes strobi. The sequence goes on along the minus strand of MU182474.1, from coordinate 207,960 downwards.
CCAAAATATCATAAAAAACATTAAATGCAGTTTCATAAAAACCATGCATTCAAAAAGTTAAAGGTATTCAATTGTATCAAGAGAACCTAAATTTGACTTAAATAGTGAACCTAAAATTAAAATTTGACTAAATTAGTAGAGATTAAATTTTGATAAGATCAAACAAAAATCTGTAAATTATAGCAATTCGGATCATAATAACGAATTTTGATTTAAAAAAACGCAAGTCCAACTTCCTACAGTCAAATTTAATTTATCTTAAGAAAGCAGTGAATGGAGGCTTACAGTTTGAATAAATTGGCAAAGTCCAGGCAAAATTACGCTATAAGTGCGTGAATTATAACAAAATGGATCAAAACGGTGCCCAAAATATTGAATTAACTTTAAGTTTGATTTTATCTTAACAAATTAAGTCAATTTTTTTATTGAAATTGTGCCAAAAATGTAAATTTTGATCGAAAGCCATGCAACAAGAAAATAATGAAAAATTACTTTCTGATTATACTTACCTCTAAAATATAAAGAAATGAATTGTATAAATATGATTTAAACATTACACGGGGTGTTCACTAATTAATGGGCCCTTATATATGTATGCATGTATTATAGAAGACTTCAAGCTAAAATTTTACTTTAAATATCGAGGTTGTGCCAAGTTATTTCCGAATGTGTGGTCTTAAGCATACACCGTATTTAATTGTCTATACAGGGTGATCTACATGTAAATGTTATATATTCCATTACTTTCGATACATTTTTACAAGCGTATATATACCTACCCCCCAGTACTTTCTACTTCTGATAGAGATCTCTAATCTATGTTTACTGAAATACCAAGTTGAATATTAAGCAAATAAACGCACAATCAAAAAGGAAACAAAAATAATAATAAAATATAAATCCGACCAAATTTGTAGAAGCAACATATTAAAATATTTGAACTGTATTAGTGGTATTGCGGTGCCGACACGTTAAGTACATATTTGCCCGGCGCAAACAGTAAGTAAATCTTATGTCAAGCGAGGCTCCCAAAAATGTTTGTTTTAGCGATCGTCGGCGAAATTTTCAAGATATTTCTGCAGTTTCGAGAGATTAAAATGTACCCCATACCCTTGGACTCTCGTATAGTTCTTATGATTACTAAATTAAAAATTTAGTGGTCACTAGGAGGCTTATCTGGGCAATAAGAGGGAAGAAGGTCACTACATTTTTACTGCTTAAAAGCGCTACTTATAAGTAACTAATACTTTTATTAATTTGAAAATAGCGATAAAAACACAAAGAGCTACTTACTTACTTACCTCAAAATGCATCTATTTTAGTTAGAATTTTAGGTTCTTGCCTCTGGCAATTCTGCGCAGATTCATGGTGCGCGTCAGCATCTCACCTGGAGTGGAAATTAGGATATTTGCAAATAAAGTTAGCCCATCACTCTTAAGGCTGTTCAGGTAGTCGAAACATTTAATCGAATTAAGGCGGTATGTATTGGAGTTCATCATTTTAAATTATTTTATGTTGATTCTGACCTCTAAACTCGGAATCAAATGGAAATCATTATTGGAATTAATTCGAAATTAATTACAGTACAAGAAATTAAGTCAGAATTAAGTTTAATTCAGAATTTTAAGACTCACAATCAGAATCAAAATTGAAGCACTCTTAATTAAGCTCAAATCTGAATTTTAAACGCGTAATTGGGAAGCTTAATTCTGATTCTAAAATTCATAGTTAATAAGCTTAGGTTTTATTTTCAAAATTGAAATTAAAGGATTTTTACTTAAAATGTAAAATTAAGCCCAATTCTGACATAAAACTGGAAATTGTGGAAGGTGATGGCGTTCCGTTTAACAAACAAAGCTCTTGGCTTGAAATTTAGAAATAAATTAAATTTTTAATTTCAAAATCGGAAGCCTTAGTTTGAAATTAAAAATTAATTAATCCTCAAGTTTATCAAGATTTTCAAGCGCGGACTTGGGAGCATCATCTTTAGCCTGTAGGTAATTAAGAATTAATTTAAAGGCTTAGTTTGAAATTAAAATTAAAAATTAATATCTAATTTTAACCTCTTACGAAGGTAATTTTGCTTAATTTCGACTGTGAAAGCTCTGAATTAAGCTCAATTCACAGTTTCAAACTCGAAACCGAAAAGCTTAATTGAGTTTCTAAAGTTCAAAATTAAGCTTGGTTCTTATTTTAAAGTATGGAATTAAGGGGTTTTGCTTAAACCATGAAATTAATCCTAAGTCTGACTCATAAGTTCGAAATATGGTAGTTTGGCTTTAAATTTCAAATTAACCCTCCAGTTTAAGTTTGAAATTCAAAATTAAATTAAATTTTTAACTTTAAACTCTTATTAAAGGAAAATTCAAACCAGTAGGTAGTGTATTGTAGCCGGCGCCTTATTAGAGGAATTTTGTTTGACAGTAAAACCTTTCAATTAAGCTCAAATAAGGCTTTCAAACTCGAAGCTCAGGAACTTAATTGAGATTTTAAAGTTCAAAATTAAGTTTAGTTTTTATTTTTAAGTTTGAAATTAAGCTCAAGTCACACTTTCAAACTCCAAACCAAGAAACTTAAATGCGATTGTAAAGGTCAAAATTAAGTTTATTAGGTATTTTTAAAATTTGAATTAAGTGATTTTGCTAAAAACATGAAATTAGGCCCAAATTTGGCTCATAAAATTGAAATATGGCAGCTCGACTTTAAATTTCAAATTAATTCTCAAGTTTATCAAGACTGCCTGAAATTGAGAATTAATTTAAAATTTTAATTTTAAACACGTAAAGTAAAAAATTTTAATTAAATTCTTAAATTTAAACTCTTATTAAAGGAATTTTGCTTACTTTCCACTTTAAAAGCTCTGAATTAAGTAAACATTACACTCTCAAATTTAAAGTTGAAAAATTTATAAAGTTTAAAATTAAGCTTAGTTTTTATTTTAAATATTACACTCTCAAATTTAAAGTTGAAAAATTTATAAAGTTTAAAATTAAGCTTAGTTTTTATTTTAAAGTTTGAAATTAAAGGGTTTTGCTTAAAACATGAAACTAAGCCCAAATCTGACTTCTAAACTCTCAATATAAAGGCTTGACTTTGGGTTTCAAATTAATTTTTAGATTTAATTCAACCGTAGATTTAGGGCACATAATTTTTAGCCTAAGATTCAGAATTAAATTAAACTTTTAATTTCAAACTCGCAAGTATAAGTTTGAAATAAAAAATTAAATTTATTTTTAATTTCAAACTATTATTAAAGAAATTTTAATTAATTACCACTGTCAAAGCTCAAATCACGTTTCAAATTCGAAATTCAGAATTAAGGTTATTTCCTACATTCAAACGCGGAATTAACGTGCCTAATTTTTAGCTTGAAATTCAGAATTAACCTAAATTTTTAACTTTAACTTTGCAAGTTTTAGTTTAGAATTGAAGATTAAAATTAATGTTTAATTCTAAACTGTTTTTAAAGGAATTTTGTTTAATTTCAACTGTAAAAGCTCTGAATTAAGCACAAATCACACTCTCAAACTTGAAATTAAAAACTTAATTACGATTGTAAGGTTCAAAATTAGGTTTAGTTCTAAGTTTGGGTTAAACATGATCGAAATATAGAAGAGCTCGACTTTGAGTTTTAATTTAACGTTCCAGTTCAATTAAAATTTTCAAGGGCGGACTTCGGACTCATAATTCCTAGCTTGAGATCCAGAATTAAATTAAATTTTTAATTTAAAACTCCTACGACTTATTTTGAGATTAAAATTTAAATTAAAGAAAAAAACTTCTAATTAAGCTTAGTTCTGATTTTCCAATTTGGAGTTAAGGGAATCTGCTTAAAACGTGACATTAAGACGAAATTTGAGTTCTAAACTCGAAATGTATGAGCTCAACTTTGATGTTGAAATTAATTCCCAGGTTTAATTAATTCTTAGTTTTAGATTAAGAATCAAATTTAATTTCTGCTTCTTAATCTTGACTGTGAAGCATTTTCCATTCATTCTCAAACCCGAAATTAATTGTGATTCTAAAAATCTCATTTAAATCTGTTTTTCAAATTCGGCACCAAGAAGAGAATTAAGCCCTAATCTGACTTATATACCTACTCGAAATTATGAAACCATGAGTTAAAACTTAATTAATTTAAAAACTAACCTAATTTTTAATTTTGATTTTTGAACGCACAATTAAGGAGATTAAATCTAAATTTGAAGCTCATTAGAATTAAACTTAATTACTTTTCAAACTCGGAATTCTAGATATTTTTGCTTAATTCTAACTAGCAAAAAAGTTCTACTAAAGTCCAAGTTTTAAACATGAAGAAGCTTAATTCTAACTTTCAGCACTGTATTAGGCGCTTAATTATTAAGACGTATTTACGCTTAATTACGAGTTTGAAGGGCCAAGTCAAGCTTAATTTTGACTTTAAAGCTTGAAACTAGAAATGCTTGCCCATTTCTGAACTTAATGGACGCTTTGAAGCTTTTGATATTATACTGAATTTGTAACTAAGGAATAAGCTTGATTTTTACTCTCAAGCTCGTGAATTAAAGAGTCTGCTTTTGAAAGTTTGTAAGCTCAGAGTCAAGATTAAAATTTTTGAAAAATATTTTAGAAAATATTTGATTAAAGTCGCAAGTCCTGCAAGACTTTATAGTGATTTGTAGCAATTCTAAAATAGGCAATAATAATTAAACACATATTGAACTCTCCCCGTATTCGCCCTTCTGAAAACTCCCTTTGACTTTTTCAAATCGTACTGGACCCTATCGCTCGCAGAAACAACTTCCAAGTTGGAGATACGTGATTTGTTGGCGCAGGCTCCCGAAAATGCCTTTTTGGCAATATACGAACCGGCTCTTCTTGGGGTCTGATGACGTTCAGTCGGTTTTCGCAAAAGGACGCCTGAAAAGCGTCGCGTCGCGTAGCGTCGGTTACAAGTTTGGTTTGTCTTATCAAAGAGACCCTAATTAATTATTAATATTTTAGTGTCGATTGGTGCAACGAGTCTGGATACTTCTTAGAGAGACTTACATTAGGAAAGTTTGTGTTCGATATCTTTTGGAGATGGATATTGAGAGATAAATAACAGTTTCGGTAAGTTACGCTCCATTTTTTGATAACTAACCGAATTTAACCAAATTTGGGCTTGATATGTTCCATAGGGGATTTAAAGTAAGTATTTAGATGATTAGACGGTAAGGAACTTATGTAGCTAAGGCCAAAAGCCTTGTATCCATCGATGATAATAATAATAATAAAAATAATATATACTTATGTTTTTATATGATAAGTAGTGAGGGTCAGTGGGGTATGACTATATGATTATTATAAAATATTTAGAATAATTGCAGTCATACAGGGTGGATTGAAATTAAATTATTTTATTCTCGTCAATTATACTAAACAATTTCAGGTAGTTTGTATTTAGTTCATGGGTTTTGAACGACCCTGTATACATCAAGATACAGAGCATAATTGACATATTTTCACGGCCATTGGCGTACGCTAACGCTCATTTGCCAAATGAGTTAATTAAATGTTAAATATTGAAAAAGTATCATTATATTCCATGTAGGTGCTTTACTACAAAAAATAATTTTTAGCACACAGTGTACCACATTATCAATGAAACACCCTGTATTTTATAATAATAAACTCTTAAATTTGTGATAGAACACATCCAAAACTAATTTTTATAACATTGAGAAAGATGTTTTGTAGGCCACGCGTTTTTGGCTCGCCCTGTATATTCGAAAATATTTTTTCCGGGTATATCTCTTCAATCCCTACAATGTATGTCTTTAACAAAGTTTCTCTCTCTTTTAGTTCGCGCTATGGGCAAGGATAAAAATATAAATAAAAACCCTCTACAAGGTTGTACTCTACATTTTGACAATTTCCAGAGAGTTTATTATGAGAGCTAGAATAGAACTTTAAATATAAAAGTTATAAGAACTTAAAAAAGCTACTAGAAAAAAATACTTTAGTACCTATACAGGGTGACACAAAGACACATGGCATTTAAAAATAATTATCTTATTAATGAAACATCCTGTATCTTACAGTATTTTAAAAATTATGCATTAAAAGGTTAAATTTTTGATAGCTCACTTCTAAAATTGCTTCTAATAACATACAGAGATTCATTAAAAAATATTTGATCTGCCACGCGTTTTTGACTCGCCCTGTATATTCAAAAATATTTTTTTCTATCGGATCTCTTCAATCTCTACAATGTATGTCTTTTAAACACATTCTATCTCTTACAGCTCGCGCTCTAGACAAGGGTATAAATATTTTAAAAAAATCCCAATTTTTTGATATTTATATGTATTAATAAAATCATAGTATTTTTAAAACATACTTCATTTTCTCAAATGCTTATTGTTAATATACATTAAAATCTCTTTAATTCTACAGCTTGTATTTTTTTTTCTCTCCTACAATCCGCGCTTTAGACAAGGATATAAATATAGAAAAAATCCCTATACAGGGTTGTACTTTATATTTTGGCATCTTCTGGAGAGATTATTAGATTATTATTATTATATAGAATAAAACTTTAAAAGTAAAAGTTGTAGGGACTTAAGAGATTGACTAGAAAAAAATATGTTTAGCACACAGGGTGACACAAAAACACGTAGCATATAAAAGTTTGTTTTTTATGAGTAAAACATTTTCGTAATCGTAAAGCTTTTTAAGATATTTTGATATCACACATCTAAAATCAATAGTAATAAGATACAGGGTTTCGTTAAGAAATATAAAATTTGCTCTGTCATTTTTGCCTCACCTTGTATATTCAAAAACATTTTTTTTATCGGATCTCTTCAATCCCTATAACCTATATCTTAAGAGAAATTCTATCTCCTATAGTTCACCTTCTAGACAAGGACATGTCATACAGGGTGATACAAATTCAAAGCGCACCATCAGGATCTCGGAAATTATAAGAAATACGAGGTCAGTTAAATTGGGGCAAAATTGTGCAATTTAAGGGCGATTGACATGTCATCGAGAAATTTAGAAAATTCCGTCTAGTTGTGGAGATATCCGTAAAAAAAACGAAAATCAGCTGTTTTATTATTATTTTTTTCTGCCTTTGTTTGAAGAGATAAAGTAAAATAAATGTCACATTATTATTGCCACTTTTTCTCCTCTACAAGATGACAGTATCAAATTATAAATCCTACGCTTCGCTTTCGGGCCCTCTTCATCAACTTCATTTTTTTAAATACGGACCTGGATTTTTTATCTAATTTTTTAAAAGCCTTTTGATCTCTCAAACCAGCGATTTATCACACCTGTCCGATAGTGATAACAAATGTCGTCATAAGTGAAATCGGGTCAAAAAATATCGCCCCATCCCTGTCTAACACATTATCTCTTATGGAAAAATCTAGATTTGTTGATTTATTGATAAGTGTGATACATCGTTGATTTTGGGAGACCAAAGGCTTTTAAAAAAATAGATAAAAAATCCAGGTCCGTATTTAAAAAAATGAAGTTGATGAAGAGGGTCCGCAAGCGAAACGTCGGATTTAGAATTTGATACTGCCATGTTGTAGAGGAGAAAGAGCGGCAATAATAATGTGACATTTATTTTACTTTATCTCTTCAAACAAAGGCAGAAAAAAGTAATAATAAAATAGTTGATTTTCGGTTTTTTACGGGTATCTCCGGAAGTAGACGGAATATTCTAAATTTCTCAACTGCATGTCAATCACCCTTAAATTACGCAACTTTGGCCCTCCCTCGTATCTCTTATAGATCCCAATTTTATATCGACAAATCGATTTTTCAAATTTTCTCGAAAAATGACGTTTTTGATCTGATACTTATATTTTCGAACCCTCTGAATTCGAAAATGATCACCATTTTCTGCAGAAACGGTTAATTTTTTAAATATCAATTTTTATGAAAAATTAGTACGGTAAAGTACCTACGGTTTTTGACAATTTTAAGGTGAACTTTGAACTCCTATAGAAAATTTGTAATTTTTGCCGTATGCATTCCTGCATCACCAAAAATTTCGCAAAATTCTGAAAATTTGAGAACTAGGTACCATTTTGAATAATTTGGCATTAGTAAAAAATTTGATTACCGGTTATACCGGAAGTTAATATCTAATATTCTATCATAAACCACCTCTCCAATTTCAACTGACTGTCAAAATGTTCAATTTTTGAAATGTCAATATTTCGAAAACCGTTGGGTTTAGATTCAAAGTTCAAATTTTACGTAGATTTTAAAAATTGAATAAGGTAAATTGGCTGTTAAGGGCTCTTTGGCTTTGCCCGTGAACTTTCCTCGCACCACAATCGTCAAGTCATCTGCGTAGCCCAGGCAGTGAAAGCCTTCCGCCCGAAGTTTTTTGATTAAACCATCCGCTAGAATGGCCCACAGTATTGGGAATAATACTCCTCTCCCGACTGCTGTTTTAAGTGTTGCCTCGCCATAGGTGGATACGATAGTTCTATTTTTAAGGCTGGCCTCGATCCATTGACGGATGATTGCTGGGACTTGTTTTCCTTAAGGGCTCTTCCGATCGAATCTGGTGACGCGTGGTTGAAGGTGCCTTCTATATCGAGAAAAGTAGCTAGTGCTACTTCTTTATCCTCTATGGATTTCGATAGCAGCCCACTCAAATCATCTAGGGCTAAGTCCGTAGATTTTCCTGCTTGGTATGCATATTGACAGTTGCTTAGCGGGTTGACCTTTAGAGCACCATTTCTTACGTACCTATCGATTAACTTTTCAAAGGTTTTCAGCATAAGCGCCGATAGGCTGATGGGTCTGAATGACTTTGGTGTCTGGTCCGGTATCCTGCCTACCTTCGGCAGATATATAATCTTCACCTGTTGCCATTTTGTAGGTATGAATCCCCAAGCTATACAGCCTCTGAAGATCTTGGACCAAACTATCCTGTCCTCTCTGTAGAAGTACTGGGTAGGTATATCTCTTCTAATCCTGGCGATTTGTACGGTTGAAATTGGCTTACTGCCCATTTGACCTCAGATGACGTTATGATGTCCGCAGCTAGCCTCCAATCTTGCTTCGTTGGCCTTCTTTTAGGAGGCTCTTCGAGCACTGTGATTTCCGTCATCTGAAATGATGCTGGAAAGTGGGCTTTAATGAGAAGCTTCAGACTTTCGTCGCATATTTTTGTGTATTGTGTATGGGGTTCGGCTCGATTTATAGAGTTTTCTTTGGCTAGCACCATATGTATCTTTGCACAGGTGGGGGTCTCGTTCACCCTTTCGCAAAATATCCTCCATGAAACTCTTTTTGCCTTGCGGATTTCTTTGTTGTATTCCGTAAGGACTACCCTATATAGGTCCCATTCATTTGTCTTCTTGGCCTTTGTGAACAGCCTTTTTATGTTCTTCTGAAGCTTATTAAGCCTATCAATTCACCCCTTGTTTCCAAGTCTTTTCTGGGCAGTTTTCATGGTATGCTGTAGCAACTGCTTCCATCACCTTTTCGACTGCCGTCTCCAAACCTCTCGTGTCTTTTGTCTCTACTTGTAGACCTTCGCTGAGGGATTGTAAGTATCATTCCCAGTTTGTGTCTTTTGGATTTCTGAACAATACTTCTTTGAGCACGGGAGTCTTTATGTCAAACCTTATGTGCCTACCCAAGTAACACATAGGATGGCGCTTTATATCCGAATTGCTTTAAAAATGATTTATAAGTGCTTCATGGAGTTATTGCAGAATCTCAGATTACCAATTTGCTTAAGTGATATTTTGGTTCTTTAATTTAGTTCTCTAAGCGGTTTAAGAACGTAATTTGAGAGCTGCTATAAAGTAGCTTTTTAATTGTTCTATAAAGACATTCATTATGACTTTTAAGCTATATACTTGCTTTGTAAACATGCCTAAGATCTTCTTATGCAGACAAATGATATCTTTATAGATGCTTTATAAAGATTATTTAAACGCTTATATGCCATTTAAAAGGACAGATTACCTGGTTAAGCAAAATGGCGTCGTGAAATACCACTACACAGGATGTTAAGATTTTTTGTCTTTCAACGCTTCTATAGAGAGTATATTTAGTGTTTTAGTTGTGTTCCACTTAATAATTTGCTGTCAAGATGATTAAAAATGACAACTTTAAGAACTGGAAAAACCTGAAGAAATCTGGACATTTTACATAGGATGGCGCTTTTAATCCGAATTGCTTTAAAAATGATTTATAAGTGC
>MU182474.1:171107-197745 GCA_016904865.1 Pissodes strobi | reverse complement strand
GAAAAACCTGAAGAAATCTGGACATTTTACATAGGATGGCGCTTTTAGTCCGAATTGCTTTAAAAATGATTTATAAGTGCTTCATTTATGACTATATCGAGTTATGGCGGAATCTTAGGTTACCAATTTGATTAAATGATATTTTGGTTCTTTAATTTAATTCTTTAAGCGGTTTAAGAACGAAATTGGAGAGCTGCTATAAAGTAGCTTTTTAATTGATCTATAAAGACATTCATTATGACTTTTAAGTTATATACTTGCCTTGTAAACATGCCTAAGATCCACTTATGCAGACAAATGATATCTTTATAGATGCTTTATAAAGATTATTTAAACGCTTACATGCCATTTACAACACTTGTTTTGGATCAATTTATTAAAAAATTATTGATTTTTATGAAAAAAAAGTTATGAAAATAATTTCTGAAAATTTAGAAAAATGGTCAACCTCTGTAATTATCAAAATGTCTGTTTGAGTTTGAGTTTTAGTGGAGTAGGAGATATTCCTGTAACCATTTTGCAATATAGAAGATATAATGAGGCGGTAACTCTTTCCAAATATATAAAAAGTTGTATAACGCATATTTAATCGCGTAAATTGCATTTATGTCTTTGTTAAAAAACAGTTACATAAGCGCCATATAATAATACGTACACAGCATTATTGCAATTAATAAGAGCAAGTTTAACTTCACTATATAGATGCTTTATATGTTCTCTATAATGGTGATGGTAAGCGCTATATTTAGTTCAAGAAGTTATATAGTGGCTATATATTAGGCATATATACGTGTTAAAAAAGTTATATAGAAGTATTATAGAATATTTTTTTGGAGCATTTAGTTACACTTTTATATAATAGCTGAGTAAAGTGGTCGCTTTAAGACAAATAGCAGCCATATAGGTAATATATAATTGATTATCTTACCTTTTATAGCATCGTTTTACTCTATAAACTAGTGATATAAACGTTTGTTTAACCTTTATAAATCTTTTTGTGTTACTTTGGTATGATCTGAGCACGATGGTTCTTGTGACACGTGCCAGTTGACAATTTTTTCACTTATCCTATTTGTACAGATGGTATGAAAGTGGGTTCAGCAGAACCCTTGTTACCTATTTCTCATCCTGCTGAAAAAATAAATTGGTGTAGTAGCTCACCTCTAGCGTTTGTGTCCCTGCTGCCCCATAGAATGTGGTGTACGTTCGGATCGCACCCGACTACTACTTGTAGTTTCCTTTCCACGCAGTAGGATAGAACATCCTTTAGGACCTGCGGTGGACACGATTTCTCCTCCCCAGGGAAGTAGGCGGAACATACCATCCAGTTTTTGAGCCCCTCTTCCGTGGTGGTTGTTAAGATAGCTCCAACAAAAATAATAGTTTTTATAGATTTATGTTTTATAAAAAGGGGGCTGCCATGAGATTTGTATATATTGATTATGTAGGCCTATGCGTTGCCAATACTCCTTAGGATTCCTGATACCAAGAGCATAACAATATTACGTATCCTGAAAACAATTTCCTGTCGTTTATTAAATTCAAGCACCCGCGTCCATCAATTTTTTTTTTATCGAAACCCACCTCGTCTAGACACATTTTCCCCGATTTTCTCGGTAATTTAATAGCGCCTCGTCCTATGGGCTCCCGAGCCACTTTTAATATTAAGTATGGCTCGCGTGACATTTTTAATAGCTTTATTCCGGGCTCTTATCTCGATCCGTTCTCGGCGCAAGTAATAGTGTTGCGGGCGTAAAACTGTACAATCTGGCCTACATTTTTAATTATTACAAGCGACAATTTGACGTGCCTACATATTTATTATGTTAATTTTTCGTTTTCATTCGAGCGGACCGCGTCGCGGGCGCCGTGCAGTGTCAAAACAATCATACTCGGGCCATTTTCACATAAATTATTCTCTAGTTCGTTCGGTGTTAATTTAAATAGAAAACGAGCGTTGATTAGGAAGTTTCTATTTTTGATTTGATGTATGCAGTACACAGTATGCGTATTATTATTATTATTATTATTATTATTATTATTATTATTATTATTATTATTATTATTATTACTTAGCTTGATTACTAGGCTGGGGTAACATGATGGAAATACAATTCGGTTCCTCCCACTCAGGCTTCATTTAGGAATTTGCAGGTTATAATATGGCATGTCTTCTGTCATGTCAGCCTTCTGCGCGTATTCCATGACGTTCTGGGATAATCCGAGATCCTGAACATTTTTAGGGAGATTCTTCGAAGTGATCCCTTCAGCCGAAATTACCAGTGGGATTGTGAAGAGATCAGCTGCCAGACGTTCTCCAGCTCTACTGCAAGGTTTTCGAATTTTGTGACTTTTTATGTCTCAGTTCTTCTGACGGCACAGCTATGTCAATGATGGTTCCAGTCTTTTTCTCCTTATCTATGATAACGATCTTATCTATGTTGTTGTAGTCTACCGTTCTATCCGTTATTATAGGTCTGTCATTGGTGGATGATTTTGGCTTATTAATTGTGATGTCCTAGGTATAGCGCATTCCTGCAAGTAGTGATCTACAGCCTGCGATGATATGCTCTGTAGATTCACCCACCGCCCGACACTTCCTACACTTGTCCTCTACGTTAAGTCTTAGAAAATTTCTTTCATAGTTGCGAGTCCTGATAACTCTGTCCTGGGATGGCCATGAAGAATCCTTCGGTTTCTGGGTAGAAGTAACCGGTGTCGAGCCATGCCAGTGAGGTCGGCTTATCGACATCGTTCGCTTCTAGACTTCTTGGAAACTTACCATCCAGGTGGTTTGATCTTCCCGCCTTCAGCTTATGTCGAACTCGAGATTGCGGTGTTGTAAAATCAGTGGCGTATATCCTCGATCTTCCTGGGCTGCTATTCTCATCAGACCATGTTCGGATCTAAGCAATTGTTGCCGTATGTTCTTCTCCTGGGTTCTGCACAACTTGTAGATGTTCATCATATCTCAGTCATCAGTCGCCGGGATAGCCTGTCGAGTACATTTAGGTCCGCATCAGGGAGAAATAAAAGCAGGAAATTAAAATAGCTCCTATAGTTCAATTTCCTTTTTTTCATTTTTCTCTTCATTGGTTTTGCTCTTCTTTTCTCTTTTTTCTTTTTTACTATTTTATTTGCTCTAATTTTTTTATTCTCCTCTTTATTTTTTTTTTTCGTTTTTACATTTTAGTTCTAATATTTTTCTTTTCTTGCATATTTGCTGTTTTCTCTCCTTTATACTTATCTATTTTCGTAGCTCTTTTATTTTCTTTCCCTTCTTTTTTCACATATCTATTTTCCTCTTTATTGTTCTTTTTCATTTTTATCTTTATCATTTATTTATTTCAAATTAAAAAAGAAAAAAGGCAAAACTAATGGAAACAAAATATAAAGAAATGGTTAAATATAAAAGAGTGAAAAATTAACAAAAATTAAGCCTAAAGGAAAAGGACAAAGAAAATAAAAACAAAGAGGAAAATAAAGACATGAAGACAAATTTAATGTTAGACCAAAAAAATAAGGGAAAAATATAAAAACAAAAGGAAAAGAGAAAAAGATATATAGAAAGAACACGAGAAATGTCAAGATAAATAAATGAAAAGAAACAAATAGAAACAGGAAATTGAAATAGCTCATTAATTCACTTTTCCTTTTTTATTATCTTATATTTATTTTTCTCTACATCTTATTCTTTTTATCTCTATTTCCTTTTATTTTATTTTTTTTTGTTATTCTTATATTTTTATTTTGTTCCATTTTGCCATTTCAGTTTTAATATTTTTCGTTTTCTTGCATATTTTCTGTTTTCTCTCCTTTAAACTTATTTATATTCGTATCTCTCTTACTTTCCTCTCACTTCTTTTCTCCGATATCGATTCTATCTTCTTTTCTATTTCATTTTCTGATTTTAAATTAAAAAGAGAAAAGAAGCAAAACTAAAAAAAAAATTAAAGAAAATATTAAATATAAAAGAGTGAACAATTAACAAGCAAACAAGTAGAAAGTGAAAAATTAAACCTAAAGGTAAAGGACAAAGAAAATAGAAATGAAGAGGAAAAGAAAACATGAAGAAAAATTAAAAGGTATACGAACAATATAAGCGAAATAATATAGAAACAAAAGTAGAAGATAAAAGATGTATAGAAAGAAATTAAAAAATACCGAGATAAATAAATGAAAACAGACAAATAAAAGCAGGAAATTCAAATACCTCCTATAATTCAACTTCATTTTTTTTTATTTGTCTCTTTTCATTTATTTATGTTGGTTTTGCTCTCTTTTTTCTCCTTCTGCTTTTTTATTATTTTATATTTATTTTTCTTTTTATCATTCTTTTTATCTTTATTTCCTTTAATTTTCTTTTTTCTTTACTCTTCTCTTTATTTTTTTCTCATTTTACATTTCAGTTCTAATATTTTTATTTGTTTTTATATTTTGTGTTTTCTCTTCTTTATAGTTACTAATTTATGCTCGTATCTCTTTCTTTTCTTTCACTTTTTTTTCCCATATCTATATTCCTCTTTATTGTCCTTTTTAATTTTTATCTTTTTCTTTTCTTTTCCATTTTCTCATTTTAAATTAAATAAAGGTAATAAAAGAAAACTAAAAGAAAAGAAATATAAAGAAATTGTTAAATATAAGAGAGTGAACAATTAATAAGCAAACAAGTAGAAAGTAAAAAATTAAAACTAAAGGAAAAGTGCAAAGAAATAACGAGGAAATGAAGAAAAATTAAAGGTTAGACGAAGAAAATAAGAAAAAAAATATAGAAACAAAAGGTGAAGATAAAAAGATGTATAGAAAGAAAACGAAAAATACCGAGATAAATAAATGAAAAAAGAGAAATAAAAACAGGCAATTGAAATAGCTGTTATAATTCAATTTTCTTTTTTCTATTTGTCTCTTTTCATGTGATGTTGATGTTGGCGCGCTCTTCTATTCTCTTTCTTCTTTTTTATTATTTTATATTTATTTTTCTCCTCATCTTATTGTTTATATCTTTATTACCTTCTTTTTTCTTTATTTTCTTATTTAATATTTTTTAATTTCTACATTTCAGTTCTAATAGTTTTCTTTTTCTTGCATATTTTCTGTTTTCTCTCTTTTATACTTATTTACTTACTTTTCTTTTACTTCATTTTTCCCATATCTATTTTCCTCTTGTTCTTTTTAATTTCTAATTTTTTCTTTTCTTTTTCATTATCTCATTTTAAATTAAAAAGGAGAAAAAATAAAAAAAAATTAAAGAAATATAAAGAAAATGTGAAAGAGTGATTAATTAATAAGAAAAAAAACAGAAAGCGAATAATTAAACCTAAAGGAAAGGGACCAAGAAAATAGAAATAAAGAGAAAGATATGAAGAAAAATTAAAAGTTGGACGAAGAAAATAAGAAAAAAATACAAAAGCAAAAGGGGAAGATAAAAAGATATATCAAAGTAAAACGAAAAATACCGAGATAAATAAATGAAAAGAGAATTGAAATTGCTCCTATAATTCAATTTCCTTTTTTATTAAATTTGTCTTTTCATTTATTTATATTGGTTTTGCTCTTCTTTTCTCTTTCCCACTTATACCAAAGGTGTAGACAGGCACTGCCTGGGTGTTCAGGGCGGTGATCTGGTTCTTAGATAAAAGTTTGGTGTTCAGAACCTTGAGTAGGTACTCTCTTCTTGTACTTCTCGGAGAACATATTCTTCAAGTGCATATGGTCGATATGTTGGTTTTGAGGCATTCCTTAATTCTTGTATGTATCTTCGGGATGTAAGTTCTCGATATCCTGGTATTGATCTTCTTGGATTTCCACGGCGCTCCTTTTGATGTTGATGATGGCTCATTGGTCAAGTCAAAATGACATGTTTATGTCCCCGCTGAAGGTGTTAATTGGATAGTGCAATTCAGTCTGGTTCTCTGCAAAGAGCTTTAGATCATCCATGTATAATAGATGAGATCACCTCCGCTCGATTCTGATGTTAAGTCTGTACCCAATATTCGTATTGTACAGTAGAGTGTGGCAGAACTGCACAGGTGAGGTTCAGACTAGGAAAAGAGATCTCGATGTGTAATATATTGACTACCGTAAAGCCAACGATTCGGTCTCTCATGATTGGCTGATGAAGGTACTGGAGATTTACAATATTTGTCCGACTCTTTATAAAGAGTCTTCTTGAAAAATACCTCTGGATATCTTGACTTTACCAGCGTTGTTGTTGTTGACAAGGGTATTGGTCCGCCAGAGAGATGTTTGAGCACCGCTCTTACTTTCGGACAAATCTTGTAAATCTCCAGTACCTTCATCAGCCAATCATGAGAGACCGAATCGTAGGCCTTACGGTAGTCAATATATTACACATCGAGATCTCTTTTCCTAGCCTGAACCTGTTTTATAACCACTGGAACTATGGAAAGTTAATGTTTGCACTCGGCTGATTCTCGTATACAATCATTTTGCTCTTCCTCTAATATGTTGTTTGTAGCACAGTGTTCGTATATTCGGTTGTTGAGAAGTAACGTGAAGAGTTTGTATACTACCCACAGCCACATGATAGGTCTGTCGTTGCACGGTATAGCGGGGTCGTCCTTCTTGAACAGCATGTAAGTGTTTCCCTCTGTAAGAAACTTGGGGAATTTAAAGGGATCGTCTAGTGAGCAAGGCTTGTAAAACATACTGGGAGATTTTTGATCCAAAAGTTATGCACTCTTCATGACTGTAATAAACAGTTTTGGTGACATCGTGACACCACGTTCAATAGTTATGAGGTTGGCATTTTCATGTAGTTTTACCGTCATTGTTGCATTTTTCTACATATTGTAGATGAGTTTGGTATATCGGTAGTTGGCTCTACATTCCTGAAGTGCATTCCACAATGCATTTAGCTCTATTGTATCGAAGGCTTTGTGGAAGTCCACGAATGTCATTACTAAAGCTCTGTTGTATTCGATTGTCTTTTCTATAAGTGTTTTGACGCTTTGAATGTGGTCATTCGTTCCAAATCCACGACGAAAGCTTGCCTGTTCCACAGGTTGATAGAAATCCAATTTATTTTCCAGTCGGGTGGTTATAATTCGAGTAAACAGTTTGTAAAGGTGACTTAAGAGACTTATTGGCCGATAGTTCTCTAGTTCTGCTATATCTCCCTTTTTGTGAAGCAGAATTACAACGGAATTATGCCAATTTTTGGGGAATTTACTATTGAATAGACAGAGATTAAAAAGCTCTTTTATTTTTAGCAGTAGATGTTGGCCTCCTATTTTTATTGCGTCTGTAACTAGTTGTCTTCCCCTGGCGCTTTATTATTTTTTTGTGTTTTTTAATGATGCTGACTTCTCCTGCTATTTCCTCTATGGTAATATCAGGAAGCTCTTCTGATCCTTGGTTGATAATGCTCCCTTTCGATGTCAGGATTTCGGGTTCAGGATTTTCTTCGTCACTATAGAGAAAAGATAAACACCTTAAACGATACTATAGTGAAGGCCCTGACAACAATCCAAGATAAACATTCCTCAGCAACCAAAAAGGACGAAAGGATAAGCGAAGAAACTAGAGATCTAATGCAAGAAAGAAGAAACAAAAGAAGTGAAGAAACAACCCCAGAGGTAGAGTTAAGGGAAATCAACAGACAAATCTCCAAAGCAATAAGATACAAACTGAGAGAAATTGAACGAACCATGGAGAATAACAAAAGCATGAAGGTACTCCAAAGAAAACTTACGAATGGAAGGAAAGTAATATGCAAAATGAGAAGCAAAGACAGGAAATATTAAATACAGTGGAGGAATTCTATAAACTCCTTTACAAAAGTCGATATGATTGGCTGTAACAACGTCTTGAAAACCATATTAAGGCTTTTTTTGTTACTTGGGAATCCTGTGCAGGGTTTTTGCCCATGTATAGAGCCCTATCTAGAGCAAAAATTATAAGAGCTAGAAAAAAACTTTAAATGCAAAATTTATAGGGATTTGAAAGCTCCGCTTGAAAAATAATATTTTTGGACATACAGGGTGAGCGAAAAATGTATGACGGGCACTAAATATAATTTTTTTTTTGTCGAAATTCCAAAAGCCTAAATAAAATTATGAAGTAGTTAGAGAAGCATATACTTTGGATCTAAATTCAATTGCAGTTCACAGTTTTACCCATAATTTTTTTCTGTGAACATCAATTTTTCGGAACTGTAGAAACGATTTCTCGCAATTAAATTTCAAAAAAATATAAATTTTAGTGAAAAAGCAGGAGATATTTTCTGAAAAAAATATTTTCCTGAGTAGACAATCGCCTTTCAATCGATAAGGCAAATACATATAAATGAACCGTTGCTGACCAAAGAGTAATGACATTCAGCCTACAATGTATTAAAAAAATATGCGTTTAATGGATTAATGCGTTACAAAACATGTATTTCGCGATAGTACAGATTCCGCATACCCGCAAACCTCGAAGTTATTCCGTTTTTTTCGCCATACCACAGCGACATATGTACGCGCGCATAACGCAAGCACGCATTAAACTAATGCGTTTAAACCCAATTCGAGATATCTCTCTCTCTCTATGCAAGCATAAAAGGCATTGTAATACTTATAATAATTATCCAGCAGTTAAATCAACATTTACATAGGCATTTAGGTTTTGAAGCCGCATTTGCTCAAATTACGTCAAGAATTATGGCCCGAGCCACAATTATACGGTTTTTCTCTATACAAGGGAATACTGCTACTGTTTAAAAATAATTTATTCATTTGGTTAAATAGCTATTTTATAATAGACACGGGGCAAACTATATAGAAACAACGGTTGTGCTCACTGTATTTCATAGGAGAACGCTACTATGTTGTCTGCGATAGGTGCCAAATAATGCATTGAAAAATATATTTAAATTACCTTTAAAACCTTATCTTTGACAGTAAAGTGTCGTAAACTTTACTGTTTTTGTTTAGAAGTAATGACTCTATAATATTTGAAATTATCAGGTTTTTATAGGACATTTTAAATTTTCTATAGGCGCTTAAAAATGGTCAAAAACCGTAATAAAAAAATCATATTTTCAAAATTAACCTTTTCTGTAGAAAACTGTGATCATTTTCGAATTCAGCGGACTCGAAAGTTTAAGAATCGGATCAGAAAAAAATTTTTGAGAAAATTTCAAAAATCGATTTATCGATATAAAATTTCGTTACCTACCTTCCCTCAAAAAATCGAAAAAAATTAAAATCGATGAAAATGTGTTTACTAACTAACTTGATAGCGTAGATGACGAAAAAATTATTAGTTTGTCCCCTAGTCGATCTGGATTTCCAGTTTTTCACCAAAATGTTGCGGAGAAATTGAGTGAAAAACTGCAAACCCTCAAAAAATCGTGAACCAAACACGAGAGTAAACTGCGGTTTTTACTATTTGTTGAGATTTTAAAAGGGTTGCACAGAGAGAAATTATGACAAACTCACGTAAAAAAAAATTGTATTATGAACGAAAAATTAATGCTCTACAAAAACCTGGCTTGTGAAAGACTAAATCTAGAGGCAAATATATAATGTACCCAAAACACTTGAGTCCTATCACCTAGACATAAACAAATTCGGCAATTTGGCACAGGCCTGCAGCAGCGACCAAAACAATAGAACAACTGGAAAGCTTCGACATGGATATCACAGCTGTTCAGGAAATCAGATCGACTGGTACAGGAAACCAAAAAATCAGCAAATCAATGATATTTTACAGTGGGAGTCCCAATAATCAACATGAATTTGGAACAGGTTTTGTTATAAGAAAAAACATGCTAGATTCTGTCATAGAGTTTAAACCAATAAATGAAAGAATTTGCTACATAAGACTTAGAGGAAAACTCTACAACATCTCGATACTTTCAGTCCATGCACCAACTGAAGAAAAGGATGACTTAACTAGAGATGCCTTCTATGACCAGTTGGAGACGTTTCTTGTAGCTCTGCCTAGACAAGATGCAACACTTCTGGTGGGAGATTTTAATGCGAAGGTGCGAAAGGAAGAAGTCTTTAAACCTAACATCGGTAAACACAGCCTACATGAACAATGTAATGACAATGAGCTAGGACTGATGGATTTGGCAACATCAAATAATCTTCTCATTAAATCACCGATGTTTGACCATAAAAATATCCACAAGCAGACCGGGGTTTCTAATGAAGGAGTAACGAGAAATCAGATTGATCACGTGTTAATTAATGCAAGGCGTGGCAGTAGTATTACCGACGTTAGAAACCTACAGGGTCTTAACGCAGACGGTGACCACTTTATGATTAGAGCCAAATTAAGCAAAAGAACAATACGCCAGAGCAGATCCCGAGATGGAACACTGACGCTTTCAAAGAAAAATAACAGAATACCAAGCAACTTTGGAGATGACGATGACATCTATAGCACATCCAAACACTGCTGACGCAATGTGGGAAACGATTAAAAATCGTTCACAGTATCCAAACCACCGTAGGAAAAAGCAAGTATAAAAAAAGGAAGAAATGGTTTGACAACAAATGGGAGAAAGTCTTAAAATGAAGGAGCCAGGCTCGACTACGAATGCTGCAAGATGCAAACGAGCAAAACAGACAGAAATACGGCAGAAAAGAGGCAAGAAAGACAATAAAAACCAAATAGAATAGGAAAACAACATTCTCGAAAAGCTAGAGTCAAATAGAATGAACAATAGAACAGGAGATTTCTTCAAAGAGTAAAAAATATAAAAACTGCTTCAAACCTAGAGTTGGAACTGTTGTCCGAGACATTAAATATTTTCCCTAAAAAACTGCGAAAAGTGCGTGCAGCGTAAAATGCGACAACACCTTGCCATGCGTTGGTGGCCTTAGTTTTACCTATTCTTTTTTAAGATTGTCAAAAAAATAATATAGTTTTTTATGTATTCGACAGATCAAAAACTGGGCCATTTCCGAGTTAATATTCGCGAGGTTGTTTACGCTTTAAATGGGACTCTTATAGACACTACAATAATGTAAAGTTGTTCGATGTTCGTTATGCCTCAAGTAATTAATAAATTACGGTCTGGAATTCGTAGTTCACATTTTGCGCTGTAAACCGTTTATTAGTGAGTAAAGCATTTAAGACGGGTAGTTTTATCTGGCTCTAATATTGTGGCGACCGTGACAGGATGGTTTTACAGCGCGTTTTGAGACGTTCCTGGTGCCAGGAACTTTTGTATAGTTTGCAATGGCTGAGAATCTAGAGGCACAGAAGAAGACCCGAAAAGTATATCGTGCTTCATTTACGAAGACGGCGAATGAACTTGCTGGTTTATTACATCTCGACCGTTCTAAGGAGAATGATGTGGCTATTCGAGTTTGTTGGGAGACTTTGAAACCGAAATATGATAGCTTAAAAGTTCGGGACAGTGCTATTTTCGAAGAATTGTTGGAAAGCGCGACGGAGGAGGAACTTTCTATCGAGGTGGACAGCTGTGACCCTTATAATAAGCGGTTTATTGAACTGAGACTGCGGTACGAGAAGCTTTACGAGGACGCCGACTCTGAAGGAGCTGATTCAGTTGAGCGGAGCGCCCGCAGTCAGGTGAGCAGTTTGCGTGTGAAGGCCGCGGAAAGCCAAGGTAAGCGAAAGTTTAAATTACCTCGCATTGAATTGAAACCGTATGATGGTAGTATTCAGGGGTGGTTGTCTTTCTGGGGCCAGTTCCAGAAAATTCATAATGACTCTGATATTGATAACCATGATAAAATCGAGAAGTAGGGCACGACAGCTGGTAGAAAGCTTTCCGTCAATTAGCGATAATTATGATAAAATTGTTGATAGCATGTCTAACAGGTTTGGCAACAAAGATATGCAGATTGAGGTGTACATCAGAGAGCTGTTGAAGTTAATTTTGGGTACTGCGACTTCTAAACAGAAATTTGATATTGCTACGCTCTACGATAAGATTGAAACGCAATTGCGGGCGCTCGAGACGCTGGGTATCACAACGGGTAGCTGTTCTGCAATGCTTTTCCCATTAATTGAGTCTTGTTTACCTCGAGATCTGCTTAGAGTTTGGCAGCGTTCGTCCTATTCCGTACCCAGCGTCTCCAATAGTCCTGATGTCTCTGTACTTGAGTTGAGGTTAAAAGGGCTGATGAACTTTCTCAGTAATGAAGTGGAGAACGAACAGAGGATTAGTTTGGCCGCCGAGGGTTTTGGATTGACGGAGCGTATGTCATGTGACAGATTGGGATACAGTGAAGAGAATTTCAAGAAAGGAAGATTCGCTAGAAATAACCCTGTTGTTCCGACCGCCACGGGTCTCGTAAATTGCGGGGTTGCTAAATGTATTTTTTGCGGTGACTCGCATGAAAGCACCGCATGTTTTAA
This sequence comes from Pissodes strobi, assembly GCA_016904865.1. NCBI lineage: Eukaryota > Metazoa > Arthropoda > Insecta > Coleoptera > Curculionidae > Pissodes > Pissodes strobi. The sequence goes on along the minus strand of MU182474.1, from coordinate 185,400 downwards.
GGCTAATAAAATGCCCATGGAAGAAAAGCAAAATATTTTGTTTAGTAAAAAGGCTTGCTTCCGCTGTCTGAAAATAAGGTCACCAATCGCAAAGGTACAGAAGACGCTTTAAATGTGTTTTATGCGAAAAATCCCATCTGGTGTTGATGTGTCCTAGTCTACCAGCCAATAAAACAGTTCCGAAACCAGACCAACGTGGTAATGGCAGTCAAAACACGGAAAGTCGAGAAGAAAAGGCTGTTGAACGTGATCAGGCTTTGGCGAATCACGCAAACACACATGTATTTTTGCAAACTCTTCGAGTTAATTTAAAAGGTTCAAATGGGTACAAGTCGGGAGGGTGTTATTAGATAGTGGTTCCCAGAGGAGTTACCTTTTGAAGACAACAGCAGCTCAGCTCGGATATGAACCAAAGCGCTCTGAAAATATGATCCATTGTTTGTTCGGAGGTAGAGAGGCAACTTATGAACACAAATGTTATCACGTCACAGTTTTTAGTGACACATGTGTATTTACTTTTGAAACTCTTGATCAGCCAATTATTATTGGTCATGTTTCCCCAGTCTTTAGTGAGTGGTCAGTGGTCAGCCGAGTTAGCGAATCTAGGTATTAAACTTTCTGATTCCCGAGATCCTCGGCCGACAGAGCTGTTGTTGGATGCTGACGTTGCTGGCGTAATATATACCGGGAACCATAAATATTTGCCTTGTGGGCTGACAGCAATAGAAACTAGGTTAGGGTGGACTCTTATAGGCAAGGTAGCGAGCAACGTGAAGAGACATTTCAATGCTGCTGTGACTACTCTCAATCTTTTCGTCAAAGACGCTTCCATAGAGCAACTTTGGGAACTCGATGCCGTTGGTATTAAAGAGCCAACCGAGCAGAGAAGCAGAGAAGAAATGGCAATGGCAGCTAAAGAGTTGTTTTTGGAAACTGTTCGTGTCAATGAAGAAGGTCGCTACGAGATTAGGCTTCCATGGGTGGATGGGCACCCCCCTCTCCCTTCCAATTACAGTTTGGCTCAAAAAAGGTTAAAGTCGAATATTTCAAAGTTAAAACGAGATGGGCTTTTCGATCAATGTGATCAAATTGTCAAAGAATGGGAGTCGGAAAAAATCATTGAACGGGTTGACGCACCAGTGTCTGTTGATAAAGGTCACTACCTTCCACACCGAGTAGTAGTCAAGGAAAATAGTGCCACCACCAAGTTGAGACCTGTGTTTGATGCGTCCGCCCATGAGAGAGACAAGCCGTCACTTAATCATTGCATCGAAAAGGGTTTAAATCTTGTTGAGTTAATACCATCGCTGCTTTTAAGGTTTCGGGAGTACAGAGTAGGAGTGGTTTCCGACATACGTAAAGCCTTTTTACAAATCAGCGTTCATAAAAATGATCAAGATTGTCTACAGTTTCTGTGGGAGGATGACCAGGGCAATGAAGTTGTGTTTCGATTCAGACGAGTTGTGTTTGGAGTAAATAGCAGTCCATTCCTGTTAGGGGTGACGATCGAGTACCACCTTGAGCAAGCACTTAAAAAATGCGATGACAGCAGTGTTTATTTTCGGAACACCATTGAGAAATTACGTCGCAGCTTTTATGTGGACAACGGCGTCACGAGTGTACGAGATGAAGACACATTGGCAACATTTGTTCGGGAGTCTGTGGCAGTCATGGCAGAAGGACAGTTTGATCTGAGAGGGTGGGAGCACTCCCGCATTGGTGACTCAGATAGGAATGCAGTGCCATGCCCTGTGCTGGGTTTGAATTGGCACCCACAGAGGGATGTTTTGACCCATAGCCATGGATTTTTGGATACTGATGTTGAGAGTTTAGTAGTTACCAAGAGAGAGATGCTGTCAGTCACTCAGAAGGTGTTTGATCCTACTGGTTTCACATCGGCCACTGTTTTGGTCCCCAAATTAATGTTGCAAAAACTGTGGGCAAAACAGATAACATGGGATCAACCTGTGGATGACGACACTACGCAGTATTTTAAGACGTGGCTTCGCGAGCTGCCATATTTGTTGAAAATTTAAATTCCAAGATGAACCTTGACTGGTGGGAGTTTTGCACGAGATGTCAGCATACATACTTTCTGCGATGCCAGTAAGGACTCATACGCATGTACAATTTTCCTGCGAGTCGACATGCAAGACAGAGTCAATGTTTTCCTCTTAGCTAGCAAGGCCAGGGTCTCCCCTTTGAAGAGAATGACAATCCCAAGGCTTGAGCTGTTGGCTGCTGTGATAGGTGCAAGGCTTTTTTGGAAGTATTAGAGGAAACCTAAGCAGTGAAGCAGAACATTACTTTTGGAGTGATTCCACTACTGTTATTTCGTGGATTCAAAGAAAAGATCAGTGGGGCACTTTTGTATGGAACAGAGTCTCCGAAATTCGCCAGTTAACTCCAGCAGAAAAAATGGAGGCATGTACCAAGTCTCTTGAATCCTGCAGACCTACCTTCGCAAGGTTGTTTTCCAAAGCAGCTGTTTGAGCTCAAGTGGTGGGAGGGCCCTACATGGCTGTACCAGGATCCCGAGAAGTGGCCTTCAGAAAACCCAGTGGTTAATGAAGAAGAAATTACGCAAGAGCGCCGAAAACAGCTGGTTTTGGCACTTGCTGATGTAGGACTCCATCGTGAATGGAATTTGCTGTTTTTTTCCAACTACACTAGGAGTATACGAATGCTTGGTTGGATATTCCGCTTTTGCTACAATATAAAGCATCCGTCTGACCGTAGAAGTGGTGAGTTAACAGCCGAAGAGTTTGCTGCTGCAGAGACGTTTGCTGCTGCAGAGACGTTTGCTTTCAAGCTGATCCAGCAAGAATATTTTTCCGAAGAAAGTGATAAGCGTATTAGCAATCTTCAGCCATTTTATGATGAGAATGTAGTGCTCAGACTAAAGTCAAGAGTGTCTAACAGACAAGATACAGAGGCTTACCGATTTCCTATAGTTTTGCCTCCTAAGCACCCATTCGTTCAGACTTTAATTTGGATGGAGCATCGGAAGTCATGCCACGTCTGCTGAATCTTCTTCGAGAGAGATATTGGATTCTCGGAGGAAGACGAAGTGTTCGAAATGTCGTCACCAAATGCGTTGTTTGTAAGAGGCAAAATGGAAATCGTTTGTGGTGCAGTCACCACCGTTGCCTCTCGACAGAGTTCGTATGGCCGTCCCCTTTGAGGTCACGGGTGTTGACTTTGCGGGCCCGTTATTTTTGGGAAATGGACAGAAAGCTTGGTTGTGTCTTTTTACCTGTGCAGTCTACCGCGCAGTTCATTTGGAATTGACTACATCGCTTACGACCGCAAGCTTTTTACAAACATTGCGTCGTTTTGTAGCTAGACGCGGAAGACCTAAGACTATTTATAGCGACAACGGGACTAATTTTGTTGGCGCCGAAAATGCTTTTTCGACGCTTGATTGGGTCTCGGTTCTACGTGACACGAGTGTACAACGCATTGCGTGGAAATTTAACCCTCCAACTGCAGCGTGGTGGGGTGGCTTTTGGGAGCGTTTGATTGGTATACTTAAACAGTTATTACGTAAGATGCTGGGTCACGCTAGTTTGGACTATGAAGACTTATTGACTTTACTCTGCGATTGTGAGGCGGTTGTTAATGCTCGACCCCTAACTTACTGTTCTGAAGACCCCAAAGAATTGGCCCCCCTTACTCCTTCCATGTTTTTGCGTGAACAAGTCGAGTGGGGATTACCTGACTGTGACTCCGTAAACCGAGCATCGCTGTGCCGCAAAGTGAGACATATTCAACATCTACGCGATGATTTACGCGCTCGTTTTCGTATTGAATATTTGGGACAGTTAAAGCTGCTTTCCGAGAAGGGACGTAGTGCTTATCGGTAATGACAATACGAGACGATTCGACTGGCCACTGGGGCGTGTCAGTGAACTGTTGCCTGGCAAAGATGGCCAGGTGCGATTAGTGAGGTTGAAGGCATCCAGAGGTGAAATGCTGCGACCGCTACAGCGTCTTTACCCGTTAGAATGCGCTGAGCTGATGGAGGTGCCTCCAGTTACAGAGACTACTCCGCCAGAACAGACCGAAGGAAGTGTGGAAACGGCTGGCGCGAGCAATCCGGCATCAGTGAATGAGGTGAAGGTGACTCGGTGTGGACGTATTTGTAAGACACCTGCAAGGTATCTGTGAGAACTTTGTCAGACTGTAAGTAGAAACTTTTATAAAATCAGTGACTGTCTCTTCCTATGTGTGAGAAATCTTTGACTGAGTAAATATTTCTCAGGTGGGAGAATGTCCGAGACATTAAATATTTTCCCTAAAAAACTGCGAAAAGTGCGTGCAGCGTAACATGCGACAACACCTCGCCATGCGTTGGTGGCCTCAGTTTTACCTATTCTTTTTTAAGATTGTCAAAAAAAAATAATATAGTTTTTTAAGTATTCGACAGATCCAAAACTGGGCCATTTCCGAGTTAATATTCGCGAGATTGTTTACGCTTTAAACGGGACTCTTATAGACACTACAATAATGTAAAGTTGTTCGATGTTCGTTATGCCTGTTTGTCTCAAGTAATTAATAAATTACGTTCTGGAATTCGTGGTTCACATTTTGCGCTGTAAACCGTTTATTATTGAGTAAAGCATTTAAGACGGGTAGTTTTATCTGGTTTTCACAACTGTCATAAAGAATGACGAAGGTAATCTTATTGGAAATGAAGCAGAAGTGATGGAGACTTGGAGAAGATACTTTGACGGTTTATTAAGTGTGCGGGCAGACGAAGCCAGGCGAGAATATACATATCATACAGCCGAACCCTTAGTGGAAGAAGTGCTATCCAAAAATTAAGAAACAACGAAGTCCCAGGAAACGATGCGCTACCGGCAGAATGTCTGAAAAATGGTGGAAAAACTTTAGTGCTTGCTTTCTATGAGCTCATCTGCCAAATTTGGAAAGAAGAGAAAATACCAACCCCCTGGAAAGAAAGTGTTATAATACCCATACATAAAAAGGGCGATAAAATGTGTTGCACAAACTATACTTACTAACACAGGATATAAAATGTTCTCCGTAATGCTATATTGGAACGATTGAGCGCCTGTGTAGAGTATCAGTTAGGAGATTACCAGTGTGGGTTTAGAAAAAACCGATCGTCAGTGGATCAGATATTCACTATTAGACAGCTGATGGAGAAGTGTTGGGAATACAACAGAACATTGCACCAGCTATTTAATAGATTTTAAGCAAGCATATGATAGCATCATAAGAGTGTAACTGTGGAATGCCACAATAGTTAATTAATCTTACAAAAGCTTGTGTAGAGGGATCTAGAAGTGCAGTAAGAATTGAAGGAAAACTGTCGATCTTCTTTACAATCAACAGTGGTCTCAAACGTTATTCCCACTTCTTTGGAGAGCATTGTGCGAAAGGCAAGGACAGAAACGCTTCTTTTCAGAAATTAAGGTCCTCGTATTATACTGGCTTTCGCTGATGATCTGATGATATAGATATAGTGGGAAATACAACTGTCAGTGTCAAGGAACCTCAATAGTCGCACTTAATTTCGCGTTATCCCGATACCAAAACATCTCAGTAACTTAATGAGTCTAGGCCCATAGTCTGTTAGGATTTTAAAAGGGTTGTATGGAGGGAAATTATGACAAACTCACGTAAAAAACAACTTTTTCTTCAAACGTCAGCAAATCCATCATTACTCGACTGTGTAGGCGGCCGTGAAGTTTCGTTTTTCCTCCGCCGGAGCTTTACTTTTCACTTTTCCGCCGGCGGAGGTAAAAGTGTTGTCATAGCAACATAGATACAATACAAACAGACAACAAAATAAGCGTCAACAACTCAAGATTTATTAAACTACAATTTGTATTTATCACTCAATTTGTGACTGCATTTCTAAAAATCACTAATTTAGGAACAAATTGGTTATTATTTAATCGAACTTACCCAATAACTGCATATCAATACGGAATTAAAACGCAATCGGAGACGCCATCTTAAAAAATAATTATTGTTGACAGTGTCCACTGACAGCTTTATGTTACATTCACCGACACCGGTCTAAGCAAAGCCACCTACGACCGTGGTCTAAGTCGCCTTGCGAACCCATATATCTTTAATAATAATTAGATATTACTATTAAGAGATGTTTTTGCATTAATATGTCGACATTTGAAGAAAAAACAGCATATTTTATTTGGAGGAAAAGTTACTTTTCATGGCTTGCTCTCTATTACCAGCCTCACTCCGTTCGGCTGTTAAACACGAGCGCGCCATGAAAAGTATCACTTTTCCTCCATATAAAATAATATACTATTATTATGAACGGAAAAATTAATGCTTACAAAAACCGGGCTTGTGAAAGACTAAATCTAGAGGCAAATATAATGTACCCAAAACACTTGAGTATACCATAACGCGGATATATAAATCAAACCGAGATCGCCTATAGACATAAACAAATTCGGCAATTCGGCTTAGCAGTTATCCGATATTGGTTCTTAGCGGTACTTCTCTACTTCAATACTTATAATTACGTACCTATATTTAATAAGAGTCCCAAAATTGGATGAACTGGTCACGAAGCTATCATTGCCCATCATCTTAAAATTATTTCATATAGCTTCAATCTAGCTTATTAAAAATTGTCAATTGAAATTAATAAGCGTATAAAAAACCCCCAAGACAGGGTGGGTGGCGGTTATAATATAATAAGGAAAATTTAAGTAAATTGTATCAGGAAATACGAGGAATTCGCTTAAAGCCTAATGGTGTTTTTTCCGTGAATATTTCATTCTTTAATAGGTTCGGTTGCGTGCCTCGAGGAAATAAAAGAAACTAAATTAATAAAAATGCCCCAAATTAAAACGAACATAAAAAACAATAATTCTAAGATAAAAACGCGTTTCTAATTACGGTGTTTCCTAATTTATAAATTCGTCGCGAAGTAATGAATATTTAATACGTTTTCCTTCTTTTACTTTGGTGTCCTACTACAACTGTATATAACGACTTTATATATTTTAACTTTGATCCCATGTATAATAATATATGAACGAGATGTTTAATGAAAAATCGATTATTTTTTGGAAAATCGATGTGAAAATTCAATTTCTCCAGGTATATGGTATCGGCATAGCCTAAAGAAAACTATAGCCGCGACACTCGGCTCGTTTAGTGGGGTACGGAATCAAATTTTCTCCGTGAAGCTCAGTGCAGCGAGGACACCACGCAGTTGGAACTCGATGCCAATCATACGCGCTTACCTGGGCCGGAGTGCAATAAATTTTCATAGGAATTAAAATAGAAAAAGATTCGTTGTTTGGGTAAATAGACGTTATGCGTATATGTTGTTTTGTTTCTATGTTATATAAATAAGTTAATGTTTATGTGTTAAAATGGGAAAAGAACGGCAGAATTAAGCAGCTAGTTAGTTTGTTTATTTAAACTTAAATTTGATCATAAGGTATCGGAATCGGTTCAAATGACTAAAATAAATTGGAACTAACTGAAACCAACCGAAAGTTAATTGAACGACTAACCAAAGCTAGCCAAAAGTAACCATAAGCTCCAAAACAAGCTAATTTCATAATAGGTTACGAAAATTAAAGTAAGTTAAAACTAACCAAAACGAAAGGAATTTAAGCAACTAACCAAAAATATTAAATTTGCTTATAACGTATAGGAACCGATTCAAATGACTAAAATAAACTGGAACTAACTGAAAGTAACCGAAAGTTGATTGAATGACAAACCAAAAGTGACTAATAGCACAAAAATGGAATAAAACGTATCGGAACCACCGATCTCCATATATGGATAAGCACAAAGCGATCCAAATCATACTGATTCATGCGCCTTCAGATGTAAACAAAAGAAGGTAATTCTGAGACTGCGCAGTTTCAATTAGCAGGTTATCGATCGATTCCACGTGCTTCATCACCGCATGGCCGCGAATAAGCGACAGGTTCGGATTTTAAGAATTTGGAAACATATTTTTGCCGTTGTATATATTACCAAAAATTTAAAAGCAAGTTGATAGATGATATATTTAACACAAAAATTGCAAGCCATTGGTTTTTAAAAGAAATAGAATAGACCAACCGATAAAATATACAAATTTTGCTATTTTTTCCGAATCTTGCTTTGTTTTGGAGACAAAAAAAAATAAAAACTATTTCTTTCCTCGTCCCTGGGCGACACAAAAACCAATTAAAAAATGTAAAAATATGACAGTAAGTATATAATTATGTTTAAGGAATAAACCATTGATAGGTATGCAAAAGAAATACTACCAAATATTTTGGTACCTGCCTAATTTTTACATTCTTTATGTGTGGCATGCATTTTTTTTGTTAAAAATATTAACTAGTTTGCCCAAAATGATTTTATGACCAAGAAAATTTGAATGATTTATACTGTAAAATCTGGTGTAACACAGGCGCAGCACTGAAACTTGTAAATTTTCAAATATATATATTTTTTAAAATCATCCCTTTGATTAAAAAATATTAAAAAATGGAAGCACCTCCTAATAAAACCTTTTTTATATGCGTTTGCCTTAAATTTTACTTTCTCTTTAAGTTAGTCTTGAATAGGTACTACTTTTAAAAGAGATTTGTAATGTTAAAGTATTTTGCATTCACACATTACATACCACAATCTGTAGGCAAGAAATACAGCTTTTTTAGTTTTTTAAAATATGAATTTTTGTTGCATTGAATAGCTAAAATAACTTTGGGGCAAAGAAAGGTTTATTAAAACAAAACATCATGATATAAACGTTTTATTTACATTAACTTACATTAGGTAGTAGTAGTAGTCTATTTGGAAAAAGCCAATAATACAAAATATGTAGGTAGTATGTACCAAGATACAAAATTCTTAAGACTATACACATGTCTAAATGCTCATGAAGACCTTAAAACATTTAAGAGTAATTAGGAAGATTCCTGAGAAATTAACCTGATTATTTTTTATTACAACAATGAAAAAAAATTGATAAGTATTTTTTTATTTCCACTAAATATGAATATTACGAGAGCTATGCCAGTTTTTAGTTTGGTATATATAGATATACTATGCATGGTGTGACGTAATAATGCATGTGTATTGTGACGTCATAAGCACATTTCAAGGCGCATCTGTCTCATTTTTCGCCTTATGAAAAAAAGAAAAAAACACGTGTCCACTTAGTTTTCATGGGCTATCGAAAAATTGATGAAACTCCCTCATTGTTCCGTAAACCTGTATCTGCTATTTTAATAGATTTTTTTTAAAATCTTTTACAGACTGTTCTATAGGTTCAACATAGAAATAATCCGTGGGGGAAGCTTTAACATTTTTTTCCAATTTTTACTCCCTTCTTCTATTTTTTCTTTACCTTTACAGATAGAAAAGACATACAAATTGTACTTTACGTCACTCACTACACTTTTCTGACCTAATTTTTTAAGAGAAGGGGGTAAATATCGGAAAAAAATCCCCCACGGATCATTTCTATATTATTGAATCCATGTAGTATGTAAAACAATTTTTAAAAATCTTTTAAAATAGCAGAAACAAGTATGGGGAACAATTACCCATTTAAGGATCTAAAAAAAACTGTTTAGAGCATCAAAGCTCCTCAACAAAGTAAATTAAAATCCATCCTACCTATAAGAAGGCTCTTTTAATACAAAATGATAAAACTGAATAAACTCACTGCTATTTATGCATCGTGACAGTAAATAAACCCTTTTTAAGATATTATTCCCATATTTTGTATGTAATGCTGCAGTTATGCTTAAAAGAAAATGATACTTACTTAAAAAAATAAATTCCTGGTATTCTACCTTAATTTTGGCAACACCAAATCAAACACCGTTGAGTATTTTCTTTGACCTTGGCAGTTGACGCCATTGTCTTTTAAGGTCTTTTGTCTTTAAATTATATTGCTAACGTCTACACCAACTTATACACTAACAAAATACACTAATAACAATAATAAACTAAACTAGATGTCCAGGAGTAAATTAGTTATTTTCAAGGAAAACGATAATATAAACTACTCAGACGCACGTACGTACTTCAATAAGTGAACGAAACGAAACGCCGAAACCCATTGCGGCAAACACAGAAAAAATAATTATTTCAAGCGCAAGCAACAAGCAAAGTCAGAGAAATTTGATAATAATTTTGATTACCGAACTGTAAAAGCTTTATGAGCTGATTTCGTTCTGTCGCTTCTCGGTGTTTGTACGCATGAGTAAAATTATCCTATTTTCAGTTCTGTCCGACGCAGAACCCGGTTTTTTTCCCCATGATTGGTACGATTTATCGACGCATGCAGACGGTTTGTGCTTATCCATATATGGAGATCGGTGATCGGAACAGATTAAAAATGTTAAAGTAAATTAAAACTAGCCCAAATTAACCGAATATTGGCAAGTAACCAAAGACATTAAAATTGGTTATAACGTATCGGAACCGGTTCCAATGACTAAAATAAATTAAAACTAACTGAAATTAACCGAAAGTTGATTGAACGAAAGTAAATTAAAACTAACCCAAATTAGCCGAATTTTGGCGACTAACCGAAAGTAATCAAAAACTTTAAAATTGGTTATAACGTATCGGAACCGGTTCATATGATTTAAATAAATTAAAACTAACTGAAATTAACCGAAAGTCGATTGAACGACTAACCAAAAGTAACCAAAAGCACCAAAAGGGCTAAAACATATCGTAACATATTAAAATTATTAAAGTAAGTTGAAACTAACCCAAATTAACCGAACTTTGGCGACTAACCTAAATTAATTAAAAACATTTAAATTGGTTATAACGTATCCGAACCGATTCAAATTACTAAACTAAATTAAAACTAACTGAAACTAACCGAAAGTCGATTGAACGACTAACCAAAACTAACCAATAGCATCAAAAAGGGCTAAAACGTATCGTAACAGATTAAAAATATTAAAATAAGTTGAAACTAACCAAAATTAAGCGAATATTGACGCCTAACTTGAATTAATTCAATAAGTAAAATAAATTGAAAGTAACCAAAATTTGATTGAAAGACTAACCAAAACAAACCAAAAGTAACTAAAAGTACCAAAAACGGACTAAAACGTATCGGAATAATAATTAAAAATAATATTAAGTAAGTTAAAACTAACCCAGATCAATTCAATTTTGGCGACTATCCTAAACACTAAAATTGGTAATAACGTATCGGAACCGAAAGTAATCGATAGTTCATTGAACGACCCAGTTTTGGCGGCTAACCAAAACTAACCAAAAATATTAAAATTGGTTATAATGTATCGGAACCGGGTTCAAATGACTAAAATAAATTAAAAGCAAACGAAAGCTGATTGAACTAACCCAAACTAACTAAAAACACCAAAACGGACTAAAACGTATCATAATAGGTTACAAAATTTAAAGTGCCCAAAAATAATCGAAAATTAATAATATGGAAACATTCATAAAATATATACGAAGGGTACAGGGGAAAAACGATCTAAGCGCCATTTCCATAGGAAACTTTTATTATTGATTTCACAGAAAATGTTATTCTTGATAAAAGTTGGTGCTTGGAAAAAAAACTAGTTTTGACAATGTTAAATTAAGACTAAGTATTACAGGCTACTTAAAAAATACAAAAATGTTGGTTAAAAAAACAAAAACTTAGGAATATCGGAAAAGCTTCTACAGGAAAAATATAGCTCCTATTAAGATAAACATAAAAGTCAAATACCATTTCTTCCAAAAGTGCATCGTTGCTGAAAAAAAGGACAAAATTAAGAAAAAGCGGGTTTTTTCAGTAATTGAAATGGATTTTCTCCGCAATGGTGCGGTGCACTTTTGGAAAAATTGATATTTGACTTTTATTTTTATCTTAATACGAGCTTTATTTTTCTGTAGAAGGTTTTCCGATATTCCAAAGTTTCTGATTTTTTAACCATAATTTTGTATTTATTGAGTACCCTGTATAACTTATCTTTAATTTAGCATTGTCAAAATTAGTTTTTTTTCAAACACCAACTTTTATCAAGAATAAAATTTTCTGTGAAGTCAATAATAAAAAAGTTTCCTATGGAAATGGCGCTTAGATCATTTTTCCCCTGTACCGAAAGGTACAGGGGAAAAATGATTTTATAGAAATAACATGTTTCTAATTTTTTTATTAGTCTTACAACCATTTTATCATTTAGCCATGTTGATTTTAGTTTGACAATATAATTGAATTATATTTCAATATAAAAGGTCTCAAAAGAGCGGGACATATTTTCCGATTTTCGAATTCTTCTAAAAATTCTAGATAAATTTCATGTAGTATGTCGAATAGCCTCATTTCCACTAAAAGAATTTGATCTGTTTAACTTAGCGCGAAACGATTTGCATCTTCTTATCTTAGTTATTTAGTAATTATCTAGATATACGAAATTTTCGGTTTGGTGGGGATTATTTTCCAGGTTGTGGTTATGTGGAAGATAAGAAAGTGCAAAACATTTCGTTTGACAATAAACAGTTCGTATTCTACCATAAAGGCGTAAGTCTCAAAAACATTGTTTTTGCTGGTTGTTTTTCGTAAAAGTCGATCGTTATCCACATATATCCATTATTTCAGATTTGATCAGCACCTTGATATCATTTTGATTCGCTGTACCTTTTTTGGTTTTAAAGATACCAAGGTAAACAAAAAAGCAAAATGTAGGGTTGGTAGCCAAGTTTTTTCTAGATTACATATAAAACAAACACCAATAATTTTCTGACATAAAAGCCTACTTTATATATTTTTTAAATAGAACACCCTTTATATTACTACATTTTTGAAATCAAAACACATGTCGTGTATAATATCATATACCTATCTTTAGCTGTTTACGAAATATTGACAGTTGAAAGTCGGGCATTTTGACAGGCTCTAAACCGCACGAGATCAAAGAAAACGGTTTGCACATCTCTATCTTAGGTTTTCATAAGCTATCGAATGACAGTGGCTTTCAATTTAACCGGAGGTTTAAAAGTTCCGGTCAATTTTATTCGCGGGTTAAATTCAAAGTTACTGTCATTTGGTAGCTCATGAAAACCTAAGACAGGAATATGCAAACCGTTTTCTTTGCTCTCATGCGGTTTAGATTTTAAAGCCTATCAAAATGTCAAAATGCACGACTTTCAACTGTCAATATTTCGTAAACACCTAAAGAAATATAGGTATAAGATATTATACACGAAATGTGTTTAGACTTCTCTAGAGATTCCACAAATGTAGTAATATACAGGGTGTTCCATTTAAAAAATATAGAGTAGGCTCATATGTCAGAAAATCGTTAGTGTTTTATTTTATATGTAACGTAGAAAAAAAATTGGCTACCAACCCTACATTTTGCTTTTTTGTTTAACTTGATATCTTTAAAAACAAAAAAGTTACAGTGAATCAAAATGTTATCAAGATAAATTGAACGCACGGTACAGGTTGCTCCGATTTAGCGTAATTGTGCACTTCATGCATAAACTAGTTCGTGAACTATAGCCAGATCAAAAATTTACTTTCATTTCACCATCTTGACAATATTTTTATCTAGCGAATAAAATGAAAAAGTTGTTACGAAAAAATATGCAAAATCGTACATAATACGTTTATAAAATTGTGCAGGTTGCTAAGAATCTATATAAAACAAAATTATGTACTTATATAAGATCTTTTTTAGGCTTAGAAGAGAACAACTAGATAAATCAAAATTTTCAAAATTATTATTGCAGATCTTCACAAGTTCGTCTAAAACCGTAACTACTTGTGCAAAATAAAATCTCATATAAAAAAACTTTTGTTGTGTATAGATCTTGTTGATATTTAAAGATTAACTTGGAGCTTATATTCTATTATAGTTATATTCAGCATTCAAGAATGCTGTACTTACTACAAGTAATCTACATTCGCCATTCTTAATTTCACTTCAAAAGACATTTTTAACTATTTCTTTCAGGTGTAATGTTTAAATAAATATCCGGCTCTCTTTATGCAGCTTTTTGCATCAAAAAAATGGTTATTCTCTACTCGAAATAAACAGTATTTTATAAATCATATATTTTGTGATGAAAGTTTAAATAAAATAATAGGGGAGAGTAACAATTTTAGTATATAACGTCACAAAAAATGTTAGTACGGCTCACTTCACTAATGATTGCCGGGGGTTGACGTCGAGTGAGATTTATTTATTTCCTCCCCACTACATAGTGATAAAGATGGTCCTCGCTTGTCAAAGGTGCCGCGCTTAAGTGTCGCAGCTATAGTTTTCTTTAGGCTATG
>MU182474.1:107713-126914 GCA_016904865.1 Pissodes strobi | reverse complement strand
CATTGATAACTACAGTTGCCATTTGGCTGAACAAGCGTAAGTTAGTTTCTACATTAAATTTTGCTTTAACATTCTTATGTCTCAAGCTTTGAATGTTAGAACTGGCTAACCCAGATAACGTCTACATTGATAGCTACAGTTATTATCTAGCCAAATAAATGTTAGTTTGGGTTAGCAAATATAATCTTTTCAATGTTTGAATATTGAAACTCATTAATGAAACTAATGCCTACATTGATAATTACAGTTGCCATTTGATTGAACAAGCATTGGTTAGTATCCACATAAAATTTTTCTTTATCATTCTTATTTTTAAAGCTTTGAATGTTAAAAGTGACTAGCCCAGATAACGTCTGCATTGATTACTACAGTTATTATCTGGCCAAATAAATGTTAGTTAGTTTTCATATTAAATATTGTTTAAATATAATCTTCTCAAGGTTTGCATATTGAAACGAAACTCATTAATGAAATTAATGCCTATATTGATAAGTACAGTTGCCATTTGACTGAACAAGCATTGGTTAGTATCTACATTTAATTTAACATTCTTATTTCTCAAGCTTTGAATGTTAAAACTGACTAACCCAGATAACGTCTATATTGATAGCTAAATATTGTTTTAATATTATCTTCTAAAGGTTTGAATATTTAAATGCATTAATTAAATAAGCGTAGGTTAGTTTCTACATTAAATTTTGGTTTTTAACATGGATAGCTGCACTTATTATTTGGCTAAAAAAATGTTGCTGAGTTTTCATAAGGGGTGATTGCGTAGAGAAAATTGTCCTGGACTTGCATCAGCTATTTCTGGAGATCTGGATCGATCCTCAACGTCAACTGGAATTGAATATTGACATATTAATAATGGCCCCTATTGCAACGTCCCGTAAAATATGCCAAGACTCCAAGTAACAATACGTATATGATCCGGCCTATTTAAATTAAGCAAACTGAATTTCAGAACGGAATTAATTCGTGTTAACAAGAGCAACACACGCAAATTTATATGGTAATTCCGTAATTTAAATAATAATATAGATACGTATTGTACGTGGCCTCCGGCCGACTTTATCGGTCGTTCGGCTATGGAGGTGTGAATTAAATATACCTACTCGAAGACGTTGTGGGCTGAAAATGGTTTCTGAATGCTGAAGAAGCATATATATCATAAAGTAAAAATACAATATAAAGTTCACACAGTATCCCAATAATTACTATATCGTCCGCGCATAACATTTTGACGGCTAAATTAATTCGGTCCTAACCCCGAGCAATCACTTGCAGGCCCTTTATTTGAAGCTTATTTGGCTTATGATATATTACTTCCTACCTCTTCTCACATAATCATGTAGACAGGTGGATGGCCTATTCCAGGTCGAGAAGACCACACATATTTAGGTAATTTTCGTTGCTCGTTGGCAATCCGTTTACACTAAACCATTAAGGATGATAGAACAACGACAACTATCGTTCGAAATTATTTAAATTTAAATTGACTAAGCCCCGGGGGACTGGGAGATTGAAACCGACGAGGAATAGTAAGAGAAATAGGTAAAGTACCA
Organism: Pissodes strobi; assembly: GCA_016904865.1. Classification (NCBI taxonomy): domain Eukaryota; kingdom Metazoa; phylum Arthropoda; class Insecta; order Coleoptera; family Curculionidae; genus Pissodes; species Pissodes strobi. The sequence goes on along the minus strand of MU182474.1, from coordinate 125,349 downwards.
AGGTTTGCGTATATTAAATATAAGGAATGATATATATCATATTTTAGGCCCAAGTGAATCGATCTGAACACAAGCTATCGGTTAATATGCGCAGGGTTTGCCAAACTAACCCAGCTCTTATTTCCACCTTAATTGGAAAAATTTCAGTTTGACACGAAAATACTTGAAACTGGTCATATAAATAGCAAATTTTATGCAGATTTTGAGAATCCATACGAGAATGTTGAGATATTTAGAATTATTCAATAATCTTCAAATATACTGCACTATGCGACTTCTAGCACTTGGCGAAAATTTAAGCTTTCTTCACCTTAATTGTAAAAATTCCAATTTGACATGAAAATACAATAGACCAGAAGTGAAACCTCATCCGCACATAACAGCAATATTTTTTTGAATGCAAGTTCGTTGACTCGATTGGTAGAACATACTGTGAATGAAACCCCGGCCCGTTCAACGGTCGATTCTTATCAGAGAAAGATAGGCAAGTTCTATCTAAATCTGTCTGTATAAGACCACCGCACACAGGGATATTATGAATAAATTTGATAAATATGTAAGTTAGGATTTGGAATTTTCCGTAAAATGTATTACAACACCGTTTCATCTCTCTCTATCTCTCTATATATAAAATGAATCTTGCAAGGGATTCTTCCATGCAAACGCGTCATAATTTCAAAGGACCGTATCTCGTCGGGGAGGCATCGAAATGGGAGCATCCGAGGTATCACACTGAATTTAATCCTCTTAGGAACGGCGGGTTATAAAAGACATCTTAATTCGTCGGCTGAAATCCTTTTACGGGGCGAAAATTTGGTTGAAAACGCTTTGAATGGGGCGATATATGTAAAATAGGGATGATGGAAGCAGATGCTGTATAGGACCGTATATACCGGGCGTTTATTTTCGAACAAAAATTAAAATGATGCTTCAGCTCGCTCGTCAAGTTTCCTCACATTTCATTCACAATCTCCAACTTAAACCGACAGCACAGTTTAAATAAATGGAATTAATTAATGTTTTGCTATTAGCGCACATGCTAAAACATGGTGCGAATTTATTATGAAACATGCATAATGGATGATATCTAATAAATATGTAATAACTGTGTTTAAATGCTATAAATATCGGCACGTCATATTATACGGCATTCGGCTTGATTAACGTAACTTTATGCTAGGGCTTTTTAGGTCTTACCACCAGAAAACGGTTTGATCAACGTTTAACTCAAGCATGACCAAATAGTAACCTGTAGTTATCAATGTAGATATTAACTACATCGATGGGTCTTAACAGACAAACCTTGGAAAGCTACTATCAGTAGCCAATATTTAACATAAAAGCTAGTGAACATTTATTTGACCAACTAGCGAATGTAGTTATCAATGTAGACGTTAGCAAATCGATCAAGTTTAACGATCAATCCAATATTAGGAATGCATAATATTTATCCAAGATTTAAAATATAAAAAATAACCATCGCTTGTTAAACCAAAATAAATGGTAACTGTAGTTATCAATGTAGACACTCATTATATCCTTTTTTTAATTAATGTGGAACTAAACAACGTTCGGCCAAATTCACAATGTAAATATTACCCCTACATTGGTGCATTTTAGCAATCCAACCTTAACAATTTTCACGGAAATTAGCTAAAATATAGGTAAATAATAACTGTAGTTATCAATGTAGACGTTAATTATATTGAGAGGTTTTACCCATCAATGTTAACGGGAAAAATAACTAACATTTAGTCAAGAGAGTAACTGTAGCTATCTGTGTGAACATTAACTTCATTAAGAGAAATGAGGGAGGAAGATGTGAAATATAGAAAATAACTGTAGTTGTTAAGATGCAAATAATGCAGTTATTAATATATCAATAACTTTATTGATAGATTTTAACAATGAAGTCTACAGCCAGATTCACTAATGTTAACCCTATAGAAAAAATCATATAGTAGCTGTAGTTCATATAAAGGGTTAGCTTCATTAATGCATTTTCACAATGAAACCTTGAAAAGATAAAATGTTAAACCGACATGTAATATACAAATAATAAACGTTCATTTAACCGAACAGTAACTGTAGTTATAATTGTAGTTACTGTCTACATTGATAACTATAGTAAAAAAAAGTGAAACATATTGAATTAATTTATATAATTATTTATTGTAGCTGTAGTTACCAATGTAATTAATGCCTACATTGATAACTACAGTGACAGAAAGTATAACACACTAAATTAAATTGATTTTCTACACTTTAATAAATTATTCTGAAATTAAATATATTGTAGTCGTAGTTATTAATGTAGTTAATGCCTACATTGATAACTACAATAACAAAAGCGTAACACACTGAGTTAACTTGTTTACTAGAATTTATTAAAATATTCTGTGATAAATACTATAGTTGTAGTCACCAATGACGTTAATGGCTACATTGATAACTACACTGACAAAAAGTGTAGCACAATGAATTAATTTGATATTTTACAATTCATTAAAATATTCTGCAATAAAATATATGGTAGTTGTAGTTATCAATGTAGTCATTGCCTACATTGATAACTACAATAATCAAAAGTGTAACACCAGGAAATGAATATATTATTTGTTGACAATAGATATAGGGAATATCTTCAAAATAAATAATTATCACAGCAGTCAATTCTAAATGATCTCACTTACAAAAAAAGTCACGTGAAATCAGATCTGGACTACAAGACGGATAGCGTAACTGCGTTATGAAACTATACTCGCCCAAAATGTGTTAGTTTGGAAGTCAGCTATCTCGTATTTTAGCTGAGATAACATCTTCAATGTCTGAGCATCATCTGATCCCTCAGGAGTAACAGATTTTTTCAAAAGAGACATCAGTTGGCAATTAATTACAGTAGAACTGATTCATCGTCCGCAAATTTCTAATAATTAAAGTGGATTTAGATCTGGACCATAACACGAATAGTGTAGCTCTGTTAAGAAATTATACTCGAGGAGGAGGTTTTATATTTTTCTGACAATCCTTCTAACGTCAATTATGTCTAAAGAAACGTTAGCATACAATTCCAGTGGAATACTTGGGTCGCAAAGTTAAATAAAGTAAGGTGGCATCAGATCTGGACTACAAGACGGGTAGTGTAGCCACATGAAGTTATTGTCGCGAATTGGGTTTTGATTTGGGTGCCCGGAACCAAAATGCGTAAGATGTTTTATAATATTAATCACGAGCCCTGCAGCTTCAACGCAATAGCTTTACTTCTTCTATAATCGTTCAGAAACAAATGATTCCTTCAAAAGATATATCATCAATCAATTCCAGTCGACTATAAGCAAAAATCAAGTGGAATTAGATCTGGACTATAAGACGGGTAGTGTTAGCTACCTGGACTTTTCTCGCGGAAAATGTGTTGATTTGGGTATTAGTTATGTAACGATGGATGAAAATGCATACCATGTTTTATAATTTTTATCGTAAGCTTCATCTCTTCTGGTCTGCCTATAATAAGTCATATAATCATTCACTTCCAGTTGATCAAATTCATCGTCTATCAATTAGACGGAGTTACGTCTGGACTATAAGGCGGGTAAAGCAGCTATATGAAGTTAATTTCGCGAAGGATGTTTTGATTTGTTTGTTAGCTTTAAATGCATGTAATGTATTATATTTTATATCATGAGCCTTCCAACTTCAATGCATTAGCTTCACCTTTTCTAATGTGCATATAATCCTTCAAAAATAAATTATTCGTTCAAAAGAGATATCATCAGTCAATTCCAGTTGGCTGCAAACAAAAAAAAACAAATGAGATGGAGTTAGATCTGGACTATCAGACGGGTAGTATAGCTACATGGACTTATTCTCGTGGAATAAATGTTGATTTGGGTGTTAGTTATCTAATGATGGAACAAAATGCGTTCAATGTTTTATAATTTCAGCTTTTCTGATGTGCATATAATCCTTCAAAAATAAATTAGTCCTTCAAAGGAGATATCATAAGTTAATTCCAGTTGATTGCAAACAAAAAAAAACAAATGAGATGGATTTAGATCTGGACTATAAGACGGGTAATGTAGCTACCTGGACTTTTCTCGCAGAAAATTTGTTGATTTGGGTGTTAGTTATCTAATGATGCAATGTTTTAAAAATTTTATCATAAGTCTTCCACATCAACTCAATAGATTACTATAATCCTGTAGAAATGAAGAGAGTGATTGCATCTCTCATTCCGGGTGATCTTACTCATCGTCTACAAGTGAAAAATAAATTAGGTGGAGCTAGATCTGGACTATAAGATGTGTTATGCTCGCACGAGGTGGGTTAGTTTCGGCTATTGCCTAGATTCATGCAGTGTCCTGGCGACATATATATACATAAGCATAATCGGATGCAACTCGTAGATAGCTTTGCAAATTTTGAGTTAGAACAATAATGAAGACAGTATTTTGTAGATGTAGCGAAAGCATTCGACCGCGCGTCTTCAGCCCTTAATTCCTGTTTCAATAGGGAACAGAGCGCGCTCCGAATTAAATATACCCTCCCGGACACAATCGTTTACTCCAGCGCTCCCCCCCGGAAAAAATAATATAAATATCTCTTTCCCCAAATAAAAATTCCTATTTAATCGTGCCACTCGGCAGTGTCTATATTATAATTCTTACAAAAGTGCTCGGAGGAATTTCCTTTAGCCCGCTCCCCCTCGCGCGCATTTTTACAACCAATTTGAGCATATTTTTGGTGAAAACACGCAGCGCCAAATTGACGAAAACGAAACGCCCCTGCCAGGCTGAAATTGTAGGTTTTATATATTATATATTTGAATTTCGTTTTTATTTTTACGCGAACTCGAATGGAAATAAATGGGGAGCTTGTGGAGGAAAACTCATATATCTGTATAATTTCCTCCTTCTTCCCCCCCTTTATATTGAAAAAATGGACAATATTAGAATCCAATTTTGCTCTCAGGATCGAACTCTAGACTGATGGGCAATGGTCAAATATCCTAATTAATAAACGTTGAGAAGCCTCTACAATTTCTTCTTATTTTGGCTAAAAATATATTTGGCATCATCGCCATCAAGCACATGAATAATGTCGTATTATTAATACATGATCGCTACAATCTCCTTACATACGTATTACCCGGACATTCCGTATATCCATTTCCACTTATGCCTCTGGGAAATATGCCGGGAAAATGGAAAACGCAGAAACTCAAAGTCGGAGTCAAATATATATATAATCGTTTACGGACAAACGGGTGCCTTGAAGTTAGGCACTTTGACTCCACTCCACCTCGAGAGGGTCGTCATGCCCGAATAGTGTTTCGATAATGATTCGGCCTCTTTGAGATCGTCCGAATGCGGCCCAAGTTTGCAGGTTAATTTGGGATGATTAAATTAGCATAGTTGTTGCCTGCTACTTTGGGAAGAAGAAATCTTACTTGATGGGCGGGCGGAAAAATCAATAGGGAATCTAGGTGTCTATTGAAATAGGAATTCAGGCGTCTTAGCTCTGAATTATTAAAGCTATCGATAAGAAAGACCTGAGTTAACATAATAAATATGTCGTCCTTCTCCAGGACACAGCAAGAATCTAACTCAACCCCTGCAGTATAACTTCTAAGAGCTAGACTTGCCATCTTATAGTTCAGATCTAGACCATGAGTAGGGTCAAGTGCAATTGACTGAAATTCATTGAAATTATTGAAAATAACGAATCAGAACCTTTGGAATTGTCTGCTAACATTCCTTCAGAAACTGTTTATGAAATTCTATAATTTCTGCAAATTTCACAATCTGCAGAACTACTTCAAAAACGGTTAGAAATACGTCTAGAATCCTGCATGTAGTCTAAAAATTTAATAATATATAGGATGCTTCAATTGAGAAACAAAATATATGTCAAATATGACGCTTACGTTGCTCGTTTGTTAATTACTTTACGAGTGCAGCCATATAACAAACACTTGCACGTGTCAGAATGGTTATTTTAAATGAGACGCCCTATATTTTATTGATATTTAAATTATGGAAAAATTCTAAGGATATTTTATACGTTACTCTTTACGCTGACATTCATCTTTGGACGTGTAAAAATGTATATTTTAAACACTTCTGTGTCGTATAAAATAAACAAATGCATGCTGAGTTTACAATGCCTCTTTATGCCACTTCTAAATTCGACCAATAACAAGATAATCGAGTTCGCGTTCGACCGGTCTTATTTCCCCCTCCAGAGGACTGGTTGAAAGTATATATAGGCGCTAACACGGGCGACTGGTGTCTCGACGTAACCGGCAAAAAAAGACCGATAATAATACGTTTCGCCGTGGAACTCCCCTAAAACAAATACTCGACCATCATACTTCTTTTTTGTTAATGAGCGAGGCAATAAGCGAGTCTGACGTTGCCAGATCGTCGATTAAATAACTTACTTTTGAAGTGAATTTTCCTTGCCCTGGTGAACGTATTACGAAAGTTACAAATGTGTGATCCGGTGAGCGGTAACGACAGTAGAGAGGGAGACCGCCGAGGTCCGTCCACAACTCAAACCAACCACATTTTTACTCGCTTATCTTCCTTTGACAAGAATCGATCGTTGAACGGGTCAGGCCAATTTGCCTAAAATAAAAATATTTTTCTACATGATGTTGATGAAGTTCATTTAATTTAATAGTATTAATCCAAACCTAGTATTGCAGTTTAAATCAGGTTTTACTGCAATGAAACTGCTGTTGCTTGTATAAATATATTATTTCACAAAAATGGTTACTATATTATATGAAAACAAAAATTAAAAAATAAATTCGAGTCGAACGAGGCTTGAACCCGCAACCTCCAGTACGAAAGTCCGTCAGTTATCCAAAGGGGTAGCGCTTACCTGGAAGAAACTTTTGGTTAGTTTCGGTTAGATACTACAGCCAACTAGGCCAAAAACATTCAACCATGTTACGATTGGCAATGTCGCCAACGGGGGCTGACATTTACAACAGTAGATACACAAAATGTAATAATATACAGGATGATTCATTGGAAAAACGAAATTTACTCTAGAACAAGCTATTTGAGGCTCTAAAAATCTGTAAGACGTGAGAATCCTCTAGTGTATAAAAAAATTATTTTTTTTTATCTAGAACGAGAATTGAATCCAGAACTTCCACTGCTTAAGCCCATAATACTGACGTTGTCTTTATATAGACTTAGACAAAGTGCCACTTTGGCACTTTATTCATCACATGCTATTATTTTCTGTATTATATTAGTCTTTAAAATAAGTTTGGCAACGTTGTCTTCCCTTGCCTTATAGGCTCTTAAACATATTGCTATAAGGTATAATTTTGTCTTTATCACGTTTTCAGTGAGGTAGGTACAATCGACCAGTCAAATTCTCTCATGGTGAGCCACCTGATCAAGCACGAGGAATTATTACTAGTTTTTAATCAGTGTTATGGTCCTGGATCCTATATCTCCCTGTATGCCAATTTTGTGGTTTTTCGTATTACTTAGCTCATCATTATCGCGCTTTTTCAGGTGAATATTGCTTTAAGTGCTTGCCTGAGTAACTGAGCCGTTATGTAACGCGTCATGTAACGCTCATTTTTCAAGCGAAGAGCAGCCCTTACTGTTGTTTTTTTTTGGGGGATTCCCAAGATAAATTTTACCTTGAACATTAAAGTCTACAGGGTGAAGATTTTAAAGTGTTAGAAGGTGATATCGAAAAAACGGTTGGAAATTATTTTCATACAAATTTGGTAAAATAATAGAGAGGCAGGGGGTCAAACTTTAAAGTATTTTTGACATTTAACCTCTCTCCGTATTTTGAATGGCACCTGTCAACTTTGAAATGTCAAATGGAGTGGTATTATTTTTTTTTCGATAAATTCGGTTCTGCGTCAAAAACTACGTAACCAAATGCGATAGAAAGGCGCGGTTTTATCTGTTTAATAGAGAAGACGTGGTTTTATTGATTTTCCTCAACTCTATTCAAAACGCTTTCTTTTTCTTAAAAAACTACATTACAGTATGGATCATTCAAGTTCTGAGCCCTTTATATTGAGAGTTCTCAGAATAGGACATTACTATGGAAACCATTAGATACTATTATTTAAATAAACTGGACAAAATTTGAAACGTACTAAATGTTTTATTTTCATACTACCCCCTATGAAAATGAGAAAAATCACATTTAACCTAGTTAGAAAATGCCTAATATAAGACACATGTTGAAAAAATGTAGAAGTCTACAGAGTGATGATTTTAAGGTGTTAGAAGTCGAAATTGAAAAAACGGTTAGAAATATTTTCATACAAATTTGATTAAAAAAAATAAGGCATCAGGTGAACAGATTTCAATATATTTTTGACAGTTACCCCCACTCCAGATTTTGAATGGCAGCTGTCAACTTTGAAATGTCAAATGGAATGATATTATTTTCTTTTCGAATATTCGATTTTGCGTCAAAAACTACGATAGAAAGCTGCGGTTTTATAAGTTCAATAGAGAAGACGTGGTTCTATATTGATTTTCCTCAACTCTATTCAAAACGCTTTCTTTTTCTTCAAAAACTACATTACAGTATGGATAATTCAATTTTTGAGTCCTTTATATTGAGTATTCTCATTATAGAACGTTACTATGGCAACGACTAGATAACCTTATTTAAATAAACTGGACAAAACTTGAAGCGTTCTATCTAAATGTAATTAAAATACTCCAAACTCTGAAAATCTGATAACCCTCCAATCTGAGAATGTACTGTTTTACTCAGGAAACGAAAATTAGAGCCAAAGAGCACCTAGGATAATAAACTACAAAGGTATATCGGACAGAATAGCATACATCAATAAAGAAATAAACAAAACACGTACCATCAAACTCATGCAGATATACACCCCGACATCACAACATGAGGATGAAGAAGTCGAAAGTCTATACGAGGAAATAGCAAATACTCGAAACGAATGAAAATGTAACTACGATATCATCATGGGAGATTTCAACGCAATAATTGGAAAACAACAAGATCCAGATGAGAGATTTACAGGCAAATATGGACTAGGCAACCAGAAATCACAGAGGCAACATGTTAGTAAATATTCTGGAAAAGAAAGACTCTATGCTATGAATACCTTCTATAATAAAAGAAAGACTCTATGCAATAAAAAACAACAAAGAAAGTGTACGTTGATAAGCCCAAACGGGAAAACAAGAAATGAGATTGACTACATCCTTTCCAGCAATAAGGAACTCATATGCGATATAACAGCCTTGAACTCATTCAATACTGGCAGCGACCATCGTATGGTCAGAGCGAAAATAAAGGTAGAATAAAGACAAGCTAGGTCAAGTATAGAGACAAATGCTCTGAAACAAAATAAGAGAAATATCAGGAAGAAATACGTCATTACTTTGAAAAGACCGAAAACACATCACTAGAAATAAATGACCAGGAAAAAACATAAGAGTGGCCATGCCATAACGAAAGCATGAACGATGGTAGCAGAGAAAAAACATACAAAGACCAGCAACATAACAAAAGACACTAAAGAAAAGATAGAAGAACGACGATCAATGTATAAAGAGGGCAAATATGCAACTGATAAGTATAGACAAACAAGAAGAGAAACAAGGAAAATGATAAGAAAGAGTCTTATACTATGAGGAAATGGCTAAAGATATCATAGAGAAGAATAAAAATATGAGAGCTTGAAACGGAAAGAAGGTAAACCACAAATTATAGCTATTAAAAACAAAAATAAAGAAGAAGAAAGAGATAAAGACCAAATAATAGAAATAACTACGACGTTCTATGGAGACCTATATGACATAAAAGTGGTAAAGCCAGAGGAAATTATGGAGAGAAAGGTTGTACATGTAGGTTCAGAGGACATAGAAGATATAGATGACGAAGAGGTAATCCACGCTGTAAGTATCATGAAGAATAACAAGAGGTCGGGTAAAGACAATGTCCTCATAGAAATGGTAAAGGAAGCTCAAAATATAGTTATCCCAAAGTTAACAAAACTATATAATACATGCTTAAAGGAAGGGAAGATACCTGGCAACTGGAACAATGCAATCATGATCATACTACATAAAAAAGGCGACAGAAGGTTGTTAAAAAACTACAGACCCATAATCTTGCTTTCTCATCTGTATAAACTTTTTATGAGGCTAATAACAAACAGAATAACAAAAACACTGGATCACTACCAACCTCCAGAGCAAGCAGCGTTCCGCAAAGGGTTCAGCACAACAGATCATCTTCTAACAAAAAGGATCCTAATCGAGAAAGCAGCCGAATACAATCTACCCTTATTCATGGCCTACGTAGATTACGAAAAGGCCTTTGATAGCATAGAACACTGGACAATCATGAAAGAAATGGATGACGCACGTATAGATAGTAGATACAGGGACCTGATTAAAAACATCTACGAAAAAGCAACAGCTACAATAAGAATACATGCACGAGGATACCCAACCAATCCCAATAAAGAGAGGCATGGGTCAAGGAGATATATTGTCCCCAAAGCTCTTTACGCTGGCGCTAGAAGGCGTGTTCAAACAACTTGAATGGTCAAATAGAGGTATCAACATCAATGTAGAAAGGCTAAATCACCTGAGGTTTGCTGATGATGTGGTGATAACTGCGGACAACAAAGAAGATCTTGACAGAATGTTAGAAGAATTAGAAGAGAAATCAAAAAATGTGGGATTAAAAATGAACATGCAGAAAACTGATTACATTCAAAATTTTAAAAATAAATGATAGGTCCCCAATAAGCCTTCTATTCTCCAAGGTGCCAAGGCCTAGACGTCGCCTGACAGTCGAGTAGACGTCTTCGTCGCCCAACAATCCCCATCTATAGGCAACCACTCTTAAAAACCTGTTCTGTACACTCTCGATGCTCTTTGAGTAGACCATGTAATGAGGGTTCCATACAACCGAGCAATACTCCAGATTTGATCTGACCAAACTACAGTACAGTATTTTCAGTGTGAGAATATTAAATTATTTCGACGAACGAGTAATAAAGCCCAACATTTTAAGTGCCTTTGATACATTAACATTTATATGAGAAGAAAACTGTAGCTTGCCATCAAACTGTACACCCAAATCTCGAATGTTATTCACAATCTTAAGAGTGTTGTTGTTTACTTTGTATTCAAAATTGTAAGGTTCCAAGAGACGTGAAAACGAGATCTTGTAACACTTGTTGACATTTAACTGCATTTTATTGAGCTGACACCAATCAGAAAAGTTATCAATGTCTTGCTGTAGAAGTAATGCATCATCTATACAATCAATCGATCGAAAGATCTTCAAGTCATCAGCAAAGGCCAAGTATGAGCTATTCCCTATAAAGTCTCCCACGTCACTCACAAAGAGATTGAATAGAATGGGCCCACAATGGGAACCCTGAGGAACCCCTGAAGGAACCTCAATTTCCTTTGAAACACTGCCAGCATATTTGACAGCTTGCACCCTATCTGTTATAAAACTCCGAATCCATGACGAGAGAGGATCGCTGATTCCCATGGCCCTCAGCTTGATGGTGAGAAGGCTGTGGTCGACCCTATAGAAAGCTTTAGAAAAGTCGCAATATATAGAGTCCACCTGCAGCCCTCTCTCCATCGCAGAAATTAGGTAGTTCTCATACAGTAAGAGGTTAGTGCAAGTAGATCTGCCATGTGAAAAGCCATGTTGTTCGGGGTTTACAAGGTTCTTACAATCCCAAGATAGTAATTCAGTCACCAACCGATCTAACAGCTTCGGGATTTCTGACTGGGTACAGACGGCCCTGTAGTTTTCCACATTTTCTCTATTTCCAGATTTAAAGATAGGTTTTAAGAAGCTACTTTTCCAAAGTTTCGGAAAAACACCAGAGTGCGAAGAAACATTGAATAATTTAAGCAGAGGGCTAAAAGAACATTTTCTTAAAAAGAAGGCAGGTATACCGTCAGGACCCGAAGTACACTTTGGGGGTAGCGAATTGATTGATTCAAAAACCTTAGCACCATCAACAGTATATTTATTGATGGTAACGACATTTTCAAATCTATAATCGGGAGTATCTTGAGATGAGATGTCATTATATACTGTGGAGAAGAATTTAGCAAAGATACCAACAAGTTCGTCGTTGTTCTGACTAATCTCATTGTTGTAGGTGACATTAGATGGCAAGCTATTATTTCTGTTTTCATTTATATATGCCCAAAAATACTTTGGGTTACTATGGATGTTTGATTCTATATTGTTAATATAAGTATTAAAGCAGTCGTCTCTCAGTCGTTTACAGTGTTCTCTAAGTTGACAAAATAAAGCATAATCACACTGCCCACCCGTTTGCTTATACCTCCTATGTGCAGACTTCTTATCGATGATAGAATTACGAAGTCCAGTAGTGAACCATCTAGGAAAACTAGAATATCTAAATCTTTTTACTGGAATAAACAAATTAAGAGCGGTATATACAATATCATAAAAATATTGAACACCATCATCCAGGGTCAACGAGTCCAGAACACTCCAATCAGAGGCAGCCAAGAAATTATTTATATTTATGTAATCACCATTTTTAAAATCATAGAAGTATTCCTCTAGATCAGAAGATGCATTGGAATCATTGAGAGGGATTTCAAAAGTTACGGCGTTGTGATGGGGATCATTAGACAACAGTGCATCAATTGCTTTTGTAATGACAAGATTGCCAAGGCTGGAAAAAAATAAATCCAAGATTACATTTCTATCATTAGGTACAATGTTAAGCTGGAGAGTTATCCAGGCAAACAACGGATAAACCAAAACAATCGTTATCCCAAATTGCATTGGGCAAGTTGTAGTCACCTCCCAGAACAATATTGCACTCGGGGTACTTGTCATAAAGATACTCAACAGATTGGCAGTGGCCCTCGTACAGTGCTGAGTGAGAATTGGGTGGCAAGTAAACACAGCCAAAAATTGAGGTAAATGATTCATATTTCACGAGAATGAACACCTGCTCCACTCCTTCAAACGGAATCACTAGTTTCTGAGATTGAATCTCCTTTCGGACGGCTATTAAAGCACCGCCGCCTCCGCCTTTACCACTGGCAGCTGGTCCCCGATCGGTTTTAAAGACATTGAAGCCCTCTGGACAAAACTCTGCATCATTAATGCTTTCCGATAACCATGTTTCACTTAACATGATTATGCTATAATCACAGATCAGAATTGCTTTCTTAAGATCTGCAACTTTAGCCCTAAGCCCTCCTACATTGTGGTAGTAGACACTGAAGGACTCTATTGTATCTACATTTGGGGCTCGCTTTGAGTATAAAAATCTTGGGTTTGACTTCCAGGATCCCTGTTTGTGTAAAACTTGCACAGTTCCACTCCATTTGGCCATATTTCTGGAGACATTATTTGTTCGCGACTCAAACAGTCAATGGTTACCTTAAAAGATTGATTCCTGCCTTTGACTGGCAATTTTTCTACTTGAAGATCCGATGTGTCAGGGCAGTGTCTCAGGATATGTTCCTTAATAGTTTCTGGGGGGACTCCTTGTTTGATCTTACCCAGATATAGTAATAGTTTATCAGGTACATTAGCGTTCTTTTTGGATGCTAATCGTCCCGACTGCGCTGAGAAATCAAGCTTCTCTTCGAACTTTCCCGTTCCATGGACAATATTTGCGCGTTTGTTGCCCATTATTTTTCCGTTTTTACTTTGACGGTCAACGCGAAAAGGGTTATGTTCTATGATGGTATTGACATGATTATTTGAAGAAATGTCACAACTTTGCTCTTCCGCATTTAGCCTGGCGTTAGCTGCCGCTGGGCAGCTGGACTGGGCCTCTGGCGCCGCCCTACGGACCGTATCGAAGTCTTGTTGAACTTGTTGCAATGTTGCCATATCATGAGCGGAATTTTCTAATGTTATGGACTGGATTGTTGATGTTTTTTTGTCCAACTTGGAAGTTAAATCATCGATTTTTTGCCGGAGTGAATCGAACTGACTTACATAATCCATTTGAGCATGTTTCAGGTCCAGGATAATCTGCATCAAGTCTGCCAAAGTACACCCTCCGCCTTTATTTTCACAATTTTCAGTCATCATTGAAACGTCCTTGGTTGGCGTGATACACGTTTTATACAATAATTCATTATATCCGACGACCCTTAGGCCCTTTAAACGCACTGCACATGCCGGGTGGTAAACTGCACCACAATATACGCACTTTATATCAGCTTTCGCCGATCTACTACAACCTTTACAGTATTTCTCAGGAGCTACTTTTAGCGACCCGGCTTGGTCGCCCGCCATCTTGTACATACAAATTTTGGCAAGTGAGCCGCCCCTCGGTCTACCACTTGTTGTTAGTCTGCAATAATTAGATATTTAACAAAAAGTGGTTCATCAGTACAAATTTACACATTTTATTACATGCATGCGATTTGCGAAATGTCCAGAAGTAATCTTTTGATTGTGCTCGATAGGTACATACACGGGCACCTACCGGTTGATTTTAAGGCTTGGTTAAATTTGATAAGTACCTTTTATTAATTTTCGTCGTTTGGCGTTGATGCCCATGCGTTACATGATCCTCATGATCATGTTTTATCAAAATTTTAATGCCAACTGCAAGGTCGTTGTAAATTTCAGCCTTCTGTGACAACGTTGTCAAGCGTAACATAATTCCAGCCGAGCCTCTTACTAATCGCAATGGATTTTTTAATACATTGAGGCTCATTCTTTTCAAGGTTTTTAGGTCAATTTCCGTCACTCTTTCAACGACGCGTCCGTGTTACAAAAGACTCTTGGCAACATTTTTGCGGCACCTTCAGATTTTTTGAGAGCGCTCTTCACGACGCGACGCCGACGCCAACGACGCGCGATATTATCAACGGCTTAAAGTTTAAGGGATTTCGTCATTGTTTTTGTTCGACTTTTCTCTGGTTTAGTGAAAAAAATCGTTTCGAGATAGAATAGCGGATGCTGAACAAGACGCGCGGAGGTGAACATTGGTGTCCATATCAAATACATATTTATATGCTTTTACGTCTAAATTTATTGTTTTTGAGATATTGACAAGTGAAAAACGTCATTTCCACCCCTTTGAATACTTATAAAATCCATATGGCTGGATTTAGAGGAAAACGGGTTGCGTTTTCCCATCTTAGTTTTTAATTATCTTTGATCTAGCATATAAACTTCCGGTTTATGCTCGTGACTACTTCTGGTTAAACCAGAAATTGGTGACAAACGGTAAATCATTAGAAACTAAGATAGGAAAATGCACCCGGTTTGCTCTATGTTGGTGCCCTAACCCGTTACGTAATTATAAGAACACAACTGTATTTTTTTCGGCATTAATGTAAATCTGCGTTTTTTTACTCTGGGTTGAGCAACTCTAATTTAGGCACACCCTGGATGGGCACAGGCTTAAAGTGGGACTAAAATCGCCTTATTCATCCCTTTATACAGCTTTTTATAGCTTTGTATACAGACCTGTTTAAAGCTGTATGAAGTGATATATAAATCGTTTAAAGCTGTATAAAGCAGTATATAAGCCTGTCTAAAGCTGTATAATAAAGCTGCACATCGCTTGGTTTTAACCTACCTCCTACCTCGAGGCTAGGGAAGTTTTAGTCCAACGGAACGGGATGGCTGCTGTTTCAATATATTTTCTCTAAATAATAAGGAAACGCCACTGGTATCCATATCCCCTAGTCGGCAAGGTCCGTAATTTGTACCTTAAATCAAGACATCTACGAAATACACCCGGTATAATAAGGAGTTTCGATTTTTAATCACCGGTCCCGGTTATTTATGGGTTGTGAAAGCGCTTTTAAAGAATTTCTCCTTCATCGAGTGCGTTGATGTGATTTTATAATTACGTAACAGGTTGGAAGAAAACATGAAGAAACCAAAGCATTCAAGTGGACAGCTCTAATCGATATAATCAAACAACCGACCTTCCGATATCCCATTTCCAAAACTAGAAAAACCACTTCCGGACACAAATAAAACAAGGCACAATAACATCCCCCGACGCGTTGGCTCACATCGAACCACCCTTAAAAATATAATCTTTCACCCCAATATAAAAAGCCCCGCTCGCTCCGTATATAATATGATGGATGGTCGACATAGACAGCTGCCCTAAAATTTCGAGGGGGGTGATCGCCATCACTCGACCGGCCTATTTGTATAGATAGGTTCGCGCGATTTTCGGCTTTATGACGTGACAGGTTAGGGAGTGGTTGGTTTTTGCCTTAATTTTTTAGAAGGAATTTTCAACAGCTACAGAAATATGAAACAATCAAATAAATAAAAAATTGGTCTATGGCTGTGATAGTTTTATGGCCAAACAAGGGAAATGCACCATATATTTTAGGCCAAACGTTTTAGGGGGAATTTTCTTGTGCGATTCTGGATAAGAAAGAATAGTCAATAGTTTCCACCATATTTTAGGCAAAAATAATGAAAACTTGGATAGGTTCCGAAAGGTTTCACGTGTAGATGCTTCTTTAGTTTAATCGAAATCTTCAGGAACAGCTTTACAGTCTCATTTCTTCATCTGGGAATCTATGAATCAATCGGTAAGATCCGCATGTTAACAGGAGAATTACAGTTACATATCTTCCCGAAACGATACATAAAAGATTTTAACCCAAGTTTTCTTTGGAAAAATTCAGTGAATTGGTAGGTTTCGTAGGTTAACAGGGAGCTCTATAGTATCAGTTCTTTATGCGAATACCCTTCTGGCAAAGATTATGAATCGATCTGTAGGTTCCATATTATACGTAAACACATACATATCTTCAAGAAACGATACATAAAAAGGAAATTCCATATTTTACAAAAGACTTTTATTGAAGTTTTCTATGGTAAAAGTTAGTAAACTGGTAGGTTCTGCAGGTTAAGAGGGAGCTTTACAGTCTCATTTTTTTATGCGGAAATCAATCAGTAGGTTCCGCATGTTAACAGATGCATTACAATTACATATCTTTCGGAAACGATACATAAAATACCTTAATCCAAGTTTCCTTTGGAAAAATTCAAGGAATTGGTAGATAGATTAACAGGGAGCTCTATAGTATCAGTTTTTCATGCGAAAACCCTTCTGTCAAAGATTATGAATCGATATGTAGGTTCCATATTATACGTAAACAGAGGCATTACAATTACATATCTTCAGGAGACGATACATAAGAAGGTAATTCCCTATTTTACAAAGGACTTATCGAAGTTTGTACGAAAAAAGTTTGTAAACTGGTATAGGTTCTGCAGGTTAAGAGAGAGCCTTACAGTCTCATTTTTTGATGCGGAAATGTATGAATCAATCAGTAGGTTCCGCATGTTACCAGCGGCATTACAATTACCTATCTTCCGGAAACGATACATAAAACACCTTAACCCAAGTTTTCTTTGGAGAAATTCAGTAAATTAGTAGGTAGATTAACAGGGAGCTCTATAGTATCAGTTTTTCATGCGAAAACCCTTCTGGCAAAGATTATGTAGGTTCCATATGTTAACAGAGGCATTACAATTACATATCTTCAGGAAACGATACATAAGAAGAAAATTCCATATTTTACAAAAGACTTTAATCGAAGTTTTCTATGGAAAAAGTTTGTAAACTG
>MU182474.1:68285-89221 GCA_016904865.1 Pissodes strobi | reverse complement strand
CAATTTCAGATTTTTAACGCAATTTTGCAACACTGTCAAGCTGTCACCTTACATGTGACAGATTTTTCAAAATTTCAAGAAACGAAAGTAGAGCTTTTTGTATTAATATCGTATCTAGTGTGGTAAATCATAATTATAAAATGGCTCTGTTGTAACAAGATATTCACAGAGAAAATAATGACGGGTAATTTGAGAATTTTAAAGCAATGTGGCAACACTGTAATTTTACTTAGATTTAACCGAATTTATTGTTATCATAGACAGTAGACATTCACTAAGAGAATAAGGAATAATTTTAGAATTTTAAGGCAATTTGGCAACACCGTCAAGCTGTCATAAATCGAAATTTTACATTGATTTAACAGAACTTTTGGAAGAAACGAAAGTAGGTAGTGGTTTTCTATTATTGTAATGGTATTTAGGTGTAATAAATTATCATATAAAAGCTTGTATAAAAGTGTTTGTTAGTAAGAAGACATTCACCGAGAATACACAGAACAATCTCAGAATTTTAACGCAATGTTGCAACACTGTCAAGCTGTCACCTTACATGTGACAGATTTTTCAAAATTTCAAGAAACGAAAGTAGAGCTTTTTTATTGTTATCGTATCTAGTGTAGTAAATCATAATTATAAAATGGCTCTGTTAATAACAAGATATTCACAGATAAAATAATAATGAGAATTTGAGAATTTTAAGGCAATTTGGCAACACTGTAAGTGTACTTGATTTAACAAAATTTATTGTTATCGTATATAGTGTATTAAATTATAATTATAAAAGGCTCTCTTATTAACAAGACATTCACAGAGAGAATAAGGGATAATTTGAGAATTTTAAGGCAATTTGGCAGCACTGTCAAGCTACCATAAGTTTGCTTAGATGTAACGGAATTTTTTGAATTTTAAGAAATAATTAAGTTCGTCGTATCTAGTTGTAATAAAGATAATAAAAATAATAAAACTTTCTCCAATCTTGAAATTGTAACACAATATGGCAACACTGTCAAGTCATTATAAATTAACTCTAAAAGCGCAATATTGCTTGAATGTAATAGAACTGTAAGAGAAAAACGAGTTAAGAGTTTCTCATCGTATCTAGTTGTAATAAATTGATCATTAAGTGTCTGTTAATAAGAAAACCTTCAAAGAGAATACAGAAAATTAAAAAATATCCCTCATTCTCAGAATACTAAAGCCGCAATTTTGCTTAGATTTAATAATATTTTAAGAAAAAACGAGCATTTTTTATTCTCCTCATATCTAGTTGTAATAAATCATTATAACAGTATCTGTTAATAACAACACGTTCAACAGAGAATATAGAAGTCACAAAAAAAATTGCCAGTCTCATGATTTTAGCACGATTTGGCAACACTGTCAGCTTGTCATGAATGAGCTTTAAAACCGCAATTTTGCTTAGATTTAATGGAATTTTAAGAAAAAACAAAAGTCGAGCATTTTTTTATTCTCATTATATCTAGTTGTAATAAATCATCATTATAAAAGTGTCCGTTAATAACAACATGTTCAAAAGAGAATACATAAGCCACAAAAAAATCGTCAGTCTGATGATTTTTACGCAATTTGGCAACACTGTCAGTCTGTCATGAATGAGCTCTAAAACCGCAATTTTGCTTAGATTTAATGGAATTTTAAGAAAAAAAACGAAAGTCGAACATTTTTTTATTCTCATCATATCTAGTTGTAGTAAATCATCATTATAAAAGTGTCTGTTAATAACAACACGTTCAAAAGATAATACATATGCCACAAAAAAAATGTCAGTCTCATGATTTTTGCGCAATTTGGCAACACTGCCAGTCTGTTATGAATGGGCTCTAAAACCGCAATTTTGCTTAGATTTAATGAAATTTTAAGGACAAACGAATGTCGAGCATTTATTTATTCTCATCGTAATTAGTTGTAATAAATCATCATTATAAAAGTGGTAATAACAACACGTTCAAAAGAAAATACAGAAGCCACAAAATAAATCGTCAGCCTCATGATTTAAAACACAATTTGGCAACACTGTCAAGCTGTCGTGAGTGAGCTCTAAAACCGCACTTTTGCTTAGATTTTATGGAATTTTAAGGACAAGCGAATGTCGAGCATTTTTTTATTCTTATAGTAATTAGTTGTAATAAATCATCGTTATAAAAGTGTCTGTTAATAGAACACGTTCAACAGAGTATACAGAAGCCACAAAAAAATCGCCAGTCTCATGATTTAAACACAATTTGGCAACACTGTCAGGCTGTCATGAATGAGCTCTAAAACCGCAATTTTGCTTAAATTTAATGGAATTTTAGGGAAAAACGAATGCCGAGCATTTTTTTAATTCTCGTATCTAGTTGTAATAAATCAGAATTATACAAGTGTCTGTTAATAATAACATTTTTAAAGCGAATGCATAAAATAGCAAAAAATTTTCCTCAGAATGTTGACAGAATTTGGCAACACTGTCAAGCCGCAATTTTACTTAGATTTAATCGCATTTTAAAAAGAAAACGAAAGTAAAGATTTTTTTAATTTTCTTCGTATCCAGTTCTAATAAATCATCATTATAAAAGTGTCTGTTAATAACAACACATTCAAAGAGAATATAGAAAATAAAAGTTTTTCCCTCAATTTCGGAATTTTGACACAATTTGGCAACACTGTCAGGCTGAATGGACTCTAAAAGCATATTTGCTTAGATTTAGTGGAAATTTAAGGAAAACGAAGGTCGAGCATTTTTTTATTCTCATAGTAACTAGTTGTAATAAATCATCATTATAAAAGTGTTTGTTAATAACAACACATTTGAAGAAAATATAGAAAATAACAAAGGTTTTACCTTCAATCTCCGAATGTTAACACAATTTGGCAACGCTGTCAGGCTCTAAAATCGCAATTTTGCTTAGATTTCATGGAAATTTGAGGAGCATTATTTTTTATTCTCATCGTATTTAGTTGTAATAAATCATCATTATACAAGTGTCTGTTAATAACAATATTTTCAAAGAGAATACAGGCTCTAAAACCGCAATTTTTAGAATTTTATTAAGACAGGAAAGCGTAGTGAATAATTAAGATTTATATAAAAGAAAATACACAAAATTCGTCAATTTTTGAAACGAGAATACTAAAATACATCCGTTTATTCTTGTAGACTCCTCATTAGTCTTATTATCGATTTATATAGAAGCTGCGGCATCCCAACAATAAAATCATTATTACTTTAACCTGCTTACAGCTTACAGTCCAGATATGGTTCCGAGCGATTAGATTATATAATGTCTAGTGCCAAAAACTTGTCGATTTTCTGCCGATAAGGAGCAGCTAAAAAGGCTCTTATAAAGCCTCCTAATAAGTTTATCAAGTTTGAATTAGCTTTTTTAATTTAAAATTACGTCACTAGGAATGTAATGAGTTAATTGCATATCTAGTGATGTAATTACTCTTATTACTTCACTGAAATGACGTAATATAAGCTATAAGCTATGCAGGTCGTAGATAAACAAAAATTTTCAACTTCATAAAAATTCTCTCGTAATAACACATTCAAAGAGAATAAATTCACACACAGATACACCGGCCATACGGTCCCGTCTAATGCGTGCCCATCCTAGTGTGCCATGAAAGACAGTTTTTTCTCAATCGATTAATTTTTGCTCCATCGGCCCGTAAAGTCAAAGCGAGCCGATATTTACCCGAACCGGTCCGAATTCGTTCGATTTGTGTCGATTTTCGCCTCTATCGACACTGGACGTAAGGCCTAGTCGGTTTGGCGCCGTCGCCGCCGCGCCGTCAATTCGATTTTCTCCACGAGGTGATCGGCATTTGTTCTCCTCGTACCCGATCGACTTAAGATTTCTTAAGAACGGGGCAACCCTTTTAGATCTTTTTTCGGGACAAAGTTTTGGGATCAAAGAGATAAAAAAAAGAGAATTTGGGCCAAGGTGCGGGCAGAGACGTTCGAAAAACCGAGGCCGATAGAGTTGTCGAGCTAATTCACGGTTCAAAAATAATTCTGCCTATCTGCTATAGTTATTTTTGCGAAAATACACACAATATGGCAACGTTTCATTATTTTGTCAAATAAGTTTCCCTTAAAAAGCTACACGAAATTCTGAAATATTAAATTGCTTATGAGACATTGAAGTTTAAAAAAAGACATTTGGATCTCTATCTAGAGCAACAACCTGAAGGAGATAGAAACAAACTTTTTATTAAAAAATTAGAAAATCTATTTGAAAACATTTGATTTAGCCCTAATACGTGTAATATCAAAATTTTCAAAATTTCAAATTTCTACCTGTTCAGTGTTGCCAGCTCTAGGGTAATGTTCCTATAAATTTCTACATTCTAGCAAATGTTGTAAAATTTTCAAAAGTTACAAAAAATCATGGCATTTTAAGATGCCATAGTCTTAGTAGAATCTTCTACATGAATTAACTTGTTAAACATTTGGATGAGAAGAAAAATTTGAAGCGTCTAGGAAATATATGCATTTGTAAAGTTGGCAAAGCTGATCTTGTCTGGATGAATCGATAGGGAAGTTACATTATAATTTATTACCCATAGATGGCGCTACATCTTTTCTTGCTCATATGTGCTTCGACACAGAATAAGAAACAATCAGAATACCGACTGAAAGAGAGGGAGCGATGCTTTGGAAGAAATTGGAAGAACGTATTGGCACAAATCCATGGCACAGGCGATGGAGGTCATAGCGGCCGGTATCGGACCTCTCCTTTTGTTCGTATTCTGATTGTTTTAGTATTCTGTGGCTTCGAGGGCTGCAATTTTGGGCTAATAACAGCCCACGAGCAATTTTTCAGGTATCCTGTGGAGTGCCCCAGGGTTCTCTGGGTCCCCTATTATGGAACCTTTTCTACGACCAGATATTGAGTTTAAACCTGGGTAAAGATGTCGAGGATAGCATACGCGGACGATCTTGCCGTGTTAATAAGAGTGAAAACGGTTATAAAACTTGAAAATTTAACAAGCCTTGCAGTGGGAAGAGTCAAAACCAAATTGGACCAAATGGGTATCACCATAGAAACTACCATGATTTTGTAAATATAACCTGGAGGGCGCAGAGATTAGAATCTCTGTGCATATATTTATATCGACAAGGATGTGCGTATGACGTCACACATCAGGGAAGTGAGCAAAAAAGCCTTAGGGTTAATGATGAAATTGGCAAGACTAACTAGTAATGTAGGAGGCCCCAACCCCTGCAAGAGGCGAATGCTGGTGTCAGCAGTCCACTCAATAATGCTGTATGGCTCACCTACGTGGAAGATGCTCTGAAGTACGACCACTATAATAAGCTTGCTGAAGCGATAAATAGATAAGCAGTTATCAGAGTTATTTCAGCATATAGAACCGTCTCAAACGATAACTGCCCTAACAATGGCATTTAAACCGAAAACGGAAGAAGCGGCAACAATGGGAATCGAAGGGAACACGAAGAGAAGAGGCCAGACTATGTACCGCCACGTTATGGCAACAAGCATGGGATGAATACAATGGGCATGCCAGAATATTTATTAGAAACGTAAAAGAATGGGGTGAGATGGACTATATCCTAACCCAGGCATTTACCGGACACGGTGTCTTTGGATCATACCTGGTGGACATAAAAAATGCGCCAGACGCAACCGGATACACCTAATCAGACACTATTCTTTTGTGACAAATGGTACAATGAAAGGCTTAAAGCAGAAATCATTATAGGACAAAATATAACGGAACGGAATATTGCTGAATTATTGCTGCGATATCAGACATGCTGAGGAACATCATGAAGAGGAAGGAGATGGAAGAGAAAAGACGACATAGGAATGGAAACTGACTGGAACGTGACAAAAAAGGAATAGAACATAAGAGAATTGATTAATTGACGTAATGCCTACGGTGCCCGTTCCAATGGTAGGAGGGAGTGCTGGGGAAATGGTTTTTAGTGGGTTCAATCCAAAGAAGGGCGTTGCTCCGAGTTGCGAGTGGGTACAGGACCGTGTCAACTGCAGGGCATAACCTCAACGCTCCCGCTGGAACTCCTCATAGAGGAACGAAGGTAAATACATGAGATGCGCAGAAGAGCTAGGGAGGCGACTCTGATGGAATGGTAAAATAGGTGGGATGAAAACGGAGAAGGGACAGTGGACAAAGAAACTCATACCAAACCTGAGAGACTGACTTGGATGTAGACACAGAAGGTTGGACTATTACTTGTCCCAAGCCCTTACAGGACACGGTTCTTTCAGAACCTACACGAAGAGGTTGAACAAATCAGAAGACAACTGCCTATATTATGATGGAGTAGATTCTGCGGAGCATACTTTGTTCATATCCCCAAGGTGGATCAGATACAGAATAGCTGCCAGCACAGGTGTGGCAATGGACATAACGGTTAATGATATCCAATTCTGAACATTGGGAGGTGTTAAGGGGAATAATGAAGGATAAAGAGAAGGAGAACGAGAGAGACGAGTAGAATAGACTGGATGGAAGGATTTAAATTGGCACTGGCTCCCTCTCGATGTATGTCTTAGCGGTCGGTTCCGGGTTGAAGTTATGGAAAGGAGGGATTTTTAGTGGGTACACTCGTTGAAGAGGAACCCCACACTGCCATCAGCTATCAAACAACTAGAGTGGTGTGCGTAAAGCATTTTCCCGTCCAAGTTTCAGTTAGTTTGGATGAGTTTGGGTTAGTTTAGGTTAATTTGGGTTAGTTTGGGTTAGTTCGAGTTAGTTTGGGTTAGTTCGGTTAGTTTGGGTTAGTTTGGGTTAGTTTGTGTTAGTTTGTGTTAGTTTGGGATAGTTCAAGTTAGTTTAGGTTAATTTGGGTTAGTTCGAGTTAGTTTGGGTTAGTTAGAGTTTTATATCGACAAATCAATTTTAATTTTTTTTTTGTTTTGGAAAAATGACGTTTTTTGATCCGATACTTATACTTTCGGACCTGCTGAATTCGAATATGATTACCCTTTTTTGCAGAAAAGGTTAGTTTTCGAAATATGAATTTTTTAGTACGGTGTTTGACAATTTTTAGCTCAACTTTGAGCGTCTATAGAGAATATAGAATACGCTATAAGAACCTGATAATTTCAGAATTCATAGAGTCATGCTTAGTGAAGGGAAAATCGGATGATTTTTAGAATCGAATATCTTGCATTCGAATACTTTTGAGAATCGAATGATTATTCGAATACAAAGAATCGAATTATTTGGATTCGTCGCGATATCCCAAATGTTTCAGTGAGTGATTCAACCTTTCGAGATTTCGAGTAACAGCAAAGTCTCGTTCTCGAATTCAAATTTACAAATTGTCTTATTCCGTGTTGTTTGATCTTGAAGTCTTCATTCTTGATATATTTAAGAATTAGAGCTAAATCTTTTACAAAGATTACCGAAAGCATTCACGATTAAAAGATAAAATATTGCTTAAAAGTTGTTTTGTTTAGATATTATGTAAAAGTTTATTAAAGATTTACTAAAATCATCACTGGTTTAATAATTTAAATTTTAATTCCCAAAACTCCTTATCTTCTGCATATTGCATAAATATGTATGTCATACCTGCCGACTACCGCATTTAAAATTAATAATTTGTTTACTACAGAAGAAAAATATTCAACAATTAAAAAACTACCACAGTAATTAAACTACTCCATTTTATACCTTTTATAGTATAGCGTTTTCGATTATTGTTTACCATAATACAAAACAAATCCCGCTATTATTTGTTGCTCAGACGGCAGACAGACCAGCATAATCGAACAAGTTATATTATAATCGCATTTGACGCGAATTGTGCCGATTCATATTTCATTTCGATTCAACCAGCATTCGACGGACGATTAATTCGTTGCCTGCGTATGCGAATATTTCTGGTATTCGAATTCTTCGTTGAGAATCGAATGCATTCGAATGCAAGCCAGAATCGAATACTTCCATTATTTGTATTCGAATAGTCTCTTCACTAGCATGCTCTATTGAACAGTGAAAACCCACAGTTTCTTATGGTACCTATTTACTTTCTTTAAATTCAAATAGTTTTCAATAGCTTAGGTTAGTTTGGGTTAGCTATATAGCATTTATACTTAGCATTAAATGCTAAGTATTTTTTTAGTACAGTAGGCCGTGGACAAATAACCGGCCAATGATCTATCGATGGCATAACAACTGTCCGCTGCAGTGCTGCCAACTCTGGGATAATGTATTTATATCCTCCTACAGTCTAGCAAATTTTGAAAAAGCCTAAGAAATTTAAAGAATTATATAAATTAGAATCTCAGCACTACCTACATCTTAAGCTGCTGATCAAAATTGCAAAATTTTAAGAAAAATTGCCATGCTCCTCGCTTAAAACATACGATCTCCTTAAGAAAATGGCGGCAGTTAAATGTGTCAAATGCTTTTGTCAAATCGACGAATACGCTCATTGCCTAGCCACTTACTGCTCTTTGCCTCATTTCAAGTATTTTCTATAGAGTGGCTCGAAGGACCAACGTTTTTTTAAACAGATCCAATCAAAATACACGCAATCCCTAATTGATAACGGTCCGTCTCTGCATATAATTAAGCCTCTATCGGTCTTAAAACCAAAGGAAAGCGCCGAAATGTAAACTTTTATGGCTCGACCGCGGTGGTCCAAAAATAATTAAAAAAACACATTTACGGCGGCCCTAAAAAATCGGGATGCCTTCCTAATTGCTTAGTACGGATTTATATTGATCTCGGCCGTGATAAGACAGAGAAGGAATGACGCTTTCGTGTAGTCAAATGGAGTTGTTTTCGGACTAATTCGGCGACTAATAAAGGGAATATTCGGGTGCATGCCTTAATGCGACACAAAAACGATTGTATGTATCGTAGAAATCCGGCTCGGGGGACCAATGTTGAAACCGTAAATTTTTTTAAAAATTTGTCAAAATCACAGGATGTTCCTTCCTAACGGGGCATCCTAAATTATTTTAATGTAATAACACAATTCAAATACTTTAAGAGTTTCAGTATGGCAACGCCGCAAAATAGTATAATATCTACTATTTTGTAATTCGATTGCATCTTAAGGCCACAATTGATCGCCCATCTCTAATCTCGTGACGTCATTTCGACGAAATCAGAGCGCTTTCACGTGTTTGACCGGTTAATTTCCGTCAGTTATCTATCCGATATGATGTTTCTCTTGCTCTTTGCTACTTAAGCACATTTCCTTGCGTATGTATATTCTTCTCTCTTCTAATTATGGCAAAATTCCGCGAACGGTCCACTCGAAACGCTCATTGTACAAATCGACGCTAAAACAGCGGAACATCGACCAAAGCCGGTAAGCTCTCTTCGGCAGCTTCCAAATTGATTATTGGGTAAACAAAAGAATGTTCCGCAAACATGGCGGCTCGCAGTCAAAGGAAGCCAATGGCAAATATTTGATCGCGTATTAAGGGCCCCGACCCACTTCGACTTTCCGTTTGTTCTGTGACAAAAAACTAAATGAAAAATTGTGTTTCTGTTAATGAACGTTAAAAAGGTGGTTAATTGTTCGAGATCGGTAGAGGCGGCTTCTAGTTTGCCGCCGTGTTAGTTATCAAAAGGTTTTTTTTCCTTAAATGCTTGTTTGGGCTTTATGTTTTAACACTCGAGCTCGTGTGTATGTATGTATGTGTGTGGCGGGTCCGAAGCACCGCATAGCTTCAATGAAATCTGCTAAAAGCGTTTGCTATAAACAAAAAATCATAACCTATTTACAAAAGTATCCTTGTGAAACTGCTGTTAATCGAATCGAATTAAACCCTTTTTTTTAGCCGAGACCCAGTCTAGAGATCCCGAGGTCCTCGACCAATCAAATCTCGCTAAAACATCCGACGAACGTTCAGGCCGTCGAGAATGCGAAACACGCCGCCCAATCGACATACGCACGTCGTCGTCTCGATCGCGATGCGAATAACCAGCGTTAACGGGGGAGCCCCCGTTGTCCCCCCTCGTGTTCGGCCGGCAAAAAACCGGGAAAAATAATTTATGAACGCTTCTGGGAATACGGGCTATCGAGGGGCCAGTTGATTTCTGATGCTGTGTCTCCGAGATGTTCTACAAATATTTGCACCACTATTAACGTCGGTAAATACGGTCGGGACATGCCTCGACCCATCGGGGATGGGAATATCTCTATTAAGGTTCGATTTATAGAGATCACCTTTTAAGGTTTCGTTGCCACTATTGCCTCACCTGATTATTTGGTGTTACAAATATGTACTGAATTCAGTACATTTTTACTCAACTATTGCAGCATTACCCTTAATGCACCAACTTCAGGCTTGAGCGAATCGATACCTTCTTCTTGTATTCAAGCTGGACGGATTTGTGAGTTAGATTCGATATTCATGCATGTTTTCCATGTATTCTGCATCTTTATTATATTTTGCTAATAAAATGAGAAGGATGCTACTAGCAAAGAAAATGTTACTATTTCCTTTGCTACTAGTTAAATGACGCCATCTAATGCCAAATGACAAAAGGTAAATTCTAAACTAGTATTTTGACATTCGAAAATATCGTTTTTGAAATTTCGGTTCGATAAGCTTAGGAAATATGTAGTTAAAATCTAATTTTTAGCATTTATTAACCAATTTTCTCGAATTTTGATAAAAACAAATCTTAAATAGCTTAAATTTAACACGATTTTACAATTGAAAAATCCTAGCATTTTTATGTCAAACTTATATTATATACTTTTTGCATCACTACGGTATGCCATGCAAAATTATCCACAAGTGGGCTATGGCCAGCCGCCAGCGGTCAAGTCATCGATAGATCATTGGACGATTCTTTCTCCACGGCCTACTGTTAGATATTAGATATATAGATATTTTTGGTCATACCGTAGAGATGCGAAAAGTATATCTGATATGTCAACTGAAGATATCAAATATGTACCTTATTTTTACACCAGATCTAACCTGTATAAAAATATTAATAATTATATAATGCAAATAGACATACACATTTTATGATCAAAGGCATTTTGCCAGTCGTTACCATATAAATATTAAAAACCATAAAATTCTGTCATTTATTCATATCGACGAATCATTAATTTAAAATTGAAAACACCAAGACATCTTCGAGTATTTTGAATAAACACATCCCAAACACCAATAAATAACGTATTAAACACCCCCTTAAACTCGAAGCTGTCACCGAGGACAAAGAGATGCTGAAGGACAGATAATGGGGGTACCGCTCGAGGTACTCGAGATCGGGCTACCACAAGCCGCTTAATCCTGTGTAAGTACCCGTCGTACCGTTGTGTAGGCAATAATGAGACGAACCACAACACAAAGGGTCGGTACCTTTGGCGAGGGATAAAGGTCGGATCTGTTTAACGGACTTATGGGCCACTTGAGAGGGCCTGTAAACTTTGTGCTTGATGAAATTTGGTGGGATCATCATCGGTCTGGGAAAATTTTTTCTAATTTAAAATATTAATAAAACAGTAGGACATAAGGGCAATATATAATTTCACTTAGGTATATTAACTATGTAATCTTATATACTTTGTAGTAATTTAGATAATAACATTTACATATTTATAACTGCATTTACTTTACATAATTACACCTATTTTTTTGTTTTTGATTCAATTTTTTGATTCAATTTTTGATCCATTGTAGTGATTTTAATTTATTTTATTAAATTTTAACAAAAACAGAGTTTATAAGTAATTTAAATTTGGATTCACAATTTAAGGTAAATTTTAATTTTAAAATTATGTTGAAATTTTTGACTTTCGTCTATCTTAAAATAAATTCAGTTTATTTTGTTTAATTTCTTATTTGTTAACAGATTTAGCTAAAATTAATATTTCTTTTTAATATTAAAGACAAATTGTAGTTGGTTCTATTAAATTTTTGTTTTTGATTCAATTTTTCATCCATTTTAAAGTGATTTAAATTTATTTGATTAAATTTTAACAAAAGCAGAGTATATGGGTTTAGCCACATTTAAATTTTGATTCATAATTTAAGGTAAATTTCAATTTTAAAATTCTGTTGATATTTTTGACTTTCGTCAATCTTGAAATGAATTGAGTTTATTTTGTTTAATTTTTTATTTTTTAATAGATTTAGCTAAAATTAGTATTTCTGTTTAATATTAAAGACAAATTATAGTGGCTTTATTAAATTTTTGTTTTGATTCAATCTCTCATTCATTCTAAATTGATTTAAATACAAATCGGGATGCCTTCCTAATTGGTAACGGTGTTTATGGGTTTAGTCAAATTTAAATTTGAATTCACAATTAAAGGTAAATTTAAAGTTTTGTTGAAATTTTTGACTTTCGTCAATCTTAAAATAAATTGATTTTATGTTGATTATTTTTATATTTTTTACAGATTTAACTAAAATTAGTATTTCTGTTTAATATTAAAGGCAAATTGTGGTTAACTAATAATTTTTTGGTTTTGAATAAATTTTTCATAGATTGTAGTGATTTAAATTTATTTTATTAAAGTTTAACAAAACGGAGTTTATAGGTTTAGTCAAATTTAAATTTGGATTCACAATTTAAGTTTTTTTTAATTTTTGACTTTTGTCAATCTTAAAATACATTGAGTATTTTGTTTTATTTTTAATTTTTTTACAGATTTAGCTAAAATAAGTATTTCTATTAAATTTTGGTTTTTGATTAAATTTTTCATCCATTCTAAAGTGATTTAAATTTATTTTATTAAATTTTACCAAAAATAGGGTGTACGAGTTTGTCAAATTTAAATTTGGATTTACAATTTAAGGTAAATTTAAATTTTAAATTATTGTTGAAATTTTTGACTTTCGTCAATCTTAAAATAAATTAAGTTTATTTTGTTTAATTTTTTTTTTCAAATTTAATTAAATTAGTATATCTGTTTAATATTAAAGACAAATTGCGGTCGACTATTAAATTTTTGTTTTCTAAAGTAATTTAAATTTATTTTATTAAATGTTACAAAAAGGAGAATAGACGGGTTTAGTCAAATTTAAATTTATACTTCTTATTTAAATTTTGTTGAAGGTTTTGTTAAAATTTTTGACTTTCGTCAATCTTAAACTAAATTCAGCTTATTTTGTTTTTTTTTTACAAATTTAACTAAATTAGTGTTTCTGTTTAATATCAAAGACAGATTGTGGTTGACTCTATTAAATTTTTATTTTTGATTCAATTTTTCATTCATTCTAAAGTGATTTAAATTTATTTTATTAAATATTAACAAAAACAGAATTTATAGGTTTAGTCAAATTTAAATATGGATTCACAATGTAAGGTACATTTAAATTTTAAAATTTTGTTGAAATTTTTGACTCGTCAATCTTAAAATAAATTGAGTTTATTTTGTTTAATTTTTTATTTTTTAGAGATTTAGCTAAAATTAGTAATTATGCTTATTATTAAAGAGAAATTGTGGTTGACTATTAGTTTTTGATTAAATTTTTCATCCATTCTAAAGTGATTTAAATTTATTTTATAAATTTTTAACAAAAACAGAGTTTATGGGTTTAGTCCAATTTAAATTTAGATTCACAATTAAAGGTAAATAATTAAATTTTTAAATTTTGTTGAAATTTTTGATTTTCGTCAATCTTAAAATAAACTGAGTTTCTTTTGTTTAATTTCTTATTTTTGACTTTCATCAATCTTGCAATAAATTGAGTTTATTTTGTTCAATTTTACGAAATTCGAGTTAAGGTTTTTGATTCAGTTTTCCATTAATTCTAAACTAATTTAAGTTTACTTTGGTCAATTTTACAAAAATCATAGTTTATTGCTTTACTTAAAGGTGTAAATTTGGATTCACTGTTTAAGGTAAACTTAGATTGTTTATATGGATATAAGGATTTTGATGAAATTTTTGACTTTCGTCAATACTGAAATAAATTGAATTGATTTTGTTCGATTTAATAAAATATCTTCATAGGTTTAGTCAAAATTACTATTTCGGTTAAATATTTAAGGCAAATTAAGTCTGACTATGAAATTTGATCTAAGATTTTTGATTCAATTTTCATTTTAAACTCATTGAAGTTTATTATTTTTCATCTTAAACTCATTGAAGTTTATTTTGGTCAATTTTACCAAAATTGTAATTTATAGGTTTAGTCAAAATTTAAATTTATATTGTAGAATATATGGTACATTTACATTGTTTTTATGAAACTGTATTTAAGGTGATTGATGAAAGGTTTCATCCATTCCATACTAAACAATTTAACAAAATACCCTTACAGGTTTAGTCAAAATAAAATTTTAGGCTTTCTTAAGATTTGCGATGGAACTTCACAGGTTGAGTCAAAATTAGAATTTCAAATCGCTGTCTACAGAAAATTTAGGTGCTCTTTATGCCCTTAAGTTTAATTTTCTTGATTTTTATCTAAACCTAAGCACTGGAGGTTGAGTCAAATTTAAAATTTTGAACTATCGTTTAAGATGTCAATTCAAGGTTTTTGAAAATTCCATCCTTTGAACCGCTTTCATAGGCATTGGACAATATAGCTTTACACACTACTGTATTTAGGTATAACTTTACCATAATATATACCAGAAGGGTAATGTACCTAATTGTCCATACTCGTTAAAAAACAATCGAAAATACAATATAATTCAGATGATGATGAAGTCATAGCTCTTCAATTTCATTACTTCTAATTTTTTGATGTATATAATGTAAAATAATATAATTCAGCAACCGAAAAGAGAAGCGAATAGAATTCCAAAGGAAGATTTTAGTAAAACCATCACCGCCCAATATTTTAGCGGCTATCCGAGGTCTTATCAAGTGTTAAAAGGACATTATTGTCCATTTATATGGGCCGCCACCCAAAGAGTGGCAGCACGGTAGCTAAAAAGCGATAAAGAGAGTAATTTAGATAGAGAAACACCACTTTCTACTTAGATACAATAGTCGGCACCCACTCGAGTCGATTTCATTTCTTTTTCGATATTTTAACGCTATGCGGCTTAAGAGGACCCTGTGTTATTTCGACTACTTGCCTTTATTCAAATCGATAGCATGATATTCATTATAGTACTAGGACTGTAATGCAAAATAAAATAAGTATATTCGCTGATGCTTCTTTCACTTTTACGAAAAATTGTTTATTGTTTATTACTTTCACGTGTATTGATGCCTTGTCTAATGATATTCACCACTATTAAAGTACCTGGTAAAAACCTTGGTACACTTATTATTATACGTTACGGACTAGGACTCTTAATAGTGCTCGGCCTCTTAAGACTTTATTTAGTATAGAAATTTCGGTGGTCCTCTACTAGGACAAGTGTTATCTATTTAATGGTATATTCATATTATTAGGCTTATCGACACCATGGTCGAAATCAGAGCATTTAGGATAGTGTATGTAGGCATGGGATGTACGCCTACTTCTCGAAAGATATTAATATCTTAATAATAATAATAATAATAATAATAATAATAATAATAATAATAATAGTAATAATAACGGGAATAATGTCATACTGTGGGTTAATTAACAAGAACAGCTTTAGTTTTAAAATAAAATTAAAAAAAAAAATTTAAATTAAATTAGTGAGTCAAACAAAGTAGGTAGGTACGACAATTTATTTATGAAAAGAATTAATAAAACATGTATATAAAAATAAATTATTTTAGAAATAAATTAATAAATCAGAGTAAACTTCTCTATTAGACTAGATAATGAAGAAACAAAGATAAATATAAATTAAGTAAATTTCAAAATAGGATTGTAAAATCGATAACTTTCAATCAGACAAGTTGCTAAATAAATTAAAAAAATATAAATTAAATAAAATTGAGAAGGTAAACAAAAGCAAATTTGAAGTAGTGAGTCAAAGCACGACAACTTTAATAAATAAAAATATGAAACAAAATAAATAAAATAATAAGTGAGTCGAACAAAGTAGTCTATTAAAAAAATAATTAAGTATAGATTAGTTAATAACAACACGACGTATTATAAAAGATAATAAAAACACGAAATAAATGAAAATTAAAGAAAATACGACAGTTTCTATATTAAAAAAGTTGTTAAAAATAAGTATGAAAAACCAAATGTAATTAAAAATAAATATTTTGTTTAATTTTTTTAAGGCAATATAATTATTTTTCTACTAGATCAGTTAACGAAAAAATAAAAATTAAATATAAATTAAATTAAATTACAAAATCAAAATTTAATTAGTGATGAGTCAAGCAAGCAACAAGTAAATGGAAATATTGAACAAATATAAAATAAAAAAATTAGAGGGATGTATGTCTACATATCTTTCATTTCGTGGTGACCAGTGACGTACTCATAATCGGTGCGCTTAATTAGCTGAATATTTTTAAATTTGGCGTTATTGTTTTACTGAAATAAATCAAAATGTGTTAGGAACCTGAAATTCAGAAGGTTTCAGAAAGAATCGAAATTTTATAAACCATATTTCAATACCTAAACCAAAAATTTGAAAAATTATTTTTTTACAAAAAATTCTCTTTTACACCCTTATTCGTTCGCTAATTATTTGACCTCAAAATTTCGCTCGAATCGTCCAGCAGTTTATTTCGATACGATCCTGTTCCTCGTCTTTAACGATGTGAAGATGGGGCGCCTAGCCCGAAACCCAGTTGTTATGCCCAATTAAAGGACCATATTTCATTTTTTAATGGTCGCAAAGGTATATATTTCGAAAATCAACAGTCCACACTTTACGACTGAGCTGTTAGAAAAAGACAGGTATAATAGACGATAATTACAGGTTGGGCCGGAGTTTGTTTGGTTTTGGAAATTGGCTTTAGTTTTAAACGCGACAGGTGCAAGAAAATGTCAAAAATGTTATAATAGATGTGGGTTTGGGCGAAATTGCAGGTGGATTCTTAGTAAATTAGCATTGCAGCGCTCTAATCCTAAACTAATTTGGGCCGAAAATTTTCGGCTCTATACACGCTTTCCTTATTTCTCCTTCCTTGGCGTGTCTGGCCCATATTTTATACTATTCTGGCGTGACAATACCACATAAACCAAACACCTAAGAACATTACTGGCCATTTCAATGTTGTATTAACACTAGAAAATTACGTCGAAACGCCCGAAAGCCGCCCGAATGGGGACGCGCGTTAAGGACGAGAATCGCTTGATGGAAAATTCACCACGAAACACGGACGGCGTTAAACTTTGAAGTTCCCGACGACCGAAAATAGCCTTTAGCGATATGGGGGCACAAGGGCGGTATGGCAAATTATACGGAAGACATTTTCCTTAGCATGCGACGAGCATTTTTGAGGAAAACGCGGCAGTAAATTTCTTTCTTGGCAATTTTACTGCTGCAAAGTCGATTTTTATTATTCTGTTTAAAATAGTAGGTAGTTGGAACAGTTCTTCCGATGTTTCATATCTTGAACACCCAGTAGCTTTAACCAATGGCAATATACTTAATAGCCCGTAAACGTCATTACTCTATCCTTGTTGTATTATGTCGAAATGTACTTGGAAAATTACCGAAACTCTAATATATGGATATTTATATTAATGTATTTTATTACGGCGCGGGTAAACTCTAATATTTGTTTTCCGAACTTTGAGCAATTTTCATAAGTTTTACCGAAGTTTCGATATTATTATTTCGGTGCCCCTCATTTTGGCTGTTATTATTTACATACTTTAGTCCGTAGGACTATGAAGGAGTTGTATACTAGTTTGGCTGCATTTGAAGTCTGATTATTTGATGATTAATATTTTATATGTTCTAATGAAAAGTTTGTGATAAGTTTTAAAATCAATTTTAAGACCAACTTTAACACAACCAACAATGCTCTTGCGATAAGTCATAGAGGAATTTAAATCAAAATTTAAGATC
This sequence comes from Pissodes strobi, assembly GCA_016904865.1. NCBI lineage: Eukaryota > Metazoa > Arthropoda > Insecta > Coleoptera > Curculionidae > Pissodes > Pissodes strobi. Next base: position 71,353 of record MU182474.1, on the reverse strand, counting down.
CCCTATATTATATCTATCAATGATGAACCAAAGCGCCTTTCAATTCTTTAAATATTCCCTAATATAACAATACCCAAATTTTTTATTTAGATCCAGCTCTTTTTCTAGCCCTGATCCAGCTTTTCCTAGCAGAAACTTCTGCCGGAAAGTGGGACACCCTGTGCAATCAATCAATCAATCAAAGCCTTATTCATTTTTAGAACAGTATCCATACTTATAAGCTAGTCATAAATGTAATCGAAGTGCGTGTTCTCGTTTTACGAGTTGTGTTGCGCTTACATTGCGCATCTCACTCGCGAACTAAACACCTGCGACTTAGAGGCTGGTGTCGGCCCATCTAATGACTAACTAATCAGTAGTCAGGTCAACCTTATGATTTTTTGGGATTATTTCCGTTCAATCAAGTTACAGGGTGAGTTTGCCTATAGGCTGTATTGATTAGTTGAGGGTGTTTCAGGGGTGGTTCAAACTGGTGTTAAACGCAGGAAAAAGTAGCCAAAAAACCTGCTTAATATTATCACGATACAGACGGCACAGACATGTAACACAAATATATACAATATATACATTCTATGTACAATTCAATAACTAATTAGTCAATTCAAGGACTATGTACATAAATGCACATAGTAGTATATGGGTGCGCTCATGCAGGCCCATACATGAAGGGTATAACATACGATTGTTCGCCCCGAACACGTAAATCTTGCCTGGGGGAGGGGATAGCACGCGCGGCTTGGTGGCTGCGGCGAGAGTGATGAAGTGGTCTTGTCTGGTTCATAGTATGTATATTAGTATATTCATGTTCAAGTATTTGTTCATTTTTAGTGAATTGTAGTTGTATATTGAGTCGTTTATGGTGGCCTAAGTTCCTGATAAAAGAGGTCCGTGTGCTTATATAGCGGTCCATGTTTCAGTCTGTGGCGTGGGTCATGTCTTAGGTCTGCGATACCTGCGGTCGCTTCTGATCTCCTGATGCTATATTTAAAGAACTTACAGGCTGCATCGTTGACATATTGTTCAACATACTCTATGCTGGCCATGTTATGTAGATCGCTGACTCGAACTCGATCGAGTAGCGTTAAGGAAAAAGCAGCCCGCAGGTATCTGTTTTGTATCGTCTGTATATGTTTGAGGTGGCTTCTTGCTACTGAGCACCAAACTGGTGCTCCGTATAGTAACGTCGGTATTATTATTGATTTGTAGATTGTCAGTTTGTTAGTCGGGCTTAAGTATGATCTCGTTCGTATAAGTTGATTCAAACTTTTGCGGGTAATTATGTTTTTAGCCCTGATTGCCGCAACGTGCTTGGAAAAAAGGAGCTTTCGGTCGAAAACTATCCCTAGGTATTTGACGGGGTCTATCGGCCTAATTGCCGCGTTGCCTACAGTAATAGGCGCCAGGTCTATATGGCGCTTATGTGTCAATATACCTAGTTCTGTTTTCGACGCATTTAAGGTTATTTTCCAATCCCTGTAATAGGGGGTTAGAAGGGTGAGATGGTGTTCGAGATTCCGTTTTGCTACCTGCACGTCTGATGACTGTGAGTATATCACCGTGTCATCAGCGTACAGGGCAAAGGAATTTGCAGGATGAGACGGGAAGTCAGCTATAAAATGACTGAATAGTTGCGGTGACAAAACTGTTCCTTGGGGCACTCCAGACATGATCTGTCTAGGTCCCGAAGTATCGCCATGAATATTAACCGAAAAGGAGCGATTCGCAAGGTACGACGCAATGAGGGATGCTAGATGTAAAGGCATTCCATGGATAGCAAAAAGCTTATATATCAGCCCATTGTGCCATACCCTGTCGAATGCTTTCTCAATGTCGAGTAGCAACAATGCCGTTGCCTTGGCCTCATTGAAGCCGTTCAGAGCATCCTGTGCGACCTTCGCCGCGAGCATAGTAGTGCTATGACCGCGGCGAAAACCGAACTGCTCCGGGGTTAGAATCCGAAGACTCTCAACGACACTGCTAATCCTCGACATGATGAGCTTTTCGGTTAGTTTGCCAAGCGTATCGAGCAACGATATTGGCCGATACGAGGACGTAAGCCTCGCATCCTTGCCCGGCTTAGGAAACAGTACGCTTTCTTCCAAGGGAGCGGAAAGTGTTGCAGGCGTAAAATTGCATTTATGATGTGCATTAAGTGTATGACGATCTTATTCGGCATATTCTTTAGAAGAATATACGGAATACCGTCAGGGCCAGGGGCTTTGTTTCCGGGCAGACGACGAAGAAATCTCCTGATTTCAGCAGGAGTGACTAGCAGCCTATCAAGCACCGCAGGGGCAATCGGGTACTTAATGGATGTAAAGCTTTCCACTACTGTGTCTACATAGGTGTGAAATGGCGTGGAATTTGGCGTCTCGCTGAAGACGTCCCCCAGATAGCTCGCGAAGGCCTCCGCTTTCCCAGCATTGTCCGTAAATACATCCCCACGATGTTATATTTCAGGAAAAATTGCGGTGCCTCCGCGAACCCGCCTGGTGAGCTTCCACAGCGAGCCGTCGTGTCGGCCTATGGTATTAATATAGGCCAACCACTTCTCCTTTCTGTAGATAGAGATCTTAGCCTTGATCGTCCCTGTTAGCGCTGTGACACGCAACCGGTCATTTTCTGCTCTTGTACGTTGCCATCTACGCCGGATACGATTGCGGAAGGTGATTAGGTCTAGGATAGGTTCAGGGAGAGTGTCAGTAAACGGCCGTTTTCTGACAATCGGACAGATTGCGTCTCTGACGCGCTGGATGTTGGTGACTAGAGCTTGCACCTCGCTCTCAAGTTCTGGGATAGAGTCTATTTGTCTTGGAATAACCGTCGCTTGATTGAGCCTCGCCCGGAACTCCCTCGAATCAAGATTTCTATACGAGCGGATAGATTCCAGTTCATACTGTAGCCTCGTGTACAGGCTAATCTTAATTGGAAGGTGATCCGAGTTGAGCTCATTCAACTCTACGAGAGTTGAGGCAGCGGTTATTCCTCGAGTAAGAGCAATATCCAGGAACGATGGATTGGAAAAAGCGTCGTGATAATGTGTAGGATTGGGAGTTTGATGGTAGACT
>MU182474.1:42855-68185 GCA_016904865.1 Pissodes strobi | reverse complement strand
GGCGGAGACCCGGAGGTGAATATGCGCCGACTATCCGCAGGCCACCGGTCCTCAGTCCGAGGACGTGCTTATAACGGATTGACCTGCGAATCAGACAGGCCACGCCTCCTCCGCGTCGATCGGGCCTATCAAAACGCAGAACATGTCGATCGTAAAATTTTAATCTAAAATTCGCATCAATTTTTGTTTCTAACAAAAAAATTTAGAAGTTAGGATGATCGTAAATGAAACTTTTAAATTCCCCGAGTTTGGAGCGAATGCCATTGCAGTTCCAACACAGAACGTTAATTGGCATTACTGCAATTATATATTATACCCTTCGAAGTCCTCCGAGAAAAACTTCATCGAGGCCTGAAGGACCTCGAATTTGTTTCCTCTGCAGGACTCCAAGAGAGAAGCATAATCGTTAAGGGCTCGAATCAACTCTGCAAAATTAACCAGGCTGTTCACCCGGTTAACTGCGTGCTGTAAGCTATTTATAATTACAAATTATATTATTGGGGTCTATGGTTACAGAATTTACATTTGTTTGAGAAATATTAGCAGTAATGTTATGGTTGACCTGGCTTTGACTAACCTGATTGTCATTTACATTGTTAGGTACTTGTTGATGGCGTCGCAAGGGCGGGAATTGCTTGTTGAATTGGTTGGCTGCCTCTTCTGAAGCGGTGTTTTTATTGTTCTTCTGCCAAGCCGGGTTGGAAGGGGTGGCGCTGGTTTAAGCTCCTGCTTCTTGGGGGCATTTTGAGGCTGCGTTTGTTGAGTTTTAAATAAATATACAGGGCAGAGTATCTTATTGCTCGGTGTTCACCACCGCAGTTGGCGCATCTTATTACGTTGCTGCTACACTCCGTAATCTGGTGCGCCCCAGCACATTTCGAGCACGCCCAGGCCCTCTGGCAGTGTGTCATCGAATGCCCATGGTCTTGGCATCTTTTACACTGCATTGTGGTTTTTGTGGCTCGTCGATTTTCCCAGGAAATTCGGACGTGGGATAACAGTCTAACTTCCTGGTTTAACTTCCTAAGGGTTACTGAGGCGTCCATGACTATTAAGTATAGAGGGACTCTAGTCTTTTTCATTTCGAATGTAGCTTTTATGTTTAGGCCATGCTCTTCGGACAGAAGTTTACGGATTTCTTCTGTTTGGAAGCCTCCATCTAGCCCTCGCAACACGAAGGCGTGCGTCTTTTGGGACGCTTCCGCGTACGAGTGGAACTCTACCTTTTCTCTTTCGAAGAGTCGTTTCAGGTTAGCCCAATCTTTCAGTTGTGTGCAGTAGATAATTACTGAATTCTTGGTATATTTTAAAGAGAAATCTATGACGTGCATGTCATGCAGGGTTTGCCTAATGACAGCATGATCTTGCGCGCCCCCTTTGATGACGATCGGGGGTGGCAAGGACGGCTTATTCTTGGGAGTAGGCTTAGGTGTGGCTTTAGGGTTGTTTTTCGTCTTTTTTTTGGACTCTGCGTGCAGTGGGCTCCTGCGAGGAGGCGATACTACTCGCATCGTCTACCTCTTCTGCTTCCGTGTCGGACAGCGGGGCGAATCGGTTTCTTGTAGGAACAGGCGTTATTTCAGTTTGGGGTTGTTCTCCCCCAACGTCTTGTTGAACTGCCCTTATTCCCTTTTTAAAAGGAATGGTTTTGTATGGCGTTTTAAACGGCTCCTTTTCGTGCGCCTCGGGCAGTAGGTGCGCAGATTCGAAATTCGAAGCGTTCAAGGCTGAATAGTTGTCGTCGAGCTGCTCTTCTTGCGTGTCTTTTTTCGAGACTATTTTTTGCGGTGAATCTTTTTGTGGCTCTTTTATTACTTGTACTTGTATGTTCCCTAACTTCTGCTTTTTAGTAAAAGTAGGTGAACTACCTGTCCCCCCCGTAGGTTTAGCATTATCCTTTATGGTGATTTTCTTGTTCCCACAGTCAATGCGGGGCTGAATTGTGGCGGGTCTTTTAAAGACCGCACTGTGATCCCTCATAAGGTGGGATTTGACGGTATCTAATGTTGATTTATAATCGAGTCTAGATCCGCTATTCGCACTTGTGAGTAGCGGGATTAGCCCTATGCAACGGGGACATTTCGGGTGCTTTCTCAGCTTATTCATATAAAGTTGAGTCCGTGACTCACTTATGGATCGCCCTGAGTCTGAGTCGATTGATATTGTGGATATAGCGTCATCTTCTGTCTCACACACTAGAAACGTCGGTGGTACAAGGACCCCTAGTGCTACTCTGTAACAGGAGCACAGAAGTAGCAACTAGTTACAATAAACAAAATACTTTCAAATACCGGGTAAACGGCGGGTAAAATACACGCAGATCTCTATTAACCTGTGAAATCACCTAACAGGTCTTGTTCCGTACGGCACCGAAACAAGAGTCAATATTTTATATGTTCTAATGAAAAGTTTGTGATAAGTTTTAAAATCAATTTTAAGACCAACTTTAACACAACCAACAATGCTCTTGTGATAAGTCATAGAGGAATTTAAATCAAAATTTAAGATCCCCTATATTATATCTATCAATGATGAACCAAAGCGCCTTTCAATTCTTTAAATATTCCTTAATATAACAATACTCAAATTTTTTATTTAGATCCAGCTCTTTTTTCTAGCCCTGATCCAGCTTTTCCTAGCAGAAACTTCTGCCGGAAAGTGGGACACCCTGTGCACTTGCAACTGTTTTCTGTATTGCAGATTCGAGCCGTCAACTGGCCTATCGAAAGTAATAAATCACTTGGCAACAGTGTCATGAAAGGCTATAACAAAGCCAAAATGATATACAAATATTAGCAAGAAAATTATTATAAGTATTACACCACTATGCTTTCTGAAGCAGCTTTATCAGCCTTAATTTTCTTAGAAATTTGAACTGTATAAAAAGGACCAAATTACGTGTAATATTAATTTTTTGAACGCAATTTTGGTTCCACTCAGTAGATGAGTCGGATTATATTTTGGTTGAATGCACTTTCCTTAAAACAAAAAATATATTTCTATCTTCTATACTATTTTCAAAGTATTGTTTAGTCAATCCATTCTAAGACACTCTGTATAAAATGGAGCAAATGTTGCTCTTCTAAGATCTGTAGTTTGAATTAAATAGTTCAGACACCAGCAGTTGAGAATCTTCAACTGAATGTAGACCATTCATTTTTTGAGGCCTTTATATTACGATTCTCATAATATAACGTTACTATAGCAACCACTTTAAAACAGTATTTAAATAAACTGAACAAAATTTGAAAGGTACGACCTACATGATTTCTTTCATTTCTCGTTTTTATTTTCTTTTAAGGTACGTGTAATGAAAATTTTCGAGTAGTACAATATAAAACTCACTTTCGGTTAGTGGTGGTCTTCTCGTGATAAGCAGGAGATGATTTTATTCATATCAACATTCTCAGCATAATATAATATTTTTGTCATAAGCCAAGCAGTAATTTTTAAGAATCTTAACTTCCTGTATTATGTCTAATAATGCTCTTGTGATAAGTCATAGAGTAATTTAAAATAATATTTGAGATCCATTATTATATCTCAATGCTCTTATGATGATGAACCAAAATCTTGTGATAAGTCAAACAGTAATTTTATGAATCTTAAGTTGCTATTGATATCTAAGAATGTTCTTGTGATAAGTCATAGAGTACCTAATATAAAACAAAATGTGAGATCCCTTATTATATATTCCCTAATATAACAATACGCTCGTGATAAGTAAGAGATGATTTTTTCTATTATTTCAGCATTCTCAACGTAACAACACTTTTGTGCTAAGTCAAACAGTAATTTTTAAGGATTTGAGTTCCTGGATTAAATCTGTACTATTAGGATAAGTCATAGAGTAATTTAAAACAAAATTTATCTATCAATGGTCTTATGATGAACCACAACTTATTTGAAATTTTTTAATATTTTCTAATATAACAGTGCCTTCGTGATAAGCAGGATATGACTTGCTTATTTCAGCATTCTCAACATAACAATACCTTTGTGATAAGCTAAACAGTATTTTTTTAAGAATCTTAAGGTCTTGTATTACATCTAACAATGCTCTTGTGATAAGTCAAAGAATAATTTAAAACAAAATTTGAGATCTCTTATTATATCTATGAATCTTTGATGATGAACCAACATTTCTTTGGAATTTTTTAATATTCCATAAATAACAATGCTCTCGTGATAAGTGGAAGCTTACTTTTTTATTTCAGCATTCTCAACATAACAATACTTTTGTGATAAGCCAAAAAGTACTTTTTAAGTTCCAGTATTATATCTAACAATGTTTTGTGATACACGCAACGTGATTTATTAAACGATAACTTAACATAACAACGTTTTAGTGAGTAGCCAGAGGCTATTTTGTTAATTTCACATTGCCAATGTAACAATAATGTTAAAAAATTCAATAAAATCACTCGTGCTTACCACAAGCGAATTGTTATATTTGGAATCATGATTCTAACAAAATCACCTCTTGCTAATTATAAGAACATTGTTATATTAGAGAATGTTAAAATGTTAAAAAATTACCACTTATGTCTCACAATTCTTAAGTTACATTAGACAATGTTACATCTAAAAAATCATATCCGGCTTATCACAAGATGATTTTTAAAAAAATCTATAAATTTTTTAATGTAACAAATATTATGTAAAATTATGTAATGCTTTCGTGCTAATATAGCAATGTTCTTGTGATAATATTCTCAATATAACTATGCTCTTCTGATGACCAATATGTGATGTTTCATTTTAATATAGCTAACAGTGCTTTCGTGATAACAACAACATTTTCTTATGATAAGCGAAAATTATAATATCCTAATATAACAATACTCTTGTCATAAGCAGACATATTGACAATACCTTATCCTATTATATCAATGCTTTCGTGATAATATAACAATGTTCTTGTGATAAGCAGAAATTATATCAGAATATAATTATAATCTTGTCATGAGCAGTAGGTGATTCCTAATCCTAATACTATATCAGTGCTTTCGTGATAATACAACAATGTCCCTGTGATAGGCAAACATTTTAATATTCTTATTACAACTATACTCTTGTAATGAGCAGCAGATGATTAAATTTTTTTACAATTTCCTAGTATGTTTAACAATACTTTTGTGATAATATAACTATCTTCTTGTGATAAGCTAACATTTTAATATTCCCAATATAATTAGGTTTACTCTTGTGACAAGCAATAGATATTTTTTTAAATTTAAACAGTCCCTAATATTATAATGCCTTTGTGAATGTTCCCAATACAGCTATTATTGTAATAATCAGTAGGCCTTTTTTATAGTTTAACATTGGCAAATATAACAGTGTTTTCGTGATATTATAGCTACGTTAGAATTTTAATACTCTCAATATACTTTCAATTTCAGGACAGTTAAATTGTGATAATATGACAGTGTTCTTGTGATAAGCTTGGCATTCCCGATTAATTATGTTTGTGATAAGTGGTAGGCGACTTCGCGATAATATAACAATTTTTCTACCCTTGTGCTGCGATAAGCAAATATTTCAATATTCCCAATATTACTTAACACTTGTAATAAGCTATAGGAGATTTTTTTAAATTTTAACATTTCCTAAATTAGCACGAGAAATAACTGAAAATTCAGATTTTTAACTAATATTTCTAATAATTTACATCTATACGTAATTTGAATTATTTCATTACTGCCCTGTTCATATTTGACGAATGGGCGGAGCTATAGCACGGGGCTGAACGAAATAACACGATCTCGTACATATGGGCGGGGCAGAAGCACGAGCTCGTGGGAAGATGAAGCAACGTTGCCAAACTTTTTCAAGTGTTAAATATCAATAAGCTTAGTTTAATTATACTTCATTATTTAATATTATTAGATGGAAGTCACATTACGACGCAATTTCTCGAATATTTTCGATATAGAATTGCAAAAATAATTAGAACTTTTTCAGTACCATGTCCATAGCAGCTAACGTTATGACATATAGGCAGGGCAGAAGCATGAGCTAGCGATGTTGTCAGACGTTTTCGAAAATCCTATAGATATTTTTAAGAGTCAATATTTTGAAAACTGTTGAATCTATGCGTGAGACGTTTATATTTTTAATTAATATTTAACTATTCATTGTTCAAAGTCGAAACGGTCCAAAAATAGACTAAAATTTTATCGTCGACACGCCATGGGGAAGGAAATCGGCAATTTCGAGAAGTAAACATGCTTTTTAGGTGAATCGGATGACTGATGAGGTATCGAGGCTCGGCGCTACAAAGTTTGCGTTTAACGAAAAATGCACGAAAAATACGAATTATAATTTTCTTTTGATTTATATTAGGGGATTGTATTTGGGCTATTTTAGGGACCATAAATCAAAAGTTTTATAATTACGTAAAAATAGCTTTAACTGAAATCCAGTGAGTATGATTTCATAGTGGCTAGCAACGTTGACAGACTTTCACAGTATTTATTTCCTTGGTCAATTTCGTATTTTTGTTTTATAAAGTTATTAGAAAATTATATCAGTACGGTCCTCTTCATGTGCATGTGGGCGGAGCCATAACACGAGGCCGAACAATCTGTTACGTTCTAATAAATATGAGCGGGGCGTAGAGAGCTATAGCAACGTTGTCAGATCTTCGAAATAAGAGGATTAAACATGAAAAATTATTTAATAATCATTATGTTGAGTTGTCGAACATTAATATACAAAATAAATAAAATTACGGGCCGCGTTCGTAATGGGTAGTGATTTCGCTTGAGCAAGGATATCGATAAATTAGATTTTTATCTTCCTTTTTTTTGTTATATTTCCAAGTGCGTTTCAACGTTTCCGAATTACCCGATGAACGGCGATAAGAGAGGTCATTAAGCAGCTACTTTCATTTCCTGAAAAGGATTGATAAATAGTTAGAATTAGGTGTATCGCTTGCAATACTTATATCGTTTTATTTTGGGTTAAATAAATTAGAGATATACAGGGTGATACGTTTGGAGATTTCGGCATTGAATGACCCCCACGTTCGCCAGATTTATCGCCGTTTATTTTTGTAGGGTCGCTAAATACCTCACTTTTATATGTCAACATTCGCAGCTTCGTGCAAAGTATTTACTGATACAAAAATTCAACACGGCCCTGTGCAGAACAGCTGTCGCTATGATATATGGGCGGAGCTACTGCACGATGCTGCACGAACTGTTGCGATCGCTGGAACAAGTGCGACGTAAACGCACGAGCTCGTAGAGAGGTACTGCAACGTTGTCAGACTTCTTTAGGCCTCAAAATTTCACTGACGATTTCATCTTATTCTCACAATGGTAAGGTCAATTTAGTCGTCACAACCGTTTGAATAATCAAACAAATTAGGGATTTCTGCCGAGTAAATTTCGGGGTTTTAAAAAAGAGAGGCATTCCTAAAAATCTGAAATTTCAACAAGGTCCGGGCCACCCGATTTCGTTTGAAAAATTCACGTCGGAAATTCGTGGGGCAATTTTCGTACAAATTTGGGACTTATCGCATCTAGAACGTTAACGTTAAAATACACAGACAATTTATGGTTACGTTCCTGTTACGTTTCAAATAATAAACTGCATTATGTGTTAGATTAGACTGTAATACGGATGCAAAGTAGACTCGGCATAATATTAATATCGCCGTAGGACGTTAACGAAGCGACGAGATTCTCCGTATGTGGTACTTTACGGTGATTTTTTATTTCCTTTGTTGAAGTGTCTATATGATGGTCGGAAATAGCGGCCCGTAAGTTTATTTTAGCCGACGATTATTAGACCTGAATTTTTATCATAATACGGACTAGATACAAGCCTGCAACTGCTGCTGCTATCGAAGGAAATCTTGCGGCCACTGTATTCGTCCCCTCATTTGTATTTGCCTGCGCGTTCCCCAGATTTTGATCCACTTGACTTCTTGTTTTGAAGTTATTTAAGAGAAAGAATCGGCGCACCAAATCAAATAAAATATTCAGATGACAGAACTTTGAAGGTCGCATTTATTTTTTTCAAGTTATTGCGTATTTAACGATATTCAGGCGTATTAAAATTGAAAAATATTATGTGCCTCACCTTTATAAGCACACAACTGAAGTGAAACTTCTGAAAGAGATATTAGGAATTGAGTTTATTTTTTAAGCTTTTTAAACCGCGTATCTTCAACTTTTTTTTTATTTTTTTTTCTTTATTTCGTTTTATAATACTTTTATTAACTTTCTAACAAAATTTTCTTTTTTTTTAATTTTTTTTTCTTATTTCGTTTTATAATATTTTTATTTGCTTTACTATTTTATTTTAAAATTTTTTTACGTTTTTTGCAATTTTTTTTTTTTAATTTTTTTTTCATAAAGCATTTTTTTTCTTTCCATTTTTGTCATCGCCGACCTCGTAGCTGAACTCCTTCGCCGTTTTTTCACCAAAAACTGCGTTTCTCTAACTTTTTAAAAATTTTTTTTCTTATTTCGTTTTATAATACTTTTATTAACATTAACATGCAGCCGGGAAAATTTAAAAAAATTGCTACCTCCTGCTGGATTTGAACCTAAGGCCTCACGTTCTTACTGAGCTCAGTTGCTTAGAACTTTTGATTGGCAACCTTGAGGTCGAGAGTTCAAATCCAGCAAGAGGTCGTACTTTTTTTTTTATTTTAAAATTATATAAATTACATATATGCATAATTCATACAGATAAATGATAAATGTGAATTAACCTGAACAAAAAATAGAATTCCAAAGTTGCCAATATAACGGTTTTTTGCTGATTCAAAGATCCTGTAATTGCTAATAAAATATATTCAGGTTAACGTTAAACATTGTCTATATCCTAAGGCATTTGATACAATAAATCGTAATATAGTGTTACGAAATGACTACAAGATTGGTTAAAGTTTCCTTTAAATTACCCCAAAGAAAAATATCAAGTGGATTAAGGTCCGTAAAACGCGGTGGCCATTCCATCCCTCCACGACGCGGTCGCAGCATTCGAACGAATAATATTTTTATAGGCTTCGTTCGGCTTTATTGCAAAGTGATTCCGTCAAATATATTCATAATTTCGCTTTGAATTCCCTTAACGATGCCGCCTTTATGGCTAACGCCGCGAAAACTCTCTTTTAATAAAGGAACCCTTAGATCGACCGAACCTTCCCGAAAAACACGAATAAATAACCATAAACGTATTGTTTTTAATTAATTTTATTCATAAAGATCATTCTCGGCCGTGTTAAGACGAACTCTGTGCTGGTCATTCATAGTATTCCATAGGCGTAGACTATGCCCTGAGATGATCATAATATTGGCGATCACTACTTTATGAGCTTATTCCTGATGATGGGCCTTGTTGTTTACATTGATTATTTAGCGTTAAAGGTATATGAATAACTGATAATATCATTGTTGGCGGAAGAGGATGCTTGGAAGGAACACCCAATGGAATTTGACTGAAGCATGTACGTCTGGGAACTTGTCTATACAGGAATGTAGCTTGATTTGGTTGGTTATAAGATTTGAAATGGGGGACAGATGAATTAAATAATCCACAGAATGACGGATAGTACGTACCTACGCCACTGGCACTAGATTATGCATATAATAAGAACTGCCTTTTGGAAACGAAGCTAATAAAAAAACACGAGACCTGACGTAGTAAATTAGACGGAGGCGCCTAACTTTCTCATTTGGGATGCAAAGTTTTCGATTCTCGCACAGGGCCGTATCGGGCCAAGGAGTTTATATTGAGTTGAAGGGAATAATGAACTGAATATAGGATCAAAAAAATCTAATGCCTCCGTATAGAAAATATTATGGAGTCTAGAGGATTTCAATCTGGTGATCAGACAGGCCACTTACATATTCATTATGCAGAAATTGCTCGAAAACTGTTACGTTACAATAATAATCCATAGAAAATACACAACAATTAGGCAAATATTTCGATATTTACTTATAAAGATGCATAATTTTATCATAATCTAGGGCTATATCCTATATAGAGTGTCCCGAAGAGTCTGGCTAAGTGTATACTGCTTAGTGCGAAGAGACGTAGCAGATACTATTCGCTTTACAAGAGATATTTTTTTAGGTGCTGCAGCCAGCCAATTGCTTGAATAATGCCCAAATTATCCTATCCTAGCCCATTTTCCCAAATGGGCTAGGATAGGATTTCAGGCAAATAAACCTGCTTACATACCACAAAACTATACGCATCGATATGCTAAAAGTAAAATTTCACCCCGAAATATGTCATAAAATTGAGCGAAAACCGCCCTTATTCACCCAAAATGTTCACATTTCTCAATCCTGGCCCATTTTTCCAGCTTCAAACCGTTTTCGATGAGATTTCAGGCGATTAAATGTTAAAACGACTTATTTTAGCTTAAACGTCAAAATATTGAAAGACATTCCCATAATGCATCAAAAGCAAAGCTATTTATTCAGATTCGTAATATTACCGAAATATTGAAAAGATCTAAATGACGAAGCGCGAATCCATGGTTTTATTATATGTCTAACAAGTTTCTCGTAATTTTCAGCCCTTAAGGGCCCTCTGGGTCCATTCTTATATTTTTAGAATCGTTGCGAGCTGCTTTATTAGTCCATATTTCTCGATGAGAACTAAACCCTTTTATAGGTGATGAGGTAAATTAATAGGTCATCTCTCTATCCATTTTGACTGAGGCATCTATACCACGCCCCACCATGCAGTTTGTCTAAATCACAGGTACATGCTTTTTGAGGTTAAAATATTAGAGCCCCCTTCACCCCGTGAACCAATAACAACTCATTGGGTAGGGACAAGCCGCATGATCCTACATATAAAGGGTTTGAAGTAATAAAGGCTGAGGGATCTCTACAACTGAAAATAAAAAAAAATCACCAACTCCGCGTTTTTGATCGGATTCATGCGATTTATTTGTATGCTCTACTTATATCTCTCCCTTTTAAGGGACGGAAGTGTGGTTGCTCCAAATTAACCGGTTTTTCAGTAATAAATTATTATATAGTGACGTGTCGTGTCAAAACTATTTCCAAAGTGTATTCTCGTCCAGATTTTGACGTAGGTTCTCGTCAAGTAATCGATTTCTTTTCGAGAATAAATATAAAAACGTTGATTATTTTGTCCTAGAAATCGATGTTTTTATATTTTCCCTGAAAAGTCCATTTTTCCGACATTTTCGAAACAGAGAAGCAATTAAAGAGCTTTTTCCAAGAAATTGCCTACCGAACTAACCGCTCAGTTTTTTGATCTTCGAGGCTTGTTTTACGCTAAAACGACCCAAAGTGATCCTTTTTTCAAAAGTTTACACGCCCAAAAAAATACTCATCATTTTCCAAATCTCACTATTTCTATAGCAGCCAGGGTTGGCTAAAAATGTGCCAAATCTAATTTCCACTAACAGCAGCCATTTTCTAGAGAAATATGAATGAAACAATAGGCTCCGCCGAGTGTTTCTCTGAAGCGTCACATATTCACGCTCGGCTCACTTTGATTCACTACCCAAGAAACAGTGTATCGAACACTTAAACCTCTACCTCTACATGTAATCATCACCGATTTTTCTCGACTGTGACCAATCAGAACCTTCCGTTCCATCGTGATTATACGTATACAATGTCGCCATTATTATTGCCGAAGCTAGATTTAAAAATAGCCGCCGATAGTGTCAATAATTATCGCTTTAATTAGAATAAGCAATTAATTTTGCATTTTTATCGAACAAGCTGAACCGTTTGAACGCGTTCCGAAAAACAACACGCTGACGGGAGCTATAAATAAAACGCGCTCTTTGTTTGTTTTAATTATTATTTACAATTAACGCGGTGTTGTTAATTAATGTTAAAACCTCATTGGGCAATTTTTATCGGGGATTTTTTTTATTTTGCGTTTTATTGGTAAACACGAAGTGACCGCGAACAAATAACAAATTAACCGTCGAGATAATTGCAATTAAACTTAATTCCCTCCCGGTTTTAATTGCTATTTTTGCGCTGCGACACGCTTTAGGAACAACTTTTAGCAATAATTTAACGTTTTCTATATATCGTTACGAAGCTTTTTTATATGAAATTTACAAATTTCAAGATTTTTTCATGGAAATTGTACTCCTAATTAAAGTCTCTAGGATGCACCGTTTTTCGGAAAAGCGTTTTGAAGATTATCCATTACATGTCAGCTGAGCATAATGAAGGTCATGTATTTCAATATATTGTTTAGTAAGCCATGACTTATTTATTGGTAGCCTTACAGAGCGGCCATTTTGATTTTTTTGAATGGCTCTAGCACCGCCATCTTTAAAACAAATATCAACTTGTGACCCATCATTAAAAAGGAAATTTAAAGAAGCACTCAACGTGTGTCATTTTAATTGCTTAATATTCATTATTCTATTTTTAGGTTAAAAAAATGTATGTTAATTTGGGTTATTTTAGGTTTAGCTTGTTTCAGTTAGTAAAGCGTTAGTTTGGGTTATAAGGGCGAATAAAAAATGGCGTGAAAGGCGCTATTTCCAAATAATTTTTGGATAATTTGTCTTAATTTAGGTTAGTCCAGATGATGTTTTTTAATTGTTTATGATTCATTCATCTGTTTTTAGCTTAAAATTTTGTTGACCAGATTAATTTGGATTAGAATGGCGAATAAAGAAGAAGCGTAATAATTTTAGGTTAATTGGTTTAATTCACTAGCAGCAGAGCTGTATCAGATCGAGTTATTTACATCGAGCTGAAGCTAAATGCAAGACACAGCATAAAGATCATCCAAGTATATGCACCGACAGCAACCTCCACAGAGGAGGAAATAGAACAGTTCTACGAAGATGTCTCTACTGCTAAGAGCTTGGGACGAACAAAACACACTGTGATCATAGGCGATGTCAACGTTAAGGGTGGAGAGAAAAAAGTGAGATACCTGGACATCATTGGTTCATACGGCCTGGGCACGAGAAACGACAGGGGACAGTTACTATTAAAATGCATGCACAAGGAGAGGATGTTCCGCATGAACAAATTCTTTAAAAAATCCAAGCAACGAAAGTGGACGTGGAGAAGCCCGAATCGACAGGTAAAGAACGAGATTGACTATATCCTAACCACAGCGAAACAACACTGCGCGGATGTATCTCTTCTAAATCGTTTTAATACAGAAAGTAACCACCGGCTTGTGAGAGCGAAAATATGCATAAATACTCGGCTCGAAAGAAAAACGATGATCCAGAAAAAATCATCAGCGATCCTCCTTGAACTCCAATGCGAGAGAGATGAATATCACTCCTACATAGAACGAAAACTCCAACCTGTAGAGACGCTGAAAGATCTAGACCTTAACATCCTATCCGACAAAGTAACCAAGGGCATCCAAACCTCAGTGAAACAAGTATGCTCACTACAAAAAGGCAGGCCATTAAGGCTTAGTGCAACCACAATAAATCTGCAAAAGACTCGAAGAGAGATTCGCCAGACTACCGATTCATTGACACACAAGTAAAGAGAAAGAAACCACAACACCCATCTCATACAGCAAGCTATTGAAGACAACCTTAACATGAAGAAATTGCGATCGAATATGACAAGAGGAAAACAGACCATACGAAAAATGAAAAATGAACAGGGAACAGTAGTGTATGAGAAGCAGGAGATCGTGACCATCATCAAAAACTTCTACCGAAAGCTCTACAGACAGGTTACCAGAGAGATAGCAGAACACAAATTTTAAATGCGGGGGTCGGAGGAAATACCGGAGGTCAATACATCCGAACTAGAAGAGGCACTGAAATATATGAAAAACCGCAAGGCTCCAGGGGAACACCACATTACGGCAGAAATGCTGAAAGAAGGAGGAGCAACACAGAAAAAAGCAATCCTCATCCTGCTCAATAGGTGTCTGGAGGAGGGCCGCATCCCAGAAGCATGGAGAAACGCCGAGGTCATAATCCTATTTAAGAAAGGAGACTGTAGCAACATCGAAAATTACAGGCCCATCAGCCTCCTATATAGCTTGTACAAATTACTTAGCAAGATCCTGACCAGACGCCTGAGTCAAAAAGTAGACTTCTATCAACCCGGAGGACAAGCGGGATTCAAAAAAGGCTATAGCACCACCGACTAGACTGTGCGGACACCTGGGGTTCGTGGACTATCAAAAGGCATTTGTCTCGATAGAGGAATGGGCAGTACTAAAGGATTTGGATAAGGCTAGGGTCGACTGCCGATATTCCACTCTTATCAAGAACTGTTACGAGAATGCCACTTTTCACGTGAAGATAACGGAAGACCTCAACACAGAAAATATTCCCATAAACAGAGGAGTTAGACAAGGAGACTCAATATCCCCAAAACTGTTCACCTTGGCTTTGGAAGGAGTTTTCAAGACCTTGGATTGGGAGTCAAAAGGCATTAACATTGACGGGAGGTACTTGAGCCATCTATGTTTTGCAGACGACTTTATCCTGTTTAGCAATGATCATGAGGAGCTCACCAACATGTTAAAGGAGCTAAAAGAAGCATCACAAGCAGTGGGGCTTCAGATGAACTTAGGTAAGATCAAGATCATGAATCCTTATAACACCCAGGTCACCATAGACAACATTACTATTGAAACAGTGGATGAATACGTGTACCTAGGCCATAAAATAAAATTAGGGAGTGAAAACCAAACGATGGAGATTGCAAGAAGGCCTCACCTGGGCAAAATATGGTACTCTCTCACATCCTAAGAAATCTTAGAACTCCAATTAATCTAAAGCGGAAGGTATTCGAGAGCTGCATCCTACCGGCCATGATGTATGGCCTTGAGACTATGACCTTCACACAAAAAAGTGCCAATCGCCTGAGAGTGTGTCAGAGAGCCATCGAACGTTCAATGCTGGGTATTAGCCTTAGGGATAGAATAAGGAATGATGACAGTAGGAAAAGGACAGGAGTCATAGACGTCATGGAAACGGTAGCAAGAAATAAGTGGAAATGGGCTGGGCATGTGGCGAGGGACAGTGTCAAGTGGACCAGGGCCATCCTTCAAAGGCGGCCTAGGGAAACAAACAGTGTTGGGCGACCCAAGACGAGGTGGAGAGACGACATCCAGAGACACGCGGGGAAAAACTGATGGATCCAAACAATACCTCCTTCAACTAGGAGGTATTGATCCAAACAATACCTCCAAACCGCCCAAGATCGACACCACTGGAGACAATTGGAAGAGGCTTACGTTCAGGACTAGACGGAAATGGGCTGATATGAATGAATGAATTAATTGATTTAAATCAAGCTAAAATGCGCTTCATTATTTATTTTTCAATAATTATGGTTAGGTTAGTTGTGGTTATTACGGCGAATAAAACGAAGTGTGAAAGGCGCTTTTAAAAATTACATATAATATTACACATTACAGAAAAATGCAATTGAATTAACCATTTTAACAGAAAAACAAAAATGACATAATTTCCATCGAAACAATCGAAAGGAGTAATATACGACAATTAATTGTTAATAATATTAAAATAGGAAAAAATGGATAACCTTGCAGAGCGGCCATTTTGATTTTTGTAAAAAGGCTCTAGCAATGCCATCTTTAAAGCAAACGTCACCTTATGACCCATCATTAAAATGGAAATTTAAAGCGGAATACGAATATGCAAGCAAAATATACCTATACGGGCCACTTAAAATAAAAAAGTTATAAGGCAGGAGCATTTTTTTGGTTTAGCCGGAAATGCCATGTTTTAAACCACACCCTGTATATTTGTCGTATTCTGCATCAAATTTGCTTTTTAATGATGGGTCACACGCAGGCATTTGTTTTAAAAATGGCGCTGTAGGAGCCAATTGAAAAAAATCAAAATGGCCGCTCTGCGATATTATCAACGACAAACCTCAACGTATAAACTATTTTTATATTGTTATACATCTTTTAATTTAATAACGTAAAATATGGAAAGTTCTTTTTAAAATATTACAGAATAATGCGATTTTAAAATAAAAACAAAAAATACCCAAACAATCAAATGGAATAATATGACAGTAGCATTTTTATGACCGTTCATTGTTGAAATTATCAAAATGGAAAAATGAAAGTATTTCATTGATAACCTTACAGAGCGGCCATTTTGTTTTTTCTTAAATGGCTCTAGTACCGCCATATTTAAAGCAAATGTCAACTTGTGGCCCATCATTAAAGAGGAAATTTAAAGCAGAATACGAGTATGCAAACGAATGTATACGGTGCTATTTAAAGTAATAAAGTTAGGAGCACTTCTTGATAATTGCAAAATAACACCAACCTCATCATCGGGCTTTTGGAACTTTGCAGCTTTGTAATCGATCGCATATCTCTTATATAGTTTTCGATATTATTGGTTGTGAGCTTTGGGTTAGTACATGACATCTTTCAATGAAAAATAAACAGTTTTCCCGCGAAAATTCATATAATTCGGTCGTAGAAGACAAAACTTAATAGTCAAACGATTACCTGAAAGAGCCCTCATCTTCATCAGTTTCATGCACCAGATGGCGCAGAATCACTTTACGTAAGGCACTCTTCACATTCCCCCTGTTGTTTTAAATTTCCGAAACATTAAAACATTTGCTGCCGCCACCAATGACTTTCTCTCCGCGATCCGATATCGTTTTTGGTGATCAGCAAGGTGGCCTGTTGAACATCGCATAAAGGCAAAGAGTGGTAATCACGGGTCTCGGCCCATAAACAGAGGTTCATATACATAATTATATGTTTGTTTAGCAGACAGCTTTAGGCGTGGTTCGGCGCGCTATGATCGATGGCGCCACCAGTCGTAATGCCTCGTACACACCGAGCGAGGTGCCCATTCAATGGCCCGACGCGATAAGTGACCTGTGGGAAAGTGACGATTACGTATCGAAATACATATTTTCAATTTCTATCAAAGGTTTAGTTTGTTTCACTTTTATCAAAAACGGCCAATCTGAGCGAAATAAGTCAAGAGACGATTTTTGCGTAGTTTTAATCCCTTGATCATAAAATCCTATCAGGTTGACGAGAACAGGAGCGTACTATGTATTTTTTTAAAAATTAAATCGCGGGTGTTACACCTTTCGTACAAGTTGGGCAAAATGCTTAATTGACACCCTGTTACGGACCTGGGTTTTTATTAAAAATTTTAACAGCTTTTTAAACTACTAATGCGCCACACTCGTACGATAAATTAAATCGATTTTTAATATCTCTTCTGAATGGTTAGGCTTGTATTTCGGGACACCCTTTACATGCAAAAAGGATGGGATTTTCCAGATTATATGCAAGACCCTGTGGAAATAGTTGCGTAAACTAAGGAAATGCGTTGGGCCCCCTTAAAAATCACGCCACTGACTGAAGTAAATTTTGACTTTAACGGCATAGCGTCGGAGTTACAAGGAATTCAATTTTGCCTGGAAAAAGTGGCGTTAAAAATTAATAACAAGTTGTTACGTTTGGCAACGCCACTTTCGTTGAAATTTCTTGATTAAAACCCCTTTTTACTTCCATTAATGTGCCTTTTTTCCATTAAGTTTTCATTTCACATGGTAGGTAGTACATTTCAGCTAAAATTTGGCAACATCTTCGAGAAATGAAATTAAGAATAAAGTGTTGGGTATAGTTTTCTTTTACTTTTCACATTGTTTGACAGCTGTCATTTTGACGTAATTTACGTTGGCGATATCACTTGTTTCAAATTTACCGAAATGCTTCATTTGGCAACGTCGCTTCTATCAAGGTTTATTTGTACTCATGAAAATTACTAAGTTTAGGTTTATAGTTTTTCGAAAACTAAAATTGCTTCTAAAATTAGAACAATTAATATCTCTAAGACTTCATACATTTATCGATAGTAAGTTATTTAACAATCGATAATCGACTATCATCTCTACTGTGCGGATCATTTATTGCACGGATAACGGCTAGACAGCTTATGCTATCCAACGCCAACGCCACCCTTCTTTGGCCGGTAGCATTATAGCGTCTAGCCGTCCTGCGTAATAAATTATCCACACAGTAGAGATGATAGCATATTATCGATTAGTGGGTAACTAGTTCTGTTATTGATATATTTTTCTTGATAAAAGTTGGTGCACAAGCAAAACTAATATCGGTGTTGCCAAATGTAAAATTTTGTAGACAATATTATACATATCTAGTAGGATGATGAATCGCAAATTACATTTAATAATGCACTGATGTTTTTGATGATTTTTCTAAAGTGTGTCTTTATTTTCAGTTAAAAGACAAGTCCATAGATTTTCTGGTATGTACACAATTTTTATTACTTAATTAGATGTAGATTGTTTCCCCCACTTATACGAATTAAATTTGAAAACACGTAGATCCTACTAGGTATGTAGATTTTCGTCTGTCCCTCGATATGTTTGCACGCTCAAATTAGATTTCTCGAATGAATGAAACCGCGAAATTCAAATTGCCAAAGGTCACCAGCCGTCTTTTCCCCCTCGTTAAGCGTTAAATATTTGACAATCGACTCTAAATTCCTGCGAGATAATTAACAGGGGTTCGGAGGTTAGCAGGATTTACCCGACTTAAATCGGGTTTAAATTCCTGCGGATCGTGATCCAGGATTTGGCTTTAATCAGATTTATTGGACGAAGCTTTTTAACAAAACGTACTTTTCTGTTGGGTACGCCACTGGATAATGTTTTCGCGATTAATTATTTTTGTTGTTACTGCATGTATTAGTTAATATACAGGGGCGATTGAAACAAACATGTACTCTTCCCGGACAAGCATTGGTCGGTATCAATCTAAGGCTCAGCTTTTTGACTGTCTGTTAAGATTAACTTAATCGAGGGGCGTATTATTTTAATTTTTTAATTTTCTAAACAAATATTGATTTCTTCTCGTTCGTATCTACCACGTTCATTATATATTGAACAACATTCCACCGTCCTAATCGACCTGTATATCTGAAACGAAACACGGGGCCCATTCGACTGGGTAAAACCAAACAAAGACGGCGTTCTTACTAAAAAAGATAAATATCTAAACGTGTATCGAAAAGTCAGGTCATTTTACTTAATAGATTGTTGTGCGTTGTTTACCTATCGGGATCTCTAAACCACCCGAAGGCAATCTGACAACATTGTTTGACAAATTATTTCTGTAACGAAATTGACGTTTCAATGACGAGACGAATGTTAATTGATTGCCAATCGGTTCGGTTTAGATTGACTTGCGGCGTGGTGTGTGTGTGTCTGGTTTAAAAATTGTAATTTATAACTGTACCGCACGAGATTTTTAAATTAAATAATAGTGTCAGCCTCCGTCTGTGTTGCCAAATTTTTAAAACAATAATCCGATTTCGCGAAAATAAAGGCACGAAAATATCAATTAAGAACACCAAAATGGGTTACTACTAACTTAACACTAGAAAATCTTTCCTGTATGAATATAGCCCAGACCTGGTATCCAGTGAGATATCTTCCACGTATGCATGAATGCGACGTCTTATTTGAGACGAAGTCTATGGTTCAGGACAAATTTTTTTTTACCACTGAATCTAGTCCTAGATTTTGGTCCATGTTTTTTGACACGACCCCGTATATACTGTCATAAAACAGTGGCTCACCAATTTTTTCGTTATTTTTCCCTATAAAAAATTTAATTTTTGTAGAATGAACGGAATATAAAATTGCAATTTTGGCTTACAGCAACGTTACCATATCATATTTTCAGCTGTAAGAATCAAGACATGTTTTTCAAATTGAAGACCCTGTATATGACTCATTATTTTATTTTAACTCTATACTAATTTTGTTCGTAGGAAAATTCCTATTCTCTTTGATAAAATAATGATTTTTTTTTAAATATGGCAATGTTGTCATATTTTAAATCACTGACGGACCTAAAAATCAGTTTTTCTTATATCGGTGTTGTCACTAGACTTTAAGCTACCGAGGGCATAAGAATCCGTGTTTTTATTATCGCCATGTTGTCAAATTTATATATTTTCCTAAGTTTTATCTACAATTTTTGACATAACTAGCCACTGGGGATATAATAATCAACTTTTTAAGTATGACGATGTTGTCATATTTTAATGTGTAAATAAATAATAGTATATTATGATATAAGTCGCAAGGGCTTTAAAAGCCTCTTATACACGTATATCATACGCTATTTTTTATTACGAATGCATCAAAATCTCAAAAATGTTTTAAATATTAAAGTTAAGGGATATATTGACGAATATATTAATCTGTCACATTTGACATGATCAAATGTTTCTATAGCAACCTTCAAAAAAGTAGGCGCACCATAAACATCATTTTAAGCACGCTGCAGCGTGCGATAATCGTTGATTATGATGCATGCGTAATAAAATAGTATATTATGATATAAGTGTATAATAGGGCCTTTAAAGCACGCGCGACATATTTAAAAACACGACGCGCAGCGGAGTGTTTTGTAAGTCGCAAGGGCTTTAAAGGCCTCTTATACACGTATATCATACGCTATTTTTTATTACGAATGCATCATATTCTCAAAAATGTTTTAAATATTAAAGTTAAGGCATATATTGACGAATATATTAATCTGTCACATTTGACATGATCAAATGTTTCTATAGCAACCTTTAAAAAAGTAGGCGCATCATAAACATCATTTTAAGCACGCTGCAGCGTGCGATAATCGTTGATTATGATGCATGCGTAATAAAAAAGACTTTAAGCTACTGAGGGCATAAGAATCCATCCGATGTTGTCAAACCTATATAATTTTCTAAATTTTATTTATAGTTTTTAACGAGCTACTGAAGATATAATAATAAATTTTTTAAGTATGGTAACGTTGTCATATTTTAATACATAAAAATCAGTTTTTCTTCATATAGCGACGTTGTCACTTATAAAATTCAGTTTTGCACATAAAATACTTTAAGCTACTGAGGACATAACAATACATTTTATTAATATAGCCATGTTGTCAAATCTATATAATTTTCTGAGTTTTATTTATAATTTTTGACATAACGAGCCACTGGAGATATATCAATCGATTGTTTAAGTATGGCGACGTTGTCATATTTTTATACATAAAACTCTATTTTTCTTAATACAGCGGTGTTGTCACTTATAAACTGTGGTTTTTCAAATAAAAGACTTTAAGCTACTGAGGGCATAAGAATCCATCCGATGTTGTCAAACCTATATAATTTTCTGAATTTTATTTATAATTTTTTGGCATAACGAGCCTAATTAAAATTTAAAAAATTATGTAGGTTTGAAAACATCGGATGGATTCTTATGGCCTCAGTAGCTTAAATTCTATTATTTAAAAAATTTAATTTTATAAGTAACAACGCCGCTATATTAAGAAAAAATGATATTTACACATTAAAATATGACAACGTCGCCATACTTAAAAAGTTGATTATTATATCCCTAGTGGCTCGTAATTCGTAATGTCAAAAATTGCAGATAAAACTCAGAAAAATATATAAATTTGACAACATGGCTATATTAAAACACATGGATTCTTATACCCTCGGTAGCTTAAGTTCTAGTGACAGTGACAACATCGCTATATTAAGTAAAACTAATTTTTAGGACCGTCAGTGACTTAAAATATAACAACGTTGCCATACTGAAAAAAATCATTATTTTATCAAAAAGAATAGGAATTTTCGCATGAAAAAATTTAATATAGAGCTAAAACAAAATAATGACAGGGTCTTCAATTTAAAAAAACAAATCTTGATTCTTACAGCTGAAAATATGATATGGCAACGTTGCTGTAAACCAAAATTTCAATTTTATCTCCCGTTCAACCTACAAAAATTTAATTTGTAATGGTGAGCCACTGCTTTATGACAATATATCCGGGGTCGTGTCAAAAAACATGGACCAAAATCTAGGACTAGATTCATTAGTAAAGAAAAACAATAATTATGTCCGTAACGAAAGACTTCGTCTCATACATAATCAATTGTTCAAGTATGGCGGCGTTGTCACTTTTAAAATTTAGTTTTTCAAATAAAAAACTTTAAGCTTCAGAGGGCGTAATAATCTATTTTGTTCATATAGCCATGTTGTCAAATCTACATCATTTTCTGAGCTTTATCTACAATTTTTGACATAACGAGCCACTGGGGATATAATAGTCAATTTTTTAAGGGTGGCGACGTTGTCATATTTTAATACATAAAAATCAATTCTTCATAATATAGCGGCGTTGTCACTTATAAAATTTAGTTTTTGAAATATGTAGTAGTTATTTATGCATCAAGTGTGTAAAGTGATCCTTTTTTTATGAATGGGAATATTCAATCCCATGAATAAAAAAAGGGTACTTTACACATGAGTAGCATACAAAATTTTTTCTACTACCGAAAAATATATGAAAAAACAAAAATATTTTTAAATTGCTTTACGCACTAGTGCGTAAAATAAATTACTCTTCGCACTAGTGCGTAAAATATATTATTTTACGCACTGCACTAAATGTCAAAAATATGTCAGATTTATTTTACGCACTAGTGCGTAAAGTAATTTATTTTACGCACTGCACATTAAAATGGCATATTTTACGAAACTTAGACATGGCTATATTAAAATGAGTATTTTACGCACGTTAGTAGAAAATAGTTATTTATGCAACAAGTGTGTAAAGTGACACTTTTTTATGAATGGGAATATTGTCGCATGAGCCGTAGGCGAAGGTGACAGTCCCATGAATAAAAAAAGGGTACTTTACACATGAGTAGCATACGAAATTTTTTCTACTACCGAAAAATATATGAAAAAACAAAAATATTATTAAATTACTTTACGTACTAGTGCGTAAATTAAATGATTTTAGGCACAAGTGCGTAAAATATATTATTTTAGGCACTGCCCTAAATGTCAAAAATATGTCAGATTTACTTTACGCGCTAGTGCGTAAAATAACTTATTTTACGCACTGCACATTAAAAAGGCCTATTTTACGAATCTTAGAGAGTGCGTAAAGTCAGTATTTTACGCGCGGTAGTAGAAAAAAGATTTTAAGCTACTGAGGGCATAAAAACCAATTTTTTAATATACCGATGTTGTCAAATCTATATAGTTTTCTGAGTTTTATCTATACTTTTTTACATAACGAGCCACTGGGGATATAATAATAATAATGATAATAATTGTTTTTTAAGTATGGCGACGTTGTCATATTTTAAGTCACTGGCGCTCATAAAACTCAGTTTTTCTTAATATGGCGGCGTTGTCACCTATATAATTTAGTATTTCAAATAAAATGCTAAGAATCCAATTTTTAATATAGCCATGTTGTCAAATCTATATAATTTTCTGCACTTTATCTTTAATTTTTGACATAATGAGATACTTTTTCAAATACCTTATTTTTATTCGATTGACAGTCAAATTATTCGTAGAACAATAACTTTCTTTCCGACACAACGAGCCACTGAGAATATAGCGGCGTTGTCATGTTCTTATAATTTTCTGAGCTTTACTAATAAACTCTATTTTTCAAATAGAAAATTTTGAATTTATTTTATCTCAGTTTGCCATTCTAATTATTCGTAAACTACCTGTGGCTGTTTGACATTACTGGTCACTGGGGACATAAAAACATTTATGTTTTAATATCGGCGTTGTCATATCTTTATAATTTTCTTAATTTTATATATAAAGTTTTGTTTTCCAAATAGGAAGAATTTGCATTATTTTGATTCAGATTGGCATTCAAATTATTCCTTAAAAACAATGGCATAACAAGACATTAAAATGTATTTTCGAACATTACAACGTTGCCATATTCCTATGATTCTCTGAGTTTTGCCTATAAAATTTTGTTCATCAAATAAAAGACTTTGTATTATTTTGATTCAGCTTGACGTTGAAATAATTATCCTAAAAATATTCCCTTCCTTTTTAACATAACAAACCTCTGGGGACAGAAGAATATATATTTTTTAATACAGCGATGTTGTCATATTCTTATAATTTTCTGACTTTTATTTTTGAAATTTTGTTTCTCAAATAAAAAAACGTATGATTCTTAACTGTCATAGTTTTTATGATGAAATTTACGGAGATTTTTTGTTCAGTGTTTTTTCCCGCTTTAGTACGGATGATTAATGGAAATGTTTCATATTCATACTCGTCATAATCCATAATAATTATTAATTGCTCGTTAAAACGATATATCCAATAGACGATGCTGATAACGCCGTAGTCAGACCTTATATCTAAAAAAATTATACATAAATATTAATTGAATTTTACGGCATCTAAATTAAAGGAAAATATTTTTTTTATCGAGATTTTATTGGCCGAGGCATTAAAATACACGTTTATGTGATTGTTGGCTTACATGCGTGAGAATTTTTAGTTTTATTGCGAGTCTTAGTTCATTAGGAAGTTTTTACCGCCTGAAAAATTGATGTAAAAATTATAATTACATATTATACGGGATGTTGCGAAGCGGAAATTGTTGACAACGCGGCTCTATTAAAGAAGCATTGATTTCTATGTATCCAGAGGCTTATTATGTCAAAGGGAATTTCCTTACGATGTCATGCTGAATTAAAATCATATAAAGTATTTTAGTTGAAAATCAAATAGGCAAAAATCAGAAAATCTTAACTAATTGGCAACGCCGCTATATTCAAAAGATATAATGTAAAGTCTTCTACGAAATTTTATAAGTGAAACTCTGAAAATCATGAGGGCGTGACAACGTCGCTATATTAAAAAATTGATTCCTATGTCCCCAGAGGTTTGTTAGGCAAAAAAGAAAGAAAATATTCAACATTAAGCTGAATCAAAATAATATAACATCTTTTTCAATAAAAAAAAACTTTATCTTTTATACAAAACAAACCGCAGTTATATAGCGCATTTTAAAGAAGTTATAACTTTTTCAAAGTTTTCTTTGTTATCCGATTTGGGCTACTTTGTCTTTCACATAAAGAAAATTGCAATTAGTTAGCACATTTTTTCTGAATGAAGTTATTATTGTTTGCAGAATTATTATCATCTTTTTAATTTCAATCTGATTTGGATAACCTTAGGAGACTATCGCGTCTACGTGCGGTGCGAAAATTTAATATTTTCGCACCGCATCGCCACCTCGTCGCGTTCGCGTTCGCGTTCGCTGCAAATTTCCCACGTAGGATGACACGTAAGCACTTACGTTCGACAACTGGGATTTTACGCTTCTATAGGTAAACTCTTTATCTTTCATATAAAACAAACCGCAGTTATATAACGCATTTCTGAAACAAGTTATGATATTTTTCACACTTTTATACACAAACCTTTTGTCTTTCATATGGCAAAAATCGCAGTTTTAT
>MU182474.1:14958-33474 GCA_016904865.1 Pissodes strobi | reverse complement strand
AGTTATTTCTGGGGTTTTTGCCAAGATACTCAGGACTTCAAGGTTTTGGCTACAGTACTACAGTCAATATTAATGATTAAATGTACAATTTCTCTTCTAGCAACCGAGATATTTGCAGGAATGTAGAATTTAATATTTTTTAATATCTCAGAAAAACGCCCTAGATATTCATAGGCGTCTTAATATGCATTCTCTTTGAGGACACCCTGTATAGACTTGCATAAGTCGTATCATATTATTTGCCAAAAATGTCAAAAATAAGCCAGCATTTTATAGCTTTCGTGTAGTAGGGGAGAGTCTGGTGAATTTGCACACTTAAGTCAAATTCCAGTAACTTCTGGGCTTTTTGCCAAGATACTCGGGACTTCAAGGTTTTGACTGCAATATTACAGTCAATTTTACTGATTAAAAATACAATATCTCTTCTAGCAACCGAGATATTTGCAGAAACGTAGAATTTAATATTTTTTAATATCCCAGAAAAACGCCTTAGATCTTCATAAACGTCTTAATATGCATGCTCTTTAAGGACACCCTGTATAGGCTTGCAAAAGACGTATCATATTTGCCAAAAATAAGTCAGCACTTTAGAACTTTCGTATAGTAGGGGAGAGTCGGGTAAATTTGCGCACTTAAGTCAATCTCGAGGTATTTCTGGAATTTTTGCCTATAGATACTTCAGACTTTAAGGTTTTTGCTGCAATATTAATGATTAAAAGTACAATATCTCTTCTAGAAGCCGAGATATTTGCAGAAAGTTAAAACAAGTACCTATTTCTTCAATATCTCAAAAAACCCTTAGAGCTTCATAAGCGTCTTAATATGCAGAAGAGAACTTCGAAGACACCCTGGCTGGATAGGCTTACAAAAAGCGTATCATATTTGCCAAACATGTCAAAAATTCGCCAGCACTTCAAAGCTTACGTATAGTAGGGGAGGGTCAGGTAAATTTACGCATTTTAGCCATTTCGAGTTATTTATTATTTCTGAAATTAAGCAGCATATAATATATTCTAATCCTCCAGAACTACATAATTTAC
Source organism: Pissodes strobi (assembly GCA_016904865.1). Taxonomy (NCBI): domain Eukaryota; kingdom Metazoa; phylum Arthropoda; class Insecta; order Coleoptera; family Curculionidae; genus Pissodes; species Pissodes strobi. The sequence goes on along the minus strand of MU182474.1, from coordinate 32,434 downwards.
TGTCTGAACTAGGTATATTATTTTGCCTTGCTATATTCAACACTTAATTATTTATTTGTCTCTTTTAATGTCTTTTTCTTTGTCTCGCTTCTAGGCTTCTACTTTCCGCACCGTCCCCGTATATCCTTCTCCGTTCGGTCGTAATGTAACGTATATTTTATTCAAAAAACCCGGATCGTTTACGATTCTAAAAAAAAAATCGGCGCTCGAGTGCGGTTTCGGAATAAAATTATTTCTAATGATGCGTGAAAACAAGAAGTCGCAAAAATAATTGGATAGAAAAGACATTTTTGCATATTTTGTCGCATATAATATAATGTGTTTACTTGAGGATGTATATGATAATGTATATCATTACAAAAATACTGATTCATTTGGCGCCCAACCTGGACACGAAAGTTAATATGAAATATGTGTTTAACAACGAGTTTCTAAATTTAGAGCTAACTATAATGAATTATAAGCAAATCATCGTTGGAATAATTCACTGAAATTTGTCAAATTTTGAAGGGCAAAATACAGCGTATCATTGGAATATAACTTAGTGGCCTCCTACGCACCTGATCTAAAGTGTGCTGATTTTCTCATCTGATTCCAAAGCATATTTTATTCTCTTTGACGATATATGTTACCTTAAAACATATCTGCAATAAAGGTTTTATTATAAGAGTTAGCAACAAATGTTAAATACAAACAATGTTTTAGAGTTTTATGTATAGAAAAGTCACTGTAAAATCATTCAGTTTATTTTTTAATCTTATACATACCTACATATATATGAAATACATAATATTCCAAATAAATCAATCTATGGGACTATCAGCCTCCTCGCGTACCGGATCTAATGCCCCCTCGATTCCCGATGTTCTTGTTAATATTTCGTCATTCTTTACGACGTCCGAAAGGACTTCAAAACGACCGCTCTCGGCAATGCTCGGCGAATACAAAAATAATATTAAATATTATTTATACATCTATAAAAATCGCCACACGGTGTGAGGTTGGAAATATTAAAATTACTTTCGTAAAAATAATTAGCAAGTCTCGTCGACTATAAGCCGGAGTCGTTTAACCTCAAAATGCGCATAATTTTCGCATTTAAATGCGAAATGTTGTGTCTTTCAGGTCTATGTGCGAAGCCGCCTCTAGTCGTCTCTCTGTCTAGTTTGCGTCGCTCATAAGCCGTCTCTCTTGTTCGGTTTATTCTGTCCACTTATGCATGTTGTCTTTTGTTTGGCGCGATTTTTTTTTGTTTTTTTTCTCGGAGAAGTGGATTGATTGCTTTATTTTTCCTGTGATTGTTTCCAAGCGTAAAACTGACGAAATTAAAATGAGAACTCTTGACTGCTAAATTTTTTTGGTCCACATTATGAAATATTCATTGGGTCTCTTGTCCTTGTCGTTATTTATAAGAATTATACTCTCCAGTCTATAGCATAAAAGTAATTAAATATACTAAAAGCAGCTATAATAATAATTATAAATAAAGACCACTATCCTCCTCGCGCACCAGATCTAATGGACCTTGATTCTCGTTTGATTTTTCTTAATATGTTTCGATTCATTTGGTTTATATGGATGTCACATTTTCTCAGTCTGAAACTATATACTATTATCCTATTATCCTCCTCGTGTGCCGGATTTGATGCACCTTGATTCTTCACGTAACTAACACTTAATATCTTTAAATTATATATACCATAAACAGGGCTAATCAATCACATATAAAATCTGCTGTGCTCCTCGCATACCAGATCTAATGCACGTTGATTCTCGATCGAAGAATTGTTTAATATTATGCTTCGATTCATTTGGCTTATATGAATGACACATATTTTCAATCTGAAGCTTAATATACTAAAACCTGCTAACCACAAATAAAATTCACTATCCCCCACGCGTACCGGATCTAATGCACCTTGAGTCTTTCCATAAATATTTAACACTTAATGTCTAGGAAAATTAAATACCATAAAAGGAACCAATCACATATAAAGTCTACTGTCCTCCTCCCACACCAGATCTAATGCACGTTGATTCTCGATCGAAGAATTTTTTAATAATATCCTTCGATTCATTTGGCTTATATGAATGACACATATCTTCACTCTGAAGCTTTATATGTATACTAAAACCTGCTAACCACCAATAAATTCACTATCCTCCACGCGTACCGGATCTAATGCACCTTGAGTCTTCACTTAACTTAATTTTTAATACAGAAATTAGGTTTTATATATTAAGGACAGCTAAGAACAAATATTGTAGCTTGATTATTGGCATAACTAAATCTTTAATATAGATATTAATTTTATATACAAACAATAGCTAAATCACAAAATATAAAACTCACTATCCTCCTTGCGGACCGGAACTGATGCATCTTGACCTTTCACATAATTCAATGTTTAATACAGAATGCTTTAGTTTACTTTACATGCAGTTATTGTTCAAAATATTTTAATTAAAAATACGTGTTACCACTATCCTCCTTGCGTACCCGATCTAATGCACCTTGACTATCGCTCGAAGCATTTTTAAGTTAATTTTGTTGCATGCATTTATTCAAATATGACAATTTTCAGAGGAATAAAGGAAAAACAAACTGGCCATAAGTCTTGAGTGTGTACTGTCTTATAACTAGAGTATTTTATGAATTACGCTCAGTCTAGATGTAAATTAGGTACGTTCGACTATTTAAGAAAGGCCTCCTAGCACCTCATAACTAACACCCGTTATCGATTCTGACCGCAAACAACGACACCATCTCTTTCCGAAAACCCCCTTAATCTTTTCTCCGATCTTCTCGCCGTAAAATTCGAAACATTCCCCCGAAAAAAAAAGAGAACATCAAAGGAACCCGGGTGGCCTCTGCCGTTGCCCTTTCGAACTAAAAGCGACCAACTTCAGGTTAATAGGATGTAAAGTCTTCTTTTCAGCTACCGTTGAGATAAGAAAACAGCGGACCAGATCAAACGTCGCTCGTAGGGTTAACGTCGTTCCGTTACCTGACTGGCTGGGCGACTGTCAGCTTTTAGCCGCAATTGCGTATTAGGCTGGCCGTAGTGATAATACAGTACTTAAAAAGTGTTGAAAAGTTAAGTAATTTTAACGACGCGGCGGCTTTGAGAAACCACTGATAGTGATGGGCGATATAGTGCGTTCCACCTGGCTAATACGACTTCAAACAATGCGATTTGTTGGAAAATCCATCGCCTCTCTTATATCAAGGCACCTTATAGTCTTAACTGATCCCAGACCAAAATATGTTTTGAATTGCACCCTGTATATTCAGATTCTCCTTCAAATTTCCTTTCCGACAAGGGGTCACAAGTCGATATTTGTTTTAAAAATGGCACTGTAGGGGCTATTTAAAAAAATCAACATGGCTGCCCTATGACGTCATAAACTACCTATTTTATAACTTTAGTATTGAAATACTATTGCCACATTAACCCTAAAATAAGAATTTTATAATAAATAGTTCGAAATAGTACATTTGTGAGAAAATATTGTTTTTGACGTCACAGGGCAGCCATGTTGTTTTTTTTATAAACGGCTTTAGAAGCTCTAATGTTAAAACAAATGTTGGCTTGTGACCCCTTGTTGGAAAGGAAATTTAAAGCAGAATTCGAAGATATTAAAACATATAGAGGATGTTATTCAAAATATTTAAAACTAGAGAACTATTTTTCCAACTAACCCAAACTACACATGACAAATTTAATGGCGCTTTCTCGTACGTAGGTGAGAACAAAATATAAATTTTACGTACAAAGCAGATTTTCAGATATTCCCCACCATTTCCGAAATTAAAAACAATTTGGCAAGACTGTCAACTTATCACTATTGATATATCCCAGAAAAGACAATTTTATTCTAATTTTACCGACCTTGCATCTCTTTTAGTTAGTTACCTGTATACACAACGAGTGACAAAAAAAATCAATTGGCATTAGATCAGGAATTCTGGACTGCCAGAGGACAATAATAACGTTGGAATTTTGCAGCATTAATACTTTTACGCGACATTTTTTACTGGAATCCCTAGACTGAAACGTGCTATATCAGCCCGATTCCACCCTGTATAAGTATCTCAGGCCTCTATACAAGATGTCCTGAAATTAATTTGTAAAATTTTTACCAGCGAAACTGTGCCGAAAAAATGCTTGTTAAAACACATACACCTATATAATTTAATTCAACGAGTGAGAAAAAAATCAATTGGCATTAGATCAGGAATTCTAGACTGCCAGAGGGCAATAATAACGTTTGAATTTTGCAACTTTTTACTGATTGCCCTATGTTGAAACGTACTATATCAGCCCGATTCCACCCAGTATAAGTCTCTCAGGCCGCAATCTCGAAACGAGATTATTCCCAGAAAGGAGGGAATAAAAATTTTACTGGAATAGTTTGATCGGCCGTTGAGACGGATGAAAATTGTTTCGAATCAAGAATCGAGATTTTTATCACTCGCGCCGATGACAGAAATGCGGTTTTATGCCTCTTTAATGATCCGGCCTCTATGAGCCAATAAAATCTTTTCATGGTGGTATTTACGGTTTTTTTTTTTAATTCATTAGAGCGGGATTTTACTTAATTTACTCGGCTCGTATAAGCTCGCTGCCATCGAAAAAAAGGGCGATATTATAAAATCAATCAGCCCTAGATCTGGCGCGCCAGCAGGAATAATTTATTAGGCAAGCTTGCTTCAGATTTACTACACATTTATTTTTGTTACAGACGATATTGAACTCGATGCACAAATATCAGCCGAGGTTTCACTTGGTGAGGGCGAACGACATCCTGAAGCTACCCTATTCGACGTTTCGGACGTACGTCTTCAAGGAGACCGAGTTTATTGCAGTGACGGCTTACCAAAATGAAAAGGTAATATTATTGGAATATCGTTGTATAAATATTGGGTTAAGTTAAGTGTGGCATCATAGCACATCGAAACAAAAACATGACGCGTTGCCAAATTTCGCTAAATGTCTTAAAACAGTAGTCGAAGGAGCCTCTTTGAGCAAGACTAATAAAGTGCCTTAAAGAAAAAATATTGATAATTAAAGATTAATAATATATTTTTTAAAATGCACAGTTGAAAGTGAAACGTCGCTTAACGCATGAAATGTTAAACTTACCGCGTCCTAGACCAAACTTCACAGATAAGGAGACTCGACGTAAACAACATCGACCGAATAAATAAATTATGACGGGCAATTAGCCGATCAAAACAAATTACCGCCCATTATCTCCTTAATTTATTTGATTTATATTAATAAGTTCGGCCTAAGAATAATACCGCCATTACCGACTAATGCTGCCAACTTAACCGCAAGGAAAAACAAAACGCTACCTCATTTCCATGGTAATCGAGGTATTAACTTAATTCTGTTATTGTAATTGACAGTTCGTGTCGTTTAATTTTTTATTTGCTCGTCGATTTCAGTCTTAAACGGGTCGTCATTTATAAAATAAATCGTCTGTTTATTTTCTTTCTTTCGTCAATTAGGTAGTATTAATCTTTCAAAATTCAAGCGAGTTTCATTTTATTGAATTGGATAAGTTCAATTTTGTGACGCTCATATTTACTTTTCTCAAAAACAGTCCAATTCCTGATCACACCCTTGATCTAAGGTACATTGAGTAACTGTCTCTTAATTATCGTATATAGTCTAATCTTCTTTAAGTAAAGTCGTAGGAGTCACCAAGTCATTGAAATAAAAATGCTGGTATGATGGTAATGATAATAAATGGTACTATATACACCGGGTGGTAATGAAAGTGCTAACTACAGAATAACTTGGTTGCTATAAGACATTAGTTTCTAAAGAATTCGAATTCTCCATCAAAATTCCGTTGCAACGAGGGATCACAAACTAGCATTTGTTTTCAAAATGGCGCCTCAGGAGCCATTCAAAAAAAACTAACATGGCCGCGAAAACTAATATGAACATTGTACATATTCGAATTCTTCTTTAAATTTCCATTACAAGGAGGGGACACAACGTAGCATTTGTTTTCAAAACGACGTCTCAGGAGCCTTTAACATGGGTACTCTGCCGCCATTTTAAAAACAAATACTGGATTGTGACCCCTCGATTGAGAGGAAATTCTAGGGAGAATTGGAATATGCAAAAATTTACAGAAAAATAATTGCATTAAAATAATTTATGTTACTTTCGATTAGACAAAAAGTAATATCGGCTTCTTTATTTCCATGTATTCGAATTCCCCTTTAAATTTCCATTACCAAAGGCAGCATTTGTTTCCAAAATGGCGTCTAAAGGGCCATTCAATAAAAATTAACATGGCCGTTTTGTCGCCATTTTAAAAATAAATTTTAGCTTATAACCCCTTGATTGAAAGGAAATTCCAAGGAGAATTCGAATATGCAAAAATTTACAGAAAACGATTTGAAATAAAATAATCAAAGTCAATTTCGATTAGACAAAAAGCAACATCAATTTCGTTATTCGAACTCCTCTAAATTTCATTTACAACGATTGGTCACAAGGCAGCATTTGTTTTCAAAATGGCGTCGCAGGAGCCATTTCGAAAAAATTAACATGGCCACCGTGGAGCCATTTTAAAAATAAATACCAGCTTGTGAGCACTCGATTGAAAGGATATTCTAAGGAGAATTCAAATAAGCGAAAATTTACAGAAAACTATTTGAAATAAAATAATTTATGCCACTTTCGGTCAGGCAAAAAGTAACATCAACTTCTTTATTTCCACATATTCGAATTCTCGTTTAAATTTCCTTTACAATGAGGGGTCACAAAGCAGCATTTATTTTCAAAATGGCCATTCAAAAAATTAACATGGCCGCTTTGGCGCCATTTCACTCAGAATTTAGACTTAATTCAGAAGCATGAGATACTAAAGTAAGAATTCAGTTGAGTTAGAATTCAGATGTTAGCTTTTAAATTCAGATTTTAAATGGTGAATACAGATTTTACATTAATTCATGCTTTCACTTCTGAGTTTAAAATGTACGCAAGATTCAGGCTTAATTCGTAGTCTATATTTTAGATTCTGAATTCAGATACATGAGATTTTGGACTTTGAATTCAGATTTAAATGGTGAATACAAATTTTACAGTTTAAAATCTAAATTCGGCTATTCGATTTTAATCCAAGGCCTATAAATTTAAATCCGAATAAGTCTCTTCAAGCTTTTCTCAATTCAGACTTTAGAGTCGAAATTTAACCAATAATGCTTCAATTCATAGATTATTGGTCTTAATTCAGACATTAAATACTTCGTTAATAGCAAATAGTTTGAATTCATGCTTTAATCTCTGCATTTGGGATTTACTCAGAATTTAGACCTTGTTCAGAGGCACGAGATACTAAAGTGAGAATTCAGTTGAGTTTGAATTCAGAGGTTAGCTTTTAAATTCAGATTTTAAATGGTGAATACAGACTTTACATTAATTCAGGCTTTCACTTCTGATTAACCCAGAATTTAGACAAAATTCAGAGGCATGAGATACTAAAGTGACACTTCAGTTGAGTTTGACTTCAGAGATTGGCCTTTAAATTCAGATTTTATATGGTGAATACAGATTTTACATTAATTCATGTTTTCACTTCTGAATTTAAAATGCACGCAAAATTCAGGCTTAATTCGAAGTACATATTTTACAGCCTGAATTCAGAGATATGAGATATTGGACTTTGAATTCAGATTTAAATGATGAATATAAATCTTACAGCTTAAACCCTAACTTCAGCTATTCTGCTTTCATCTCTGAATTTGGAATTTACTCAGAATTTAGACTTAATTCAGAGGTATGAGATACTAAAGTGAGAATTCAGAGTTTAAATTCAAAGGTTGGATTTTAAATTCAGATTTTAAATGGTGAATACAGATTTTACATGAATTCATGCTTTCACTTCTGAATTTAAAATGTACGCAAATTTCAGACCTAATTCATAGTCTATATTTTACAATCTAAATTCAGAGACATGAGATATTCGACTTGGAATTCAGTTTTAAATGATGAATACAAATTTTACAGCTTAAACTCTAAATTCAGATATTCGACTTTAATTCAAGGTCTATAAATCTAAATCCGAATACTCTCTTCAAACTTTTCTCAATTCAGACTTTAAAGTTGGAATATAATCAATAATGCTTCAATTTATAGATTATTTGTCTTAATTTAGACATTAAATGCTTCATTAATTGCAAAAAGATTGAATTTATCCTTTCATCTCTGAATTTGTGATTTATTCATAATTTAGACTTCATTCAGAGAGATGAGATATTAAAGTGAGAATTCAGTTGAGTTTGAATTCAGAGATTGACCTTTAAATTTAGATTTCAAATGGCAAATACAGATTTTACATTAATTCACGCTTTCATCTCTGAATTTAGGAATTACTCAATTTATATATTTTACTGCCTTAATTCAGGAACATGATATATTAAAGTAAGAATTCAGATTTTAAAGTTAAAATTTAGAGATTGGCGTATAAATTCAGATTTTATAAGATGAATACCGATTTTACATTAGTTCATGCTTTCATCTCCGAATTTGGGATTTACTCAGAATTCAAGCTTAACTCGAAATCCATATTTTACAACATATGAGTTCAAAAACGTGAGATATGAAAGACTAGACTTGATTCTGTCCTGTTGATCAGTATTGTTGTTGTCCTGTCTTTTAGGTAGCTCATGATGGTCTTCGTGATTGCTGGTGCGATTCCTGCTTCGTGCATCTTGGTTACCATGGCTTCTCTCCATACTGTGTCGTAGGCTTTCTCTAGGTCCAGTAGTGCCGCTGTTGTCGTCTTCTTGGTATTGTTTGCTATCATTGCGTAGTCCACTATCCTGGCAAGTTGCATGGCTGTTGATGATGACTTCTAGTCTTTGGAGCTCCGTGTTGATCCTCTTGTTGAGCACTCTTTCGTATATCTTTCCTAGCGTGGGTAGTAGTGATATCGGCATGTACGACGCTGTTTGTGTCCTGTCCTTTCCTGGTTTGGGGATGACGATAATCCTAGCTGTTTTCCATGCCCTCGGGAAGTAGTGTAGTCTTATTGCTGGGTTGATGATGTATGTCAGCTGGACAATGGCTTTGTTTGGCAGGAACTTGGCATCCTTCATGACTATTCCGTCCACTCCTGGTGCTTTGTATGGCCTGGCTCTCCTGATGATCCTCTTCAGTTCCGTTTGTATCCTGTCCGTGTCCTGTGGCGGCAGTGTTTCGATCGCGTCTATTGTGCTCTGAACTCTTCTTCGTGTTCTGTCATCTGATAGGTTCTCTGTTAGGCTGCTGATGTTTGCGAAGTATTCCATGAATGCCTCCGCCTTCTCTGCCTTGTCTGTGATGATGTTTTCCACTCCGCCTCTCGTCACTTTGATCGGTGGGACTGTCCATGGGGTCTTGCTGCTCTTCATCCTCTTGATGTGTTTCCATACGTCGTTTTCACGGCTGGCGGCTATGATTCGGTTGTTCCAGGCCTCGTTGTTGTGTGAATCTAGTATGGCTCGGGTTACTTCGCATTCCTCCAGGTAGGCTCTCCTGTCGTTGGTATGTCCTGCGGAGTTGGTTTCTTCTCGCGATCTGGTCTTGGTTTTCTTGTGGTGGTTTGCCTAACTTCAGTTCTGTGTTCGTTGGGACGTGGTGCTCCTTGGCGACGCTTATTATCCTGGTTATGGTTCCTATGGCTTCCTCTATTTTTGCAGGGGTGTCCAGTTACCGATTTATCCTTAGTTCCGTGTTGATTTCTCTCCTGAAGTTTGTCCAGTCGGCGTTCCTGTAGTTGTACGTGACTCTAGGTGCTGCGAGGATTGGCTGATGTTTGATTTCGAACATAACTGGCAGGTGATCGGACTGCAGTTCTGTCATGGTCGTCGCTGTGGCGATGATCCCTCGGGCTATTCCAATGTCCTGTGTGGCGTCGGATACGTGGTATCGTGCGATCCTTGTCCTTCTGTCTGGGATTACTAGGTTTGCATCGTTCCTGTCGATCCAGTTCCTGAGTCGTGTTCCTGTCCTGTTGTCCGTGCTGTTGTTCCACGAGGTATGTTTGGCGTTTAGGTCTCCTATTAGCAGCGTTTTCGGGTGGTTGAGTAGTCCTTCTAGTTCGTTCTCGTCTAGGGCTTGGTTTGGCTTGTTGTATGCTGAGATGATCTTCAGGTGGTTCGTTGTTATCGCCACTGTCTCTATACTGATTGTGTCTGTTGCCTGCTCTTCGAATTGGATGCTTCTCTTCACGTATAGTGCTACTCCTCCATACGGTTCCTGGTTTGGCCTGTTCTTGTATATCATCTGGTATCCTATGATGCCTGGTGGATGATCCTTTACTTTTGTTTCATTGACACTCAGTATGTCTGGCGTTGTCCTGGCGACGAGTTCTCTGAGCTGGCTGATTTTGCCCCTTATTCCGTTGATGTTTATGGGTAGAATCTTCATTGGTTTACTTCGCTCCATAGGTCATCAGTACTTGCATTCGCTCCCACGGAGTGGTGGCTGCTGACAGTTCGGTTTTCAGTTTCCTGATTTGTTGGATTAGTTCCTTGATGTTGAACAGCTTGTTGAAATCTTCTATTTCCCTGAGTAGCGTGTTCATGTCGTCCTGTCCTGCATTTGTCTGGGCTGGTGCTTGGCTTCTGGGGGTCGTCGGCTCGACGGCGACGGCTTCCGTGGCTTGGGTGGTTGGGGCGGGTTGGCGTGGCCGAAGGGCGGGAAATGCTTATTGCTGTTGTCCGCGCATCGCTTGGTTGTAGTTGACTCATTCTCTTCTGTGGCTGGGCTTTGTGGTTGTTCGTTGTTGCTGTTGCTGCCTTGGCGTTGCTCTTTCTTGGTACTCCATGAGTGCTTTGCAGCCCCTGAAGTTGGCTGCGTGTTCTCCGTTGCAATTCGCGCACTTGAGCGGTACTTGGTCCTCGTTTCGTCCACGTCTTCTTGTGCATTCGCTGGCCTTGTGTTCGCCTGCGCATTTCACGCACTTTGGTCTTTGCCGGCACATCGATGATCCGTGGCCGAATTCCTGGCACCTGTAGCACTGACCGTTTTGAAATACGTCTCCCACTTGATCACTGAATTTTCAACCGTCTTGGACCTCTTGATTTGGCCTATGTTCGCTTCCTTTTTCGCTGTCACTAGGTATGAATGGCTCTGTCCTTTTCGAGACTTCATGGGTACGCAGCTTATGATGTCTTTGTGTTCATTCCTGAGTTTGTCCGTGATCTGGTCCGCGTTTAGTCCTGGGGGTCCCTTGAACACCACCTTCTTGATTCTTTCACCGCGTGGCTTGTAGGTGAAAAATTCGATGCTCTCGTCCATTTCCAGGTGTCCGGTGAGTAGCATATGGTTTTCTTCCTTGTTTGTGAATACCTTCACATTGTTTGGATTGTACTTCATCATGAAGTCGCTGTGCTTCAGGATTAGCTTGATTTGTCTTCGGCATTCTTCATAATTCACCTTGGACGTGATTACGATCGGCGGCGGTCTTGCGGCAGGCTTGGGCGGTGTTGCGGTTTCCATCTCTTCTTCCACTTCTAGGACTCCGAAGCGGTTACACGTTGGTAGTAGCATCTCGTGGACTACTTCTCCCCTGGTTGAGGTTGGTGTCTCACCCAGCTTGACCATTTTGCTTGTTTGTATCATCTCGTCTTCCTTGGGGGTTTGCAGTGGCCTCATGACTATCGGGGCCATGGGTTGACAGCCGTTTTTTGGCGGCTCGCGATTCTTCTCGAAAGTGCTGCTCCCTATGCTCGAAAATATTAGTAAAATATGTACACTGAACTAACCTGAATGATACACTATGCGTGGTACGCAAAATCTTGACTAAACGTTTACAGAACGTTTGGCGTCGCTTCCGCTCGACCGCTGTTAGGCCGCGTCTCGCTTGGCTTGGCTTCGCTTCTGTTTTATGGTTTCGTCGAATCCAAGGAGAATCTGAATATGCAGACTAATATTTGAAGTTAAAAATTATAGTGACTTAATGATTTAAAAGACAAAGAGACGCGGACATTGCTTGCATTTTTGGGGAGAGAAGGCATGAAAATGAAAGTTTCGCCGAAACCGAAAAGGCAACCCGCAATTAATTCTACTTCTAATCGAGAGGTATTTCATCTAAAATATCTTGCGTCTACCCGCCTATGAAGAAAAGGAGGAAATACGTGCAGCTCGTCGAAACGCCACTTCTTAGAACAAAACTTTTTTATATCTCCTTTTAACATCTTCTAATTATCCAGCGACATTGATACCTACGTCGCTGTAATCTCCACCGAACGTTGATGTCGCGAAGCGGTCTCTTTCGGCCTTTTTTCTCGCACCACATTTTGTTCGGATACTTCCTAGAACTAATTAGATGACGTTTTGTTCGAGTTGTTTCACGAGAGAGTTATAGCATATTTGATACATTACAATGGAGTAATTAGGTGGGTAATGGGTCATTTTGCTGTTAAGTGCGTGCGAAGATGCGAGATGTTGAAATGGTATTGCACTCATTAAGGAATAAATCAAAATGGCATCCGGACATTTTCGTCTCCCACTTTCCCCAATAATTTTTCTCCATACCAAGCACGCAAAAAAACAAAAATTGCTGCAACGCACTACAACTCCACCATATATACCTTCGGGGAATTTTAATTCAATACTTGTCGATTTCATTACAACCTCTTAGAGCCCATTATACGTGTTTTATATTTCTTTTTAATTTTTAATTTGCACTGCGTATTGCCTTTATAAATAATATATTGCCCATTGTGTCTCGTAATAGGTATCTACGTTGAATTTATAAATATGCAACGCGGTTTGTCACTCCATGTTTGCACCTGTATGCATGCGTTTTGTTAGGGAGTTTGCGCCGCAGTATTAGTTACGTTAATTTAAAACGTACATCTAAAATGTTGTGGCCGCCAGAATATCCCGACCTTAGTCTATTTGTTTTTTTTTTCTGTTCGGACAGCTTGCAACAAAAATTGTAATTTCTATTCACTATGCTTTTGCGTTTCGTTAGCGCCAAGTGGCCGCCAAGATACCCCGATTTAATTCCACCTGTTTTATTTTTATGGAGGAAATTTGCAGCAAAATTATAATCGAGTGACATTTAGATGTCTGATAGTTTCTTAGTCAATTTAGCTACTGCGCTTTTAGGCCTCAATAATACCTAAGTGGCCGTCCAGATATCCGGACCTAGCTCCACTTGTTTTATTTTTTATTGTGGCGCCTTGCAACTAAAACGTACGCGACAAAGCTGGATTACATCAGATGCACGCAGGGGACGTATCAGGTGCCTAATGTAGCTAATTTGCAATTTCTTTTTCAAAGAAAATTAACGTATCACAATACCGTACCGCTAAAGTTTTGCTAAACTTCTCTAGCAAATAACGTTTTGCCTTATAGAGGTTTTCCTTATGCCAATAGACAATATATTTATCATTTCAATAGCTGTGCAAAGGAAAAAATGCACGCCTTCGATGTACATATATGTGTGAATTTTGAGTGATTTATTTGTTATAAAGTACCTGATTTCCTGGATTTATCGGTAATACCGGTGGAATTTTCTTTTTATGGCGAAATAATTCATGAATTATCTGAAATAAACAATTTATTGTATTATGCTCGCACATTATTGTTTATAAAAAACTATTTCTCTTGCAGATAACCCAACTGAAAATCGACAATAACCCGTTCGCTAAAGGCTTCAGAGATACGGGGGCCGGAAAACGGGAAAAGAAGTAAGTATCTTAGTACTTTCGTAATTGACCCCGTAAATCGATAGAAGACGCTACATTCTTTTTAACAAAATTGAAACGTGACTAGCGATTCGGTTATGTAAAATAAATTGCACACCGGCCGCAAATTAAGCTATAAAATACCCACCCTTCTGGTGTTTGATAAAATTGTCCCTCGGATTAAACAGAAGGGCACTAATGCGTTAAAAGCCTAACCTTAAAATTACAAGGCACTTTTTTGACCCTCTAATAGAGACAATGAGATAGCTAATGCTGTTTAAATATATTGCCGCCTCGCCAAGGGGAATAACGAGATAACACCGAGAAATTGAATATATACACAGGGTTTCGCAAAAGAAAAATGTTAGGCAATAGTGTAGAATACATGAAGACAACGATGATTCAATTTTGAGATAAGATATGGTGGTTCTTCAGGAAGCTCTCTCTCCGTAAGGTGCCAACAATTTCTGGACTACCCTCGTATGCAATTCGTATTTTTATAACACACCCTGTATAAATAATAGAATTTAAAAATATGAAATTTCAATGTTGAAACTTATTAAAGTAACAGAATTTCATAAACGGGGAGGGACGTGATGAATTTGAGAAATTAATTTTTTTCTTCCTCAAAGCGCACTAAAAATGTCATTATTTTTTTTGCAAATACCCCGGTACCAGAACACGTTGGACTTTGAGACACCCTATAAGCGAAAAAAAAAACATTGATCACCTTACTAAGAACAGTACATTTTACGTAGATTCCGAATATTCATACCAGAAGTTTTCATAATTTCGTATTTTTTCAGAATCTTGTGTTTTCTGAACCTATGTCCCTTTCATCGATTGATTAATATATCTATGTTTGTCTTCACGCTATCAGAAAAAATATTAAACAATCTCGAAAAATTGTCAAAATTTCCTCATCTACAGTAAATTTTACGTAAATTTCGAATATTCTTACCAGAAGTTCTAATAGTGTTGTATTTTTCAGAATCTTGTGTTTTCCGAACCGATGTCCTTTTCATCGATTGATTAATATATCTATGTTTGTCTTCACGTTATCAGAAAAAATATTAAACGATCTTGAAACATTGTTAAAATTCCCCCATATACAGTAAATTTTACGTAGATTCTGAATATTTATAGCAGAAGTTTTAATAATTTCGTATTTTTTCGAACCGATGTGATGTGCTTTTCACAGATTGATTAATATATCTATATTTGTTTTCACTGCATACAGCCTCGATATAGTTTTTGACTGGTCTGATACAAGTTTATATACAGCTGTATCCGACCTGTATTAGACCTGCCTAAAACTGTATCAGACCTATCTAAAGCTATATACAGACAATAGATCTCGCCCGGTTTTCTTTGGAGTCTCGCGCTTTGTATCCATCATAATGTTGAAGACATCCTTGTTAACAAGCCTCCAATCGATCCATGAGCCCTTTCAATGAAAATGGATATATTTTCATTAGAATATTAATATCATGTCTTAGTAGGTGTTTAATTTCTTCACCGATGTTTATAAAGTACATTTTTGAAATAATCCATAGAAAATTGTACATTGGAGTAAGATCTGGACCGTTGGCAGGCCAATCCTATCCATTACTGTATCAGGCCTTTCTAAAGTTGAATTATACCTCCGGTTATGAATTTGATAAAGATATTAAGGAAATAAATTGGACCGATCAGAAGAAGACAAAGCGAATGCTATAACAGCCTCGTGAAGAATGTCAAATTTCCTCAGAACCGGATGCATGATTATATCTGTCTGTATACAGCTTTGAACAGGTCAAAAACGGGTCATATACATGTCTTTATACAGCTAGGCTTGGCTAAACCTGTATAAAGACTTGTATGAGACCTGTCTAAAGCTTTACACAGAAAGATACAGTCATGCCTTCGGTTCTGAGGAAATTTGATGAGGATGTTAAAGAGAAGATCGATCATGCTGTTAGATTCATTATAAAATGTATTTATCATTAAAGTTGGAGCGGTCAGAAAAATAGTATTAGGAATCCAATAACAGAACTTCTGATTCTGAATAAGCTCATAAAAAGGCAAATTTTCTCAGAACCATAGGCATGATTATATATATCTTTATACACAGCTTAAGAAAGGTCCGATACAGGTCTAATATAGGTTTAGACAGATCAGATACAAGTCTATATACAGCTGTACCAAATCTGTGTAAAGCTGTATAAGGACCTGTATCAGACCTGTCTAAAGCTGTATTCAGAGAAATGTAATCATGCTTCCGGTTCCGAGTAAATTTGAAGAAAATGTTAGGAAGAAGACTAGGGATGCTGCTAGATCCATTACAAAAGTGTATTTATTATTAAAGTTGGAGCGATCAGAAAAATAGTATTAGGAATCAAATAACAGAACTTCTGAATAAGCTCATGAAAAAAAGGCAAATTTTCTCAGAACCAGAGGCATGATTATATATATCTTGAAACACAGCTTAAGAAAGGTCCGATACAGGTCTATTACAGATAGACAGATCAGATACAAGTCTATATACAGCTGTACTAAACCTGTCTAAAACTGTATAAGAACCTGTATCCAGAGAAATATAATCATGCTTCCGGTTCTGAGTAAATTTGATGTAAACGTTAAGAAGAAGATTGGGGATGCTGCTAGATAAATTAGAAAAATGTATTTTTTATTAAAGTTGGAGCGATCAGAAGAATAAGATTACGAATCTTATAACAGAACTAATAAATAAGCTCATGAAAGCAGCCAAATTTTCTCAGAACCAGAGGCTTGATTATATACAGCTTAAAAAGGTCTTTCACTGGTGTAATGCAGCTTTAGACACGCCAGACACAAGTCTATATACAGCTATACCAAACATGTCTAAAGTTGTATAAAGACCTGTACCAGACCTGTCTACAGCTGTATATAGATAGATAATATATACTCATGCCTCCGGTTCTGAGTAAATGTAATGAAGATGTTAAGAAGAAGATCAGTGATGCTGCTAAATCCATTAGAAAAAGATATTTATTATTAAAGTTGCCGCGAACAGAAGAATAAAATTGCGAATTCTATAACAGAACTTCTGAATAAGTTCATGAAAACAGCCAAATTTTCTCAGAACCAGAGGCATGATTATGTATCTTTATACACAGCTTAAAAAAGTATAATACAACTTTAGACAAGCCAGATACAAGTCTATATACAGCTGTACCAAACCTGTCTTAAGTTGCATAAAAATCTGTATCAGACCTGTCTAAAGCTGTACACAGATAAATATATAGTCATGCCTCCGGTTCTGAGTAAATATAATGATTATGTTAAGAAGAAGATCAGTGATTCTGCTAGATTCATTAGAAAAAGTATTTATCATTAAAGTTGGAGCGATCGGAAAAATAGGATTAGGAATCCAATAACAGAACTTCTGAATAAGCTCATGAAAAAGGGCAAATTTTCTCAGAACCAGAGGCATGATTATATATGTCTTTAAACAACTTAAGAAAGGTCCGATACAGGTCTAATACAGCTTTAGACAAATCAGATACAAATCTATATACAGCTGTACCAGACCTATCTAAAGCTGTATAAGGACCTGTATCAGACCTGTCTAAAGGTGTATACAGAGAAATATAATCATGCTTCCGGTTCTGAGTAAATTAGATGAAGATATTAAGAAGAAGATTAGGGTTGTTGCTAGGCCCATTAGAAACATGTATTTATTATTAAAGTTGGAGCGATCAGAAGAATAAGATTACGAATCGTATAACAGAACTTCTAAATAAG
>MU182474.1:2635-13809 GCA_016904865.1 Pissodes strobi | reverse complement strand
TTTAAGATATTAACAAAAATATACAAAATATTAATCATTCGGAAAAGCGTCGTAAAGTAAAAGATATTTTGTAAAAATGTTACCTTTTTATGGTAACTCATTCTTCCATATCTCTAGTAATTTTGAAGTCATGGTATCCCCTGTAATTTTAAAGTTATCACAAATTTAAGATATTAACAAAAATATACAAAATATTAATCAGACAGAAAAAGTGTCGTAATGTAAAAGATATTTTGTAAAAATGTTACCTTTTTATGGTAACTCATTCTTCCGTATCTCTGGCAATTGTGAAGTCATGGGATCTCCTGTAATTTTAAACTTATCACAAATTTAACAACCAAATTTGGAAAAAAAGGAAAAAATACAATGTCTTGATTACATAAGATACCCTAAACAGTGTTGCCAGACCTTGTTTTCGTTTCGGATCAAACAACTTGGGAAAGTTCCTGCGGTATCAAATTACAAATTATTAAACACTGTTGCCAGGTCTTTTTTTTTAATTTCGAATCGGATAACTGATATTTGTCTTTTAGCATTTAATGTCACCGTCGACTTTTAAATGAAAACCTTACACTTGTTCAAAATTTCAATTTGTGTCATATTTTGACATTAATCCACCGAGGTCATCAAAATTAGCACAAGATTCACTGCTTCTAATTGTATTCACGATACGGCACCAAGAGACAGTAAAGTTGATTTATTTGACTCTCAAACGGGTGCGTTCATAAACTGTTCCAGATTACTCCATTCTTATCACACCCGAATGAATATCGATGTTGCCGGATTATGTAGGTTATCCACAAGACGCGGCTCTATAAGTCTCATCTCCGCGATCTGCAATAAATCAAGGGACAGTTGCTCCATCTAACGATTCTGATGCATTAAGTCCCCTCGGTGTGGACCGCGCTCGTAAAATCGATGACATCCTCCTTAAAAAACGGCAACGGCTATTATGACTCACTAGTTAGTCGATTTCCATTGTGCACTCGAAAAGGTCGCTCGGTATAATTATCCCGGTAGTTGGTCAATTAAACCGGGGAGCAATAATTCATTGGAATCGCCACCCTTTTATGACGGGAATTTTCGCGTAGCTGAATAAGCATCCTTTGAAGGACCAGCGCTTTATCATATATCTGTAACGGTCAATTTTTTCTTAATATACAAATTAACCCGTCAGTTATCATGAGACAGATTAAAAAACTACAAATTAGGAATTATTATATTTAGTTACGAACATACTCTATGCTTAATAACGCGGAAGGGGAAGCAAGTGGGGCAAGGGCTGGAAAACGCGGAGGCCATTCACTAGTTCAATAGTGTCCGGCAATTAATTAGATGGATACTGACTCTTCATAGATGGATACCCATTTTTAGGTCAACATTCCACCAATAACTTGACTTTAGATTAGCAAAAATTATAAAAAGAGACTATGAGCAAATTTAAGGGTTTGATAAGAAACAAGTGGCGTAAGGTCTTGAAAACGCGGTGGCCATGACCGTTGAATAGTTATTACAATAAACATGGACATCAAATTTTATAAGTATTTCTAAAATTGTTACAGACAAGCGATGTTGGCGCAACGGCACTCGGACGACAAGATCTCTCATCCGTTGCCCGCCCGCATGTCCGCCGACAGCAGTACCGTATCGAAAACGGACGACGGCGAACTGGACGTGGTCGGAACGGCGGACAGTCCCAGGCCGAGTTTGAGCGCGTCCACGCCGGTGGCGTCGAGTGTAAATCTTAGCGGTGAGTATTAGTATTAAACCTGCATATGAAATGATGGTGTAAAGCTATTCAGGGCTTATAAAATCATCTTTTTCAGCATTGATATGACATTTAAGAACATTCTGAATATTAGTCTTTTAAATTTTAATTATTCATTAATTTTGAAAATGGCGGCTCAAGTGAAAAGAAATATTCCGCAGCCATGTTGAATGAAAGGCAAACGACCGACGTCTTTAAGAAACAAATGACAACTCGTGATATTGTATGAGTTTTTACACATTAAGTAGATAACTCTCGTCTCGTCTAATAGTTAATATTCTGGTTGTTTCAGGTGCAGATGACGATTCGATTCGTCGTCGACTACACGAGGACAGCGGATCGGAATCCTCCTGTAGCGAGTCACCGGGAAGTACAGCTTTCCGGCCGCGACCCTCCTCACCTAAAGATTCCGCCGCCGGACCATCGAGTTCCAGTGGAGAGTATCCGTCTCCCAATATAAGCGTAGGCCCCCCCATTCATCCACCTCCTCATTTACTGCCTTACTTTTACCCGCCCGGAATTTATCCCGGAGCGGCCGCACACAATCCCTTCGGTCACTCGTTGAACTTGTTTACCGGAGGGCATTCGCCTGCAGGAATGAATCCTTTACTGTTTAACGCTCAGCTGGCGCTCGCCGCTCAACACCCCGCTCTGTTTAGCCATTACCAAAATTTAGCCCATCCAAACCATCACAACCACCATTTGTCCCCTACCTCCCCCATTCACAACCATCTCAAGGGAGGACATAGGTTTACGCCTTACACCCTCCCTACGAGTACAACGGGAGGAATGAATTCGTCGCCGCTCGGTAGCGCGTTCGAAACGGTCACTCCCGGTTCTCACACTCGTAGTCTGAGCAATTCCCCGAACAGCACCAAACTGCGAGGTTCTTCACTATCGCCGCCCGTGAGGGCGAGCACCGAGTCGCCCAAGCCGGAAACGGCCAGTTCTCCGAGCGATCTGAAAAGTATAGAGAAAATGGTGAACGGACTCGACGTGAAACACACTAGTGAACTTATCGGGGACAGTAACGGTGATAAATAATAGACGTAGTGATAGTAATTGATTGTTGATTTGGTGATAACTGTTTGAGCGTTTCGAGTGAGTGAGTGTGCGAGAAGGAATGATTTTTGGCCGTACGTTCCGATGGGATCTGTGGATATATCGGGGAGACGACGTGATGAACACGAAAACTTCCCAATAATTCCACAAAAACCCCGTAACCAGGATTTATTTGCAATATTAGAAACGATATCGCTCACTATGGGGAGTTTTCGCGTTGACGTGATAAAACGTGCGAAAACTTTCTAGATTCAACTGCGTTCCCAAATGCTTAGGAATTATTTACCAGCGAACATTATCTGTTATTTCAAGGATGTAAACGTTCTTCTATTCATATCCGGATACCTATAGAGTTGTAGGAATTCCGTTTCTCGCCTGGATGATCTACTAGTTACTAGAATGATAATTTCTAAATGTGAAATCCAAGGGCATATAATCCTCTTTTTAAATAAAAAGAGGATACGTTAGCTCGAACGACAACACCGTCACAATCAAATTTCAAGTCGTAATTTTTGTATCACTTCCTATACCTGGTGTCCCATATAGGAAGCAGTAGTATGCTAGTAGCAGGCTGACGTCACACTCACCTGGTTTTTCTGCGTCAGTTCCATTCAAATTTTCGTGACATTGCATGAAAATGACGTCACAGTTCACTGGCGTCATTTTTTCTCTCCGAATTCCGATTCAAAAATTCGAAATTCTCTCTTAAAACTCAAAATTTCCCAGTTAAATCTTTAAAATCGGAATCAGAGATTAAATTTAGAATTTTGAATTTATATTCTCAGTTTTAAATTTTTACTTCTGAATGACCTAAGCTAATCAAAACCTGAAATTTTTACGTTAAACTCGAAATTCCGATGTTACCTTGGAAATTCTGAGTTTAAGCCCAAAACTCTGAGCTATCTTTCCGAAATTTCACTTTAAACTTGAAATTCTGTTTAAGCGCATATTTTCAACTTGAATTCCGAATTTCGAATTTTAGGTCGATATTTTGGTTTAATTACTGTTATTTCGACTTAAAATTCGAAATTTAAAGTTCAAAATCAGAATTTCGAGTTTAAGGTCAAAATTTCGAGTGCAACTTGAGAATTTCAAGCTTAAACTTAGAATTTCGAATGTGATGTCAGAATTTCATGTTTAAGTAGAAATTTCTGGTTTGATGTTTGATGGATTAGTTGGATCATTCTAATTTAAAACATGAAAATTGTCAGTGTAAACTCTGAATCACAAATTAAATCTCTCTATTTCGATTTTGAACTAAAAATCGTGAATTTTCAAGTTTAAACTGGAATATTTGAGTGTTAAGAACGCATTTCGATTTTTTAAACCGAAATTTTCAGTTTAAACTTAAAATTTCGGAATGCCAAGTTTAAAATTAAATTTCAAGTTTGGAATCGAAATTTCCATTTCAAGACAATTTCGAGCCTGCCTGGGAATTTTGATTTTGAATTCCGAACTCCAAGCTTAAACCTAGAATTCCGAGATTTGAAATCAAAATTTTGGTTTAGTTTCGATTATTCCCACTTCTAATCTTGGAATTCTAAACTTCAACTCAAAGTTTTAAATTCAAAATTAAAGTTCCCAATTAATCTGTGATACGGAGAATCCTGAAATAGAAATTTCGACTTTTAGCTTGAAATTGTAAATTTGAACTAGGCATTCTGAAATACTAAATTTAAACTCAAAATTCCAGTTTTAAAAATCAAAATGCTCTCTTGAAACTCAAATTTCCCAATAAAATCTTTAAAATCGGAACTCAGAGATTAAATTTAGAATTTCAAATTTAAATTCACAGTTTCAAAGTTTTAATTCTACTTTAAACTCGAAATTCCGTCTAAACGCAGACTTTCGACTTCAACTCTGAATTTCAAATTTAAATCGATATTTTGGTTCAGTTTTGGTTACTTCGACTTCAAATTCAAAATTCAGAGTTAAACTCGAAAATCAGTGTTCAATTTCGATTTTAAAATCAAATTTTCAAGTGCAACTTCAGAATTTCGAGCTTAAACTCAAGATTTCGAATATGATGTCGGAATTTCAAGTTTAAAGTAGACATTTAAAGAAAATAAAATTGTCAGTGTAAACTATAAATCACAAATTTAATTTCTCTATTTCGATTTAAAACTAAAAATCCTGATTTTTCAAGTTTAAACTGAGAAATTTGACTTAGCGGCGTTTAAGTTTAGAATTTCGGGCTCAAAGTCAAAATTTGAAGCCTAGGATTTTCACTATTTCAAACTCAAAATTCAAGTTAACGGGAATTTTGAATTTGGAACTCCGAATTTAAATTTAGAATTCTGAGATTTGATGCCGAAATTTTGGTTTAGTTTCGGCTATTCCCACTCCTCATCTCGGAATTCTAAGCTTAAACTCAAATTTTCAAATTCAAAATTAAAATTCCCAATTAATCTGTGATAGGGAAAATCCTAAAATAGAAATTTCGACTTTAAGCTTGAAATTATAAAATTAAACTCAAAATTAAATTTTTAAAATCGGAATTCAGAGATTAAATTTAGAAATCCGAATTTAAATTCACAGTTTTAAATTTTTAATTCTGATTGACTCGAAATTCTGTTTACACGCAATTTCAACTTTGAATTTAAAATTTTAAAAATGATATTTTAGTTTAGATTCAGTTACTCTGACTTAAAAATCGAAATCCAGAGTTAATCTCGAAAATCAGCGTTTGATTTCGAGTTTAAAGTCAAAATTTCATGTGCAACTTCAGAATTTCGAGCTTAAACTCAGGATTTCGAACATGACGTCAGAATTTCAAGTTTAAAGTAGACATTCTACTTGTCAGTGTAAACTATGAGTAACAAATTTCTCTATGTTGATTTCAAACTAAAAATCCTGAATTTTCAAGTTTAAACTGATAAATTTGACTTTTAAGAAAGAATTTCCAATTTTAAAAACGGAATTTTGAGTTTCGGATTACGGCGTTTAAGTTTAGAATTTCGAGCTTTAAGTCAAAATTTAAAGCTTAGAATTTTCGCTATTTCAAACTCAAAATTTTCAGTTTAACTGGAAAATTTGATTTTGAAACTGAAAATCTACGTTTACACATAACTTCGAGTTTAAAGTGAAAGTTCAGATTGCACACTTACAATTTCGAATTTAAACTCAGAATTTCGAAGGTGACGTTGGAATTTCGAGTTTAAAGTAGATATTTCTCGCTTGGACTTGCTTGGGTCATTCAAAATTAAAAAGTGGAAATTGTGAGGTTAAACTCGGAATTCTAAATTTGGGTTAGTTTGGGTTATCTCTGAAGCTAAAAATAAAACTATACGCTTGGATTAGAGCTTGGGTATTGTTCATTAAAACCGGAAATTATAAGTTTGAAGTTGGGATTCTGACTTTCCAATATTCCAATTCAAATTCCGTTTCTCGATTTCCGATTTTAAACTCTGATTTGAAAATTTAAACTCAAGTTTTAATTTCAGTTAAAGTTCTCAAAATCCGCGAGTTTAGAATTTAGGAATATCGCGTTTAAAATTAGAATTTCGAGCTTAAAATTCTTTCTAGTTTAGGATTTTTTTCATCTCAAATTCGAAATTTTGAGTTTAACTGGAAATTTTGTTTCAACTTAGACTTCTGAGTCCAAAGTCGTAATTTCAAGTTTAAAGAGATAATTTAAAGTTTGGTTTCCGGAATTTGAAACATAAACTGAGAATTCCGGCTCTAAAAAAAATCAGAATTTTCCAGTTTCAGCTGGGAAATATTTGTTTCAAATGAGCATTTCAAATTTAAAATCAGAACTTTAAGCTTGAGTTTTGAGCTTAAAGTTAATTTTTAAAATTTAGAATTTACTCTATCTCAAATTCGAAATATTGAGTTGAATTCGGAATTCCAATTTATAAGTCGAGATTTTAGTTTTGTTTCAAATATTAAGACTTAAAATTCGAAATTCAGAGTTACTTCCGAAAATCTGCGTTTATACCCCAATTCCATGTTTCAACTTAAAATTCCGAACCCGAAGTCATAATTACGAGTTTAAAGAGAGAATTTAGAGTTTAAATCCGGAATTTCGAGCTTCAACTCATAATTTCGAGTTTAAAGTAGTTTGGATTAGCTTCTGAATTAAAACCGGATATCCTGAGTTTAAATTGGAAATACTGACTTTCAAATCGAAATTCTGGTTCTCAATATCCGATTTTAGACTCTAAAGCGCGAACTTCGAGCCCGATTTTTGTGTTTTAAATTTGACTTTTTTCATAAACAGTATATTGTAATATATTCAACAAAAATATTTTTATTTAAAAAATATAATCAAAAATGGCGTTTTAGTTACGTCGATAATTTGACGTCTTTGGGAGATTGCGGAAGTCATGTGCTATGACCAAGATCACCTTGTTGTGACGTGGAAATGACTTGAGCTTGCTACTGGGGAGTTGAAATCTCGTAAACGGTCAGTTTATACAGGGTTGGGGAAAGTTATATGAATTTTTACCTCAACTTTCAACATCATCATAATCATATAGCTCCTTCAATTATTCAACTTTTCATATGGGACACCCTGTAGTATCCTTCCAGTGCGTTTCACTGTCTAAAGCAACTTATGTATTATTAATCATCCTCCTTGAAAAGCTTTAATAGATATTTTTAGTGCAATAGTTCGTTTAGTTAGATAAATTCTATTTTAGTTGACATTTGCCATAATCGGGGAGTGAAACGCCCTGTAGAAAAATAAATTTTGAGCAAACCGAAGACCGTATAAATCATCTCTATAACCTCTAAGTGCTTTTTCATAATAAGAAAGTTAATAAGCTTAATGCCAGAGTACAAACCTTTATATGTATATGTAAAAATTATTTAAAAAATAACAAAAAAATATTCATAATTTCTTTCTTCGTTGGTGCTTCTTCTATAATAATACCCTACTACTAGCTTTTTTAAATAATTTTATTAGGGAAAAATCGGTATATTGAGAAAGATTCACGGCGCATGCGTGCATCGGCCTGGTATCGTTGAAACGGGCCGGGCCGATGCGAATTTTGGCACGTGGACCGTGCTAGCCTATATCTGTGGAATTTAAATAGAAAAATGTTCCTTTTATTTAAATAACTTGTATATTTATTTTAGAGATTGTAAATATCGTTTTTTGTAATAAATGTACATTAATAAACCAAATTTGTACTATACTTATACGCGTCATTATAAATAATTATTTCTGTTTTGCCAAAGAGAGATTTTTGAAATTTTTCGAGCGGCGATTTGGAAAATTTTGTAAATCCGCGGAACACCTTATAGTAAGTGTGAAACACGATATTGGGAAATGGAAATTTGTGTAAAATTACTTTTAATTGTATATATATTTTCGACTCGGTACGAACCTGTATAGGATATACGGCTTCTGTTAACAATAATTTAAAAAAAATATATATATCAGCCCCAAATTTTAATTTGTGTGAAAAAGTGTTTAAATTATGTCACTTCATTTGTTATATTTAGTCAAGATGAGCATCGGAATATTTATCCGAAAGTTAATATTAAGGAAGGTGCAGGGTGATATCAAAAACAAAATTTTATTTTAGGTTTTATTAACAACCATTCGTCATATAGTCATAGAAATTGATGAAGTGAGGTTCTCTTTCGCAGTAGCTGATAGGGGGCGATAATATTTGCCCATTGAAAGGGCTATAACTTAAGGTAATGCCCTTGTATGTGTGTACATAAAACATCGATAAAGGCATACTTTTACTGAGGATTTCAATGGCAAAGTCGAAAAAGGAATGTTAGGAGACATCTATTATCACTTAATTATCTTATTTAAGAAGCTCAATCGATGCAAACGATAAACTAACTCGACTACATTGGTTACCTACTGAACCTTATTCTGCATGTGCCGATGGGTATGTAGGCAAATCAAACTACAGTAACCTAGACAGCTTTTTAGACAGGCGACTACCTAAAAACTGTAAATATGTCAAAATATGAACTGCATACCCTTTTATTATTTAAATTAAATTACCTGCACTCTCTCTAAATAATTTCGAAATTTTTACTTATTAGTGGTGTTTATTTATATCCTCTTGAAGTGGAATTTTCTTTTCTACGATCTGCTTTTTCGATTAAATAATTGAGACGTTCAAAAATTCTGAGTATGAACAATTCAGTTTTTGAGCCCTTTACATTGGCTATTCCCGTAAGGTATCGTTACTATAGAAACCACTTGATAAACGTATTTAAATAAACTGAACAAAATTTGAAGCGTTCCATCTTAACTTAATTTTTTAATCTAAATTAATTTATACTATATGTATTAAATTGCGTTTTTCTGAATACTATACAGGGTGAAACAAATTCATTCCTCACTATTGGAATCTCGTGAACAGTAAGAGATACCAGCAAAGTTTAAATTGGGGCAAAGTTGCCCAATTTAGAGCCCAGTATTTTGATATTTTGAGGCTTGAGATATCTCGAATGCTTCCGGAGATATCCGAGAAAAACCAAAATTTTCGATTTTTTTTTTTAAATTTTTTGTGACATAATTTTTGGAAATATCAAAAAAAATATTAACACTTTCTAGAAGCAATTTTTAACGATCTATCCTAAGATGTTTCGATTTCTCAGAACCATCATCAGGTCAATTTTTTCAAATACATTTTTTTGCGTGTTTAGGTGGTAATTTGGTAAAATCCATCACCAGATATTTTTAATATGTATTATTAGCAAAATGAACACCTCAGACAATTTATAATACTAACAGGCGCAGATTAAGTTGATAACTTAAATTTTAATAAAAAACCTTCGGTAATTTTGTCAATAAAGTCTACAAATTATGAATATCTGGTGATGGATTTTACCAAATCACCCCCTAAACACGCAAAAAAAAAATTATACAAATTATAGATCCCTACCTATTTAAAAAAATTGGCTTGAAGATGGTTCTGAGAAATCGAAACGTTGAGTTAGAAAACTGCCAACATCTTAGGACAGACCGCTAAAAAGTGCCTCTAGAAAGTGTTAATATATTTTTTAATATATCCAAAAATAACGTCACAAAAAATTAAAAACAAAATCGAAAATTTCGGTTTTTCTCGGATATTTCCGGAAGCAAGTTATATGTTTTGGGTTACCATATGTAACTAGTACTCGAAATATCTCAAGCCTCAAAATGTCAACATACTGGGCACTAAATTGTGCAACTTTCCCCAATTTAAACTTGGCCATATCTATCTCTTACCCTTTACGAGATTCCAATAGTGAGAAGCGAATATGTTTCACCCTGTATAATACTTGGAATCATTCTGATTGCGCTATTCTAAAATATTCATGAATTTTTGGATTAACAGACATCAGATGTTCAAAAATTCTCAGTATGAGCCATTCAATTTTTGAGCCCTTTATATTGACTATTCTCGTAGTCGTAAAGCATCGTTACTATGGAAACCACTTGATAAACCTATTTAAATAAACTGAACAAAATTTGAAACGCTATGATTTAAATTAATTTATTCAATATGTATTAAATTACATTTTCCTGATACTCTGGAAGACTTGGGATTATTCTAATTGTGCTATTTTAAAATATTCATCAATTTCTGGATTAAATAATTTAGACGTCAGCTGTTAAAAAATCCTGAGTATGGATCATTCAATTTTTGAGCTCCTTATACCAAAGTATATGTAAACTAGTAAGTTCACTCAGCGGTAAATCCTTTGATGTAATTCAGCTACATTCTTTTATATCAAGTGACAACTGGAGATGACCGATGCGCTGCGTAAGTGTCCGATTGATTCGCGTGGCTTTCTCTAGTCAGAGATGTATTCAGGAGATTGTATGGACTCGTACCGAAAGACCTACTGAATGCCGGCCAGGTGAAAAATCAAGTGAAACTGAGCAAAGTTGTAAAAATATTTTCATAGAAGGAAATTGAAAAAAAAATTGCTATACGGGGTGTCATTTTTAGGTGATACCACTGTTGCTATCTCAGAATCTAACAAGAATTTAACAACACTGCAAATCGATCTTGAAAAGGCATCAATAATGGCAACTTTCTAATTTAAACAACTTTGTAGCTTTGACCGTTTCAAAGATAGCAATAATAGTGGATTACCTAAAATATATTTAAAAATATATAATAATATAATACTTCGGAATCTCATTTTTACTACACTTCTTTGGTTCCATGAAAGTGATTTTTCAAGGCCACGTTATGACATGGTTTATGTTTTCGTCTCGCGTTACGGCATTTTTGTATCGTTGATTGGACGACTAACCAAAACTAACCAAATCTATCAAAATTGATTGTACCGTATCGGCACCGGCACCGGTTCAAATGACTACAATAAGCTGAGACTAAGTGAAACTAACCAAAACTTGATTCGACGATTAACCAAA
>MU182473.1:305301-341961 GCA_016904865.1 Pissodes strobi | reverse complement strand
TTTGATTGATATAATGATTTTGAGTAAATATACACATTTCCAAATCTTAACCCATTTTCGGAAGTTAATAGGGCAATAATTACATTAGTTTTCCCACATCCAGAGGGTCCTACAACTATTGCTCTTTTACATGAACCTCCAAACAAGACACCATGCTTTCTAAAATTTATTATATCTAGATCATGATTTTTTATCGGTAAAGAAAACTGTTGCTTTTCGATCTGCATTAGATCAGTGTTGAGCAAGCTCTAACTGTTTCAATGAAGAAAGGAACTGTAAACTTCATATTATATATATAATGGGATATGTTACATCTAGCTCTATTAAAAGCTTAATGCTCGTGTTGAAAGGTGGTTCACTAAACAGTCTTATTAATAAACTACCTTTTGCATTACACATTCCATCATACAAATATTGTGGTCCAGGAACAAAACTTGTTAAACGTCTTAAGCGAGGAGATAAGAGTACAAATACTTTAGACGAAGCTTGCAAAGAACATGAAATTACTTATTATAAATTTCCCGATTTGAAGAATCGCAACAGGGCAGATCAGTTATTAGCGGAAAGAGCTTTTCAAAGGTTTTAATCGAGTGACGCTTTTTTAGGCGAACGATTAGCCGCACTAGGAATAGCGGGTTTTAAGAAAACTAAGTCTAAGTTAGGTATGGGTATTCAAAAGGAATAAAAAAAGGCAAAGGAATAAAATTGAAAAAACGAAAAAGAACTACCGGGACTATCTCATTTCAGTCAGCGTTACGAAGGGCGAAAAGGGGGATATTGGGAAGGAAATACAAAACTTACGAATTGCGGTTGAAGATGCTCTAGCATCTATCAGAAAAGGAAACGTTAAGGTAAAACAACCTGCTAAATGAATTATCCCAATTCCAAAATTCGGTGGTATGTTACCGCTAATTCCAATATTTGCAGTACTCTCTGCATTGGGAGTACTAAGTGGGGGAGCTGCAGGAATTGCTTCATCAATAAATGCGGTTAAAAGTGCAAAAAATAAACTTGAAGAACAAAAAAGACATAATATGGCTATGGAGCAAATGTCAGTTGGTAAAGGTCTTTTTTTGAAAAAGTAAATTATCAGACAATCCAGCTGAAATTATAAAAGTTAATTCCTTATGTATAGATTGCAGTATTGCTGAAGGTTCCTATCTGAACGGAATACCTGTCCATATTATACATCAATTTTTCCCAAACGTTTCGCCAGGATTTAAAATAATTGAAAGTCCTCAAAATTGTATTTATTTTCCGGTAATAGTGAAAGCAATAGACAAAATTACTATTAAATTTCGAAAAGAAACTGTTTCACTAAGACTACATGTAAAAAAAACTAAATTCATAATGGTTATTTTTTATAATAGAAACGATATTCAATCAACAGCCAATATTCAACAAATTCAAAAAACATATAAAGCTAAATGTAATAAAGTTAAGTTTAGTAGTCGAGTCAACGCTAATCGATTAACGAGTACAAACAAATAGTGACTTAATTCACTTGGACTTGAACTTTTAAAATGAGTATACTTAATGTTAGTGAAAACTTTATATTGACAATTCTATTACCCACTCAGAGTTGCATTCTTATGAGCCATATTTGCCACCAAAATTAAGCAACAATAATGAAATACTAATTCCCGTTCATTAAATTGAAAAGTATACTCTTCCCTGTGAAAATTTTCTTTACATAGAGTGAAAATTATCTAAAGCAGATGGAAGAGTTTCTAAAACACTATCTTTTGTAAACAATGGGATAGCATCTCTCTTTAGAGAAATGAGATGTCAGTTGAATGGGGTTACTATAGATTCTATAAGGGATGTTGGATTAACATCCACTCTAAAAGGTTACCTCTCATATAATACAAATGAATCTGACAAACTAAAAAATGCAGGATGGTCACCAAAGATAGCAAATACATTAGTGGATGAAAAAACTGGTTCATTTAATCTTTGCATTCCTCTTAAAATGTTAATGGGTTTCTTTGAAGACTATAGGAAAGTTATATTAAACGCAAAACAGGAGCTAATACTTGTGCGAGATAAAACTGACAATAATGCTATTATAACTACCGATCCAAGTGAAATACCAAAAATTACTCTTCACAAACTAACTTGGAATATATCACATATTTCAGTAACAATCCCTCAAGAATTGTCATTAACAAAAATTATTGATACGGGAACAGATTTAGTTATTGCATTTAGAAGTTGGGAATTAGTTGAATATCCGGAACTGTTGAAAACATCCAGACACAATTGGCCTGTTAAGACATCTACTAGAGTTGTTAAAAGAAACGAAAAAGCAGATTACCTAAGAAAATATTCCAGCAAATAAATAATTGAATTAGATGAACAACCAATTTTAATTGCTTCCACACCTAAATGTTTTTATCATTCAAAGTCGCCATCTCTGTGTGCGCTTTCAAATGTGTTTTATATTTATAATAATTTTTTTATGAATGTATAAAAAAACATAATTTTATTTAACTTCGTTTTATTAAATACATTTCATTTCTCACATTTAAATTTTCTAATACACACATACATTCTTATAATATAATTTTAACATATTAAGTTCCAATACAAACTTTACTATGTCTTTGGTTTTTAAGAACTCGCTACACACTTGTACGCCTTTCTTACAAAACTCAGCATGTTGCATATAGTTCTCATACCACAGTATATCTTGAGCTTCAGCATCATTTCCCGCAAGTGCATAAAACCGCGAACAGGCTTCCGACATCAGAAAGTTTTCATAAAGTTCTAACGCAAAGTTCTCCATATCTTACACAAACACCCCAAATTGAAGTTCACCCAATTCTTCTTCTTCTAATTTTATCACATCTAATATAGTTTGGCACTTTAACGAAAAATCCCAATTGTTTCAGTTCAACTACAAACTGCAATACATTGAAATTTTCGAAGTATTGAGCACAAGCGGACGCACCTTTCGCATAATGTTCTGCAAACTCACAATAAAAGTCAACATATTCTGGTCTGCTATGCATAGCATTATAATAATTATCTGAAGTTAATTGGCTTAATTGTTCATGTAACTTTTTCACAGCCTCATCCATAACTGTTAATTTATATAACTGACAGCGACTGAACGATCGTAAGTATCAATGTTTCTTATAAACAGAAAATTCCCTCTTATTATCACATTGATGTTCTGGGAATGATATAAACTACTTCATTATCTTCATCATTATTATCACCATCTAGAATAGGTTAAAAAAATCTACAATTGATTTAGTTTCTTTTACAATAGCTCTTTTTTGAGTAGTATATTTTATATTAATATAATCACATTGACTTCTACACAATGGACAAACATCGTTCGTTTTTAACCATTCTGTTAAGCAATCTAAACAACATTTGTGTTCATACCAATTTGGTGTGCAAATGTTTTCCTTTTCCAAAGAATTGAAATAAATAGGGCATTCCTCTTTCAAATGCACTTCACTTTTTTTCTTTTTTGAACTAACTATTTCCGAACTAACTGTTTCTGAATTGACTCTCTTGAGTACTCGATTTCTCTATTTGAGTTCTTCCTGGGGAGTGGGGAGTGACCCGACAAACCCCATCCTTACACCTCTCAGACTAGGGAGGACATCTAAACTGTGAAATGAAGAAGCATACAGAACTGCTGGTTTTATTATGTTTATTTAAGTGGCAAGGGGAAAAGTCAGGGTCAGGGGCAAGGTCAACATATATGTAGATAAGAATGGGAAATAATTTAATTACATGATGAGAAAGACTCCTCAGTAATCAAAAGAGAGAAAGCCCTCACGGAGGATGAGGTATTTACCTCCTCCGTGAAGACGCACTCTCGTTAACACACTACCTTGCTGTTTTTGTTGTCTGTTTTGCTGTATTCGCTGTCTGTTTTGCTGTATTTGCTGTCTGTTTTGCAGTATTTGCTGTCTGTTTTGCTGTATTTGCTACCTATACAAAACAGTGGACATGATGTACATATGTATTAAAGTTGGATGGTAATGTCATAGATAGTAGGGTCCTGAAACAACCATGCTTTACTACTAGCGTGTGTACGGTGCTGAACCAATCATGCTTTACTACTAGCGTCTTGCAGAAAAATTAAAATTTTGTAAAACGATCTTTGTAAATTTTATTTGTATCACTTTGCTTTGGCATACTATTTAAAAGCAGTTTTGCTATTTTGTACCGGTTTTGTTTTATTTTTGTTATATTTTTCAGTATGTTGTTATATGTTTTGTTGTTTTTACTGGTTTTGAAGTGAAACTTCTTAACGCTCGCTGGGAGTAAAATTTGAAGGTTGTGACACGACGATTACTGATGAAAAGCGCTCAAGGCGATCGCTGACGAAATAGTTTTTTCATTTAGACCTTCCCTTTTTGTTAATTGAGTGATATATTTAAAAAACTACTTTTTAACCAAATCCGAGGCTAGGGCGTTTAAGTTTAAGAAGTTTCACTTTTGGTATGCGCACATAGTGCACGCCCTTTTTTTTGTTGTTTGTATCTCTATCTGTCCATCTTGGGGTCTTGAACCAACCATGCTTATCTACTAGCGCCTTTCAGAAAAGTTAAATTTTTGTAAAGATTATTTTTATGACTTTGCTTTAGTATGTCATTTTAATTCTATTTTCAAAACAGTACCTATCTAAAATAATTTATAAACTACCAAAATAAATAAAAATGCAATAATCACTTCAATATAGCATATTAAGTTAATACCATATATGTGTTAACACAATGTTACAACAATAATTGAAAACTTTAAACTAGATGTACTTTTGATTTGACTGTATTATAAAAATCAATAAAACCATATTCTCTACGCTTTTCACCGCTTGGATAGTTAACGAGGGGTAAAAATTTAATTCAAATGACTAATCCGACATATGGCATATCAAACGTAAATTTTCACAGTGACTAAATGCTATCATATTGGCAAAATCCCATATGTTATTAACCTCGTTAAGTCCCCTTTCATTTGTTCCGGATTGATGGATTCTATTTGCAGGGGTTCATGGCCCCCGTTCTTTTGTTTCGCTGTGGTTAAAACCGATTGTTTTATATATCTACATTATAGAAAATAATAAGATATTGTTTACAATAATTTCTTTTGATTTTTATACTATATTACAATTATATAGGAATGTAATATAATAAAATTTATTAGCTCTTGAGTGAACATTATCCAAGTTTTAAAGGATGAATGCCTAATTATTAGTAGTAAAATCAGATAATGTCTTATTACATAATACACAATTACTCTGGGAGCTTGGAGGGTCATCTATTTCAGTGCGCCAATCAGGTCTATTGTAATGAACAAAGCAAGGCAATCTTATTTGCAGGTTAAAGTTGGCTTTATATGCACTTGGCAGCTTTCCCCAAATATTTAATAGTTCGAGAGGGTTTGCATTTTTGATTAAGTAATCCGACGGAATAATTTTCAATTCTTCAGAGGTAAATTCTATTAATTGTCTCTCTCCGTTTACATGAGATAATAGTTATTTGTGTATTTAGAGCGCAAAGTAACGGATTGCCGCTTGAGAAAGAATGTTACTGCGCGACGCGTAAGCGGAGCGCAGTAATCTTTCGAAAACGGCAATCTTACTTTGCGCTCGAAAAACACACAGAAGTTTTTCTACAGCCGCATTTTTTAAATATAAATGTACATTTTTCTCTATACTTATTCTGAAATTTGCCAATGACTGTCAGTTTTGACATATTATGTTCGGGCTTCGAGCATATTTAGAATAGGAGTGCCAGCAATAAACTGTAATAAACGCACGACTGTCATTTATTTATCTTCGGTTTCCATGACCATTCAGCACACTAGATGGAAAAAGTGAGAATTTCCTTTTCCATGTTCGCGCTAGAGCGCAAAATAAGGATCCACGGCATTCGTCGATTTTGCGATTTCATTTGAATTTAGTATTTAGTTATTTTGCGCGCGGCAGTAGAAAAAAAATATTAACACCTTGGCAACAATTAATTTTTTTAATTATTATGGATCCTAACTGGCGTAATCTGCGTTGATAACTGGTTTTGTTCTCAATAGGTGGATATGTGTTGTTTAGCTTCTAATTTTTGAAATCGTTTTCTTTCCTCTTCTCGAAATTTCTTTTTTTGCACTCTTGCACAACTTTGACGGTAAACAGCGAAGAACTTGATTACATAACACGTATTCTAATGGTTTATAAGATTCACAAAATCCC
Organism: Pissodes strobi; assembly: GCA_016904865.1. Lineage (NCBI taxonomy): Eukaryota > Metazoa > Arthropoda > Insecta > Coleoptera > Curculionidae > Pissodes > Pissodes strobi. Next base: position 335,747 of record MU182473.1, on the reverse strand, counting down.
TCATCCCAAGAGAAATCAACTGGTGCTCATATCTGAGGATGGCGGAGCACAGCAATGTGTTCTAATGGTTCACAGTTCCTTTCATACCAAGACAGATCGATGGGTACTGACATATTGAATGATTGAAAATTGTAGCGTTCCTATTTAAAAAAATGAGGAGTGGTGCGAGGAATTTACAAATTGAATTTAGGTGGGAGGACTAGCGGCATGAAGCTAGGTAGAGGAATAATGGTTTGAAAATAGGTAGTTGGACTTGTAATGTGAGGTTAGATGGGAGGACTAGCGGTATGAAGTTAGGTAGGGTTATAATGGTTTGAAAATAGGTAGGGGGACTTGTAATTTATGGTTAGGTGGGAGGCCTAGCGGTATGAAGTTAGGTAGGGGGACTAGGGATCACTAGTGATCATTTTAGTGATAATTTTTTGAGTCAAAACCGGCAGTTACACCATACTGACTATCTTGATGCGTTTACGATCTATAGGGCGACTTTCAAATTTAACCAAATTTTAATATGTTGTATAGTTTTGTTATTACTTAAGATATCAAAACACGAAAAGCACTTTCTAGAAGCACTTTTTTACGTAAAATATATTGGCGCTCTTATTTTTCAATTTCGTATTACTAAAAATGAGATACGACACAAAGTTTTGTTTCTTTAAAGAAACACCCTGTATATTCTTTGCTTAATAGTTGGCATTTATTTTTTCTTTTAAAATTATAGATCATGGTTAATATTTCATATTATCGTAAGTCTTAAAACTTCACGAAACTTTGTTTTAAATTTAAGAAATTGAATAATGATTTATTTTACCTTGGTAGGCGTATACGCCGCGTATGTCATTTTTCCATTTGACATTTAAGTGCTTTTCATTAGTTTGAGTCATCAAAATTACGCCATATTGAATTTTATAAAATGAAAAATGTCCTTCGCAAATTACGAAAAATATGATATGTGATGATAATAGCCATGATGTGATTTCACATTCGTATATTTCTTCAAAAAAGGGTTCTAGAACGGAGGGGTCAGAAATTTTGTACGGTTGCGGTTTTTAAGTCTGCCTATAAAAGCATCGAAATTTACCCACCCTGTACAAGCAAACCACTCACACGATATGGCAAGTATACGCCATTAACAAATATTGGCCAAATACACTAGTCGTCTGATTCCGGCTTTAGATTTTATGAAAAATGTTCATTCAAGACACTGGCTACCAAGGTTCCGACCCCAAGATTTGTGTCATAAGAAACCCCTGGGACCATAGCAAATCTTAAAGTGGGAAATGTTTACATTTTTAAGATGACTGATAAGATGGGTTTTTATGACTAAATAATTGTACAAAGTTTCGTCACCCCAATTAAAAGCGGACATTGTCCACATTTGCGTTAATAAACAGTAAAAATAATGACATTTTTTAAATAAAAGGTTTTTCTAGAAATACTTGGACGGGGAAACATTGAAATTGGTACCATCAAAAGTTTTATACATTATCGCTAAATAATTGGACAGCGTCCACACTTGTCTTAATATTGGCAGAACAGTAAAAATAATGAATTCTTCAAATAAAAAGTATTTTAAAAAATACTAGGCCGGGGGACATTAAACATTGGTATCCCAACAAAAGCATTCTACAATATTGCTTAAAATTTTCAATATTAAATTGTGGGGCGATGATGATCCAAACCGCAGAAAACAAAAAAATGAGCGCATAAATTATTACCGTACCTCCATCTTCGATGCCCGACTCCATCAAGAAACATTTTTTAAATTTATTTAGATTTTAATATCGCTTTGTTGAAGTTTTCACTTCTGTTAAGTACACACCATTTTTTTAGTGAAATGCCCAGTATATTTTTGGCTAAAATGAAAGTTTTTTTTCAAAATATACTGAAATAAATACTGAAATACTGAATTTATTCCATAAAGATCTTACAATTTATATACGTATTGCATATACAAGGAAGATATAGGAATCGTCACTAAATATTACAAATAAAAAATTAAAAAGTTTACAAATTAAAAACTATAGGCATAGTTAAAAACATACAGTTTAAAAAAATATATATATAACAAACTATACATAGGAACATCATTAAAAAACAAACAAACAAAAATAGAGTATAGTGAGAACAATGCCCAAAAACTAGTGTAGTGTTCATAATCATATTTAGAGCTGATCTGCAAAAAAATCCTTTAGGTCGTAGTATGGCCTAAGTGCTAAGTAATTTTTTACCTTGCTTTTAAAGACAGGGGTTTTAGCAATAATTTTAAGGTCATCGGGTAGCTTATTATATATTTTAATGGACATTGCCTCCGGGCCATTTAGGGTGTTGCTTAGACGAAATTGCGGAGTGTTTAAGTCTTTCTTTTGTCGAGTATGATGAGAATGAATATGCTCTCTGCGATTGAAAATTTGAATATTACTTTTTATAAACGTTGAACATTTTAGTATATATATGGATACGACAGTCAATAGTTGTAGGTTTTTAACGAGTTTACACGAGTCTGTGTGGGCAGCCAACAATTTGACGAATTATGCTTTTTGTGATATTAACAGAGAATTGATTGAAGATGAGCTACCCCAGCAAATTATGCCATAGCACCGAAACCGAATGCCGATATAAGGCTTACAAATTTTTGTTTAGTAATGTTACTTGTCAAAAGATCAAACTGACAACACACGAAGTGAGTTCTACGGAACTATCCACTGATAATCTTTGTATACCTAAAATAGGCTCTGCATCATATTGAAACTCGTCTTTAAAAAAGACACACACGCCACCGCCTCGATTTGATGTATGACGACAATGACAGCACACTAGTCTACAATTATTTAAACTAATAAAACTAATCTCAGACTGAAAAAGCCACTGTTCCGTAAGAACAAGAATATCAGGATTTTCATCAGAAAGTAGTATTTGGCTAAACTTCTTACATTAAGATGCATAATTTTAATGAAACATTCTTTGGTTTGTGATGGCTCTCTAACTACTAACTTATTAACCAAGCTTTGGACATTTACCTGACACTCATTTATATTTGAGACTTCTGAGACAAACGTGGATATAAAAAATTACTTTGTACATTTAGTAAAGTATTATCTAAGGGACTGGCACTTGCTTCTATCACAGTATCATGTATGACAGTTGTGTCAGGTTGTATTAAATTTAGGCCATCCGTCTCAGGGGTGCTCAAACCCCACGCAGTACGCACTGAGCGAGTTTCCTTTGCTGGGGTGACGCTTTGCGTATCTTGATTAATATTGATTAAAATTAGGTTTTTAGGGAAAGGATTATTCCCTAACATAATTAAATTACCTAAGATCTTTTTAGAAATAGTATTAAATCTAACATTAACATCATCAACTAAATAGGCCGGGTAAACATGAGTTTAACTTACGTATAAAGCTTTGATTAAATTTATATATTAGCCTATTTTAGGACTGGTTACTGTATGGTACCCCAACAAAGGTAATGTTTGTGTTCGGGCATAACTTTAGCCTATTCCATAGGTCTTTACATTTAGGGTAATCAGAAGAATTTGAAAAATTATTAGATCCCGCTATTATTACAATATGGTCGTTTAGTGTAAAATTGCAACAAAGTGCTTCTATATTTTCAAGTACATTTTTAAACCTTGCACCCGGTTTATAAATACATTGTACCTGGTAATCTACAAAATTTAGTTTATTACTTAACAGTTGATTCAAATTATAACCAAAATCATCCGAAAGTACTAGGATATTTTTGCGTTTTAAAGGATTCACAGCACTTCTAGATACCTGACATAATGGTGACCGTAAAATAGTTTGATCGATGACACGATCTAAACTGCTGTTTGTGCAGGCTTGCACCGTCGGGTTCGTCGGCGATGCCGAGTTTGACGTCGGCACCGTTCGCGATATCGATGCTGTTTGTAGGGGTTCCGATGGTATTGATAATTCAGTAGAAGTTGATGCGTTCCTAATTTCTATTTCGGTTTGCGTACTGCTTGAGCTGAATATCTTATTCATATACACACTTAGGTCCAATTTTAGTTTTTTAATGTTTTCTTTTAATTCGGAGATTGTATTTTCATTTTCAGCAATAATTTTGTTTAACTCATCCTCCCTTATCGAGGCTTAGTTCAAGAGATGTTCATGTTCTTTCTCTAGTTTGTCTATATTATGATATTTAGTGTTCCCTTATAGTTCCCTTTTGTTACACAATTTCTGTGAATAATTTCGTGACATTGAGTACATATGTAGTACGACGAGAATAATTTCTGATAACATTTATATTTACCAGACATTCTGGGACGAAGTTGGATGATTTGCAAAATGTAAACAAGTAAATTGGCGGCAGAAATATATTAAGAGCTTGTTCTTGGTTATGATTAAATATTTTTTAACTTACAGGAAATTTTGGTCAAAATTTTTGTTTAGGACTTAGCTAATAGGCTTCCAAACACAATTACACTGATTTTCACTATTTTTGAACTCAAAAACCAGTCACAAACCAAGGATTTTAATAGACGACTTTCACACGGTAGTTAGGATAAAAAGCCATTCAAGTTGACCTTTGGTTGAGTCGTTTTTGCATTATTTAAGTTTAAAGTTGCATTGCATTTACATTACCTCGATATACGCTGCCATGATTACTGCATAGAAACCAACAACTTTATTAAAAAAACTTAAAAGAAAGAAACTTTAAACTTAAATAACGCAAAAACCGCTGAACCAAATAACAACGCAAAAACCGCTGAACCAAATGTCAACTTGTATGGTATATTTGAAATAAAAAAAATCTTTCATTTTAGCTAAAAATATACAGGGCATTTAATTAAAAAATACTTTTTGTCGGCACCCGTCTATATGAAAAATTACCCGGAACTACAATGGAGATTTGGAAGAGAAAAAAAATCCCCTCTATGTCAGTTTTAGTTTATTTTTCCCGTATACAATAAAATATAAAAAAGTTACGGGAATGCTAATCTATACCAGTGGCGCTGGCGACTTTGACTTCGGTGAAAAGCTACCGCGACGAGGAAAAGCGCAATTTTTGGGGACCACGCCCAAACTGACAAAATTTGTTAATAATTATTACCGTTATTTTTAGGTAAATCATCAAGAAATAAAATATATACATATTATATTAGCAACAAAACATTTTGTGTACATACTTGAAGAACAAAAACCGAAACAAACGCATAGGCTAATCGATGGTTAATTATTCCTTGCTTAGATACAAGACTGCATCAATAACAGTTATTCTGGTAGTAAGCCCACAATTTACTGATTTCAGCGCCCTATATCGGAGGTGTATTTCAAGTACGCATTTCATTAACTGTGATGCATTGTGTTTTCTGGTCTATATTGTAATAATTGTGAGATAGTAGGTGTGTAAAATTATACACACTTTGAGGTATATTTTTAAGAAAATTGCTCTGGTGAGTGTTCATACAACAAACTGCGACGTATTCCTGATATTTACACTTGAATCTACTAAATAAATATGATAGATATATTTTAGATTATTTTGTAGTTGAAACTTGTATTTAAAACTAAAACAAAACAAAAATTACTTTTCATTGTAAAGATAACTAACTAATAAATTTGCGGCGTTAAACAATCTTTATTTCATAGTGTACCGTAATGTGCTTGAAAAAAGCAGATTACAGTACTAGGACGGAAAATTGATATGACTTAAGTTGACATGTTTAAAAAGGCAGATTACAGTACTAGGCCGGAAAAGTGATATGACTTAAGTTGACATGTTTAAAACTACTGACTACGAGTAAGTCGCTTGTTAGTTGCTGTCTAAGAATTGCAGAAGTTATAAGGGAGTGCGCAAATCACGTGAGTATGAAATATGATTTCCACACATGTTAATACCATACTTTTCCTTTATTTTTACTTTATTTTTGGGCTATGGTATGCACGTTAGGTTTTAACTTTCTAATTTTTCGGGCTATCGACGTCATTCTTTTTCGTAAATCAAACTTAAACTCATGGGTTCCGGTTCTATAAAGTATTCCATCGAGAAAAGCCCGGAAAACGTTTTTGCATTTTTCTCAGTTCCTGCGTTATCCTGAATAGTACCGGTAGAAGGCTTTCCTTACTTGCCGTGGATCGTGCGCCGCGAGTTCCCCACCTAACCCAAACTAACCCACCACTCGCCGAGCTAATGAAACCGGGCCTTATCCAGTGGCCAAAAAAATTATAAGAAAAACTTTTTAAAATATTAATTTACATATATATTACAATTTTAATCGCTTTTACCTCTACATTGTATATATCTAAATATTTAAAGATGATTCGAGCGCTTCCTGTACAATATTCAATCCGGCTGCAGCTCTGAAAATATTCCATTGAGTGCGACCGTTCCGTTAATACCGACGAAACCAACGGCGTCACCCGCCAATATACAGTCAGGTGGCTTTGCTTCGGCACCGTTGTCATGGTTACGCGACGTCAGCCTCGCGACTGCATATGTAACACGTCCGTAAGATTGATTTATATTGAGTTGAAGGGCAATTTATAAATAGAATGGTCCTATGCATCTTTGTTTCGTCGTTGCGCAAGGACATTTCATCCTGTCTTTCGGTCTTTTATTTGTTTATTTTATTCCCATTGCCGTTGGTACGATCGGAAAATTGTGTTTTTATTTAGTTAATTTTATAGTTTAGTACATTTTTTGTTGTTGTTTGTAAATTTAATTAGTGACGCAACTTTTGTTTTAAAAATGATTAATGGGTAATTGTTTAGTATATTCCCAACTTCAATTTTGACTAAATTTTGAATATTATGAATAAGTTGAGTAACTAAATAGATACTTTTGACTAAAATTATTTTGCTTAAATAATTTATAATTAAGAAAACATATACGATGATGGATATTTTTGACTAAAATTATTTTGCGTAAATTATTTATATTTAAAAAAAGCGTGTGCACTATGTGTGCATATCAGAAGTGAAACTTCTTAAACTTAAACGCCCTAGCCTAGGCTTGGTTAAAAAGTGTTTTTTTAAATATACCACTCAATTTAAAGTGTCGCTTATGTCTTGACCAGGTAATAGAGCATATCCCATATTTTTATGTTGTAAACTAACAAAGATATCCCAATAACAATATTCTCATATTTTTCTTCCGCCAGGCCGTGTCGCTCCTCGTCTGTCGTTCTGCGTTCGTCCGCCGATTAACAAAAAGGGAAGGCCTAAATGAAAAAAACACTATTCTTCATAAAAGTTTCGCTTATGTCTTGACAAGGTAATAGAGGAAACCTCATATTTTTATCTTGTAAACTAACAAAGATATCCCAATAATAATTATACGCTCTAGCCTTATACATATCTTAACGGAAAAGTAGTTTTTTTTTTTTAAATATAACACTCAATTAACAAAAAGGGAAGGCCTAAATGAAAAAAAAACTATTCTTCATAAAAGTTTCGCTTATGTCTTGACAAGGTAATAGAGCAAATCCCATATTTTTATCTTGAAAACTAACAAAGATTTCCCAATAAAAATATGCTCATATTTTTCTTCCGCCAGGCCGTTTCACTCATCGTCTGTCGCCCGTCGTGTTCGCAACCTTCAAATTTTACTCCCGGCGCGCGTTAAGAAGTTTCACTTCAAAAAATATATACAGGATGATTCACGATGATGGCCTATCTGGAGGATGTTTTCCGATCTTCTTTATTTTTAGTATGTGGGCATATAACCCTTTAAACTATATTATAGTCTAGTTGCCAGTGTTAAGGTGTTAAAGTAGGAAATTTGTTTGTGCTGAATGTGATGAGTGTTCGTACGAGAATACCCTAGTTTGCAAACACATATAGCCTATTAATGCGCCGGTATCGCTGAAGGAGTGCTGCCACAAACAATATAGCTACGCAACAGACGTCTAGTCATAATGGCAAGAAATGAAACGGTGATCTGGCGAACGCTGAATCTCTATCATACTTAAAGAGACGGCACTACACGCAGCGAGCGACGTAAATTTAATTTTCCCTGCAAATTTACTCCCAGCTGCCTATCGCCGTTTCTGCACTGTTGCCGATATCGTTCGATTCAAATAATAGGATGCGTGGATAGCGCGTAGTTAATCATTTGTTTGCGGTGGAAGAAACAAATTCATGGAAGGGTTGTCGCGATCCGCGAGTGAGGAGCCAACTAGAGGTGAGGCGTGATTTCACGTACCGTGATTTTTCACGGTGATCTGGCCAGGAACGGTTGGTCACCGTGACAGTGGAGTAAAAATCACCGTTCTCGATGAACCGATTCCTTGCTGCACGCGACCGCATGTCCCACAGTGTCGGTCACGGTTGCGAGTCACGGCTGCTCGTACTACGTACCGTTCTTTGCCTTTCTCGTTTCTTACATATAGTTTGAGGTTTGAGATCGGCGAGTATTAACAGGTTTCGGATTTATGAATAATTTTACTATGATATGATATACGACTTCACGTAATACACTCACCCTTTTATAAAAACGAATAATATAATAAGTTCACGCTACGCACAATATCAAAGGAAAATACAAATTAACCCCAGTTCTTAATGATTTTTGTGTTACTGGCGGTTGGCGGAGCATTATTTCTAAGAATATTTGGCTCGAAAGGCCGGCAAAGAAGCCTCCTTCCTTGAAATAATAACAGTTTTTATCAGTTTGCAAAAGTTTTGAGGAACAGGCAGCATTGTAATAAAACAAAAATATAGAGATTATCAGGTTAATCAAAATATATTTATTTCAAATCAACTAGAAACAATATATGTTACAAATTCGAGAAAGATGCAAAGTGCAAACGTTGGAAACAAGCGGCTCGGCGGGTCGCAAAAACCAAATACGAAGCTAGGCGTGAGCTGAAGGCCAGGTAGCGAAGTGAGTGGGACTTCAAGTAAAATCACGGGCGTGACCGAGTCACGGGTTTTTGTCACAGTGATTTTAGAGGAACGATCACCGGTCACTGCCGTGACAGTAAATCGCTGTCACGCCACACCTCTAGAGCCAACTACAGCTGTGTCACAATGTCACAAAACTCACAAACAACTAATTTGTTCGTGGTTGTGTGCAACTGCTCTCTGTTGATCGCAAAATTAATATTTATTTACATTTCTAAAAATACTTATAGAGGCATAATAATTAAGAAATGAAGATCTATAAAAAATATTGAATAGCATTTGCATGGGCTTGCTGTTACGCTTGATGGTGTGAAGAAAATCTTTGGGTAAACTATTTTATGACTGTGAGCAGGAATATTCTCATTCATATCTACACATATTTTCCATTTTGTAGCATGGCTGGTAATACATATAAATATTTCAATTATTGTGGAAAATCTAAGCTGCGTGACGGGGTTAGAATGTTTAGGTTTCCATATAAAAATCCTGAATTGTGTAGGATATGGGTTCTTCGGTGTGATACGTAAAAATACAGTTGCTAAAAATAGTATTATCGCTAGGACAACGCAGTCTCTATTAAAGTATATACGAGTATAGTAATAGTAGATAGCATTAACATTCAAGATTTAAGTAGTTGTAGAGGTTAATATTAATAAAACTAATTAGGTAATTTATATCACTTATTGATAGATTGATTGTATTGTAATCGGTCATCATTGATATTGCTGTTAACTTTTTCAAAAAATGCAAACTTTTGGTTACGATTTGTGATGTTACATCATCGGGCGAGTACGAAAGCCTATGTAAATTTCAATGGGGTCAATTCTTGGCTTCACTAATTATTTTAGAGACAAAATTTTCGAAAATTAAATGATAAAGCTATGTCATTTGAATATGATATTTTAAACTATTATTATTTCTACGGTGCTTTTATTATCAATCATTAATATGTACCTGGTTCGCAAGCTAAAAGTTTGCGAAATTATTTCAACGGTTTACTTTTACCTGGTTTACTGGAAAAAGCTTGGATTTATTATTTAAGCAAAGCTTTTTTTAATACTCTTCCACGACTTCTAATTAATAGTATTTTGTCTAAAATAATAAAAAATAATAATAAAATTAGGGAAAACTAAAACCCTTTGATAAGTTCGACGAACAGCACCCGATATAGGTATAATATGTATGCGTTACCAAGGTAAATATCTGTATCTCCAGATGTTTTTGCTAATCCTTGCATTCATGCTTAGATCATATTGTAAACTAACATTCATGTCATTTGACCTTCGATAACCAATCAAACATAACATTTAAGTAGGTAGACACCTACCTAATCAATTTTTAATGCTAGATAACTAAAAATGCTTTAACAGATTTTGACAATTTTTCACATTTTGCAACGTTAATAATAAATTAAACGATGCACGGGCATGCATCAATCAATCAAATATAGGAACTTCTGCTTGTCCCGAAACGTTAAAATATCATTAAATAGCAAACAAAAATTACCGTACATGTAAAATTTTTAAAAAAGTACAAAAACCTCAAGAATAAAAGTAACTTCAGCGATAAAAGAACTTTTATTTATAAGGTTATGTAAAATATGTTTTACATTTTTGCGTGTCCAGTATAGTTTTTATTGAAAACTAATAATTTTTTAAAGTTTTAGGACAAGTAAAGGTGAATCTTTTCTTCGAAAATGCACAAATAAAACAGTTCTTCTTTCTGAGTCAATCTATGGACATACTGTGTGTATTGTATTAAATTGGCTACTTTTCATATTTACCATCGCTCACAAACATTCATGTTCCATTCAGTAATTTAAAAAAATCCTTATATAGCGCAACCGATAACTCCCGTAGGGCAATTCGCAATTAATTCCGGGGGAGATTCGAGGTAGGGGGTGTTTTTATCATTCTTTTTCTTTAAAGGTGTACCCAGATTTTCTTCATTACCACATCACGACAAAACTTCCGAATTGCAATCTTCGATTATTTCCTGTGGATTCAAAACAGATCGTTTTGATCTCCTTAAATCTCTACAGGTGTTGACCCTGTTGTTTTTTAACTTAATTCAGAATTAGCCCACTAGAAAATCCTCGCGGTGATATTTTCAAGGATTTCCTGTAAATTAAAAGGGAAATGTTTCTATCTTCCCAATGCTTCTGGGGTTAATTTGTGACTTTTTCATTATTTTATTCAGATCCAGTGCACTCAAAAACACTCGGACCGCATTCTTAAATTATTTCCTGTATAGATTCAAAATTAAGTGTTTTCATCTCCTCAACTCGTCAAATGTTGATCCCAGATTATTTAATTTTGTATTCAGACGTAGCGCACCCGAAAACTACCGGTCTGCAATCTACTCGATTATTTTTTGTACAGGTTTAAAAGGGAGTGTTTTCATCCCTACAAGTCTCAAAGCTTGATCTCAATTATTTTCACTATTTTATTCATATTCAGAGCGTAGTTATTTCCTATAGAGATTCAAAAAAGGGGTGTTTTCATCCTCGCTACTTTTAAAACAAATTTATGTTATTATTTCACTCAGATTCAACGGATTGGAGAACCCCCGGAGTGCATTGTATCCTGTAAAGATTCATGAGATAGTGCTTTTATCCCCCTTATAGCTCTTCAGGGATCGATCACTAATTTTTTTATTATTTAATTCAGGTGTAGCGCACTGAAAAACCTCCGGAGCGCAATTTTCAACCATTTTCTGTAGATATTTGAAAAATGGCTGTTTCCATCTACTCAACTTTTTAGGGGTATATCTTATTTTTGAGGTGTAAACATCTTACGCAGCGGTATCGGGGTATATCTCGGCAAATGGGACGAAAATGCGCAAACCGATTCTAGCCGCTAGGGCGGTATTATATACAATTTTGCCATTTAAAATCGTTTTAAATGCATTTTAGACGATAAAAAAGCATATTTTAAATTAAACGAACCGTCAAAAGTATCATTTTTAATTATTATATTCGCAGTGTATTTGGATCCATAGCACAGCTTATTTTTAATTATTATATTCGTAGTGTATTTGGATCCATAGCACAGCTTATTTTTAAAGGACGCTTGAATTTAAAATGAATTTTCGCTTCAAAATCCACGACAAATTTGAATTTATTTATTTGCAATTAAACGAACTGTCAAAAATATTATCCAGATGCCCAGACGTTTAAAACAATATTGAATCATGGCCCTCTTATAAAATTTGCAAAATTTGGTTATTGACTTTCCCAATTCAAAGAATGTCGGCCCAAGATGATTACTTAAATATGAAATAAGCTGTGTCCATATGTTGATGTTATTTCTGGTCGCATTAGATTTTCGTGTCGATTTTGTGCAGTGAATTAATCCACTCCGAACCTGCCATTAAGTATTATTAAAGAATCCTAACTAATATTAGGTTTATTCTAGCAGCGATTTAAAACGGTACAAGCTATCCGGAGTTTGCGCATAGCAATATAACCGACACTCATATCGCTATGCGCAAACTCCGGATAGCTTTGTACCGTTTGAAATCGCTGCTAGAACAAACATATTATAAATGCGAATGTGTTTGTTTTTATTCTATGAACAAGCTAAAATGTGCAGGTAACGGCCATAGCACGTGGAAAATACCAGTTCTCGTCCGATCACTGAAGGTAAGCGGCGTGGTTAGTAGTTGGATGGGTGACCGCCTGGGAACACAATGTGCTGTTGTATTTTTTTTTACAACCGATGTCGTTATAGGATATGTTTACACATCAGTCTCGAGTACTAGCAGACGCGCTCAATATTTTTTTTCCATTATTTTATTCAGATATAGCGCACCCAAACTCTCTTCCTTCCGAGCATAATTTCCTATTATTCCTCCTGTAGAGGTGTTTTCATCCTCTCACGTCTTCAACGGTCGATTCTAGATTTTTTCGTTATTTTGTTCAAATTCATGGCAACCGAAAACTCTCGAAGTGCAATTTTCAACAACCTAACAAAATCAGCACGGAGGTATAATAAACAATTGATTATTGAGCAAGTAATCACGACAACATTAATTTGTGATTTTTAGCATTTTTAAGGTTAGTTATAAACTACACATATTAAAAATGCGTTGTGCTGTAGCTGGTTGTCTGAGTGACAATCAGACAAAACATGCTGACAAATCTGTAAGATTTCATGCTTCTCCCAAAGACAATATTGCTGAAAAACCGTGGGTTACTGCTTGTTGCCGTAAAGACCATTTTAATACTAAAACCTCGAGATTTTGATGAAAATATTTGAAGTCAGAAGACCATGAAATAAATTTGCAACATGAATTGCAAATTGGGCAATACGAATCCAAAAAAGGACCCAGTCTAAAGCGCAATGCAGTACCTTCTCTTAATCTGCAAAAATCAAAAGATTTATCTGTAAACCAGGTAAAAAGACAGGCTTTCGAAGAGAGAATCGAAGAAGTTTGTGGAAGATATCATTGCTCAGTGCTAGTGCAACAATGGTTTTTGTGGATTACATATATAGAACATTGAATAATAAACAATTATTTGTAACTGTTTTTGTAGATCTGTGAAAGGCTTCAGTACTGATATTTTTGATTGTGGTGTGCCGCAGGGCTCGGTTCTGGGGCCATTAATATTTTCACTATATGTATTTAATTTAAGATGTGCAGGACTTATGGCACGGTACTTTATTTTTGCTGATGATACAGCTTTGGTATACACAGGTGGGGAAGTTAATGCATTAAATAGGGTTGTAAATGATGACCTAAAGTTGTATCTGAACTGGTTTTACAATAAATTAAAAATCAAATTTCTAATATTAACATTGTTGTTGTGATATACGTAAATATAACACTAAGTATAGGTTCCAAAATAACATTTACAAAATAATGACTAATACAAATATAGGCCTAAATAACCCGTATGTGCATGCATGTAAATCATACAGTAGAGGTAGAGTACTGGAAAATATTAGAAATATTATTAATTATTTTCATTATAAATTAATAAATGTTTACATTGATAGTAAGGGGTTTTTAAAAAGAATCCTTTTTAGAGTTGGTAGTTAGTCAGGCCAATACAAGATGTACAGATTTGTTATTTATGTATGCACCTAGAACTAATCTTTATAAAGATTCTCCATTGATAAGGCTGTGTAATAATTTTAATAGGTATTGTAGTATTGTATTTCAGTTGAATTGTTTAAAAAACAAATAAAATTAGAAATAGATATAGGGATATATTCCTAGTTTGTAGTTTTAGTTTTTAGTTTGATTGTATCTATTATTGGTTTTGTAAAACTTGTTGATACAAGAATAAATAAATAGATAAATTATAATGTTTTTATAAAACTATTTAAGTGGTATCTAAATAATAGTTAGAATCTCTCCGACACAAAAGTAGTAATTAGTATGCTCGAGGCCAGAGCTTAAAGCACTGATTAGGGATTTATGTATTTATTGTATTGTAATATTGAGTTGTATTAAATAAATGTTATGAAAAAATAAATAAAAAGTTTGTCTAAAATCCCGATATGAGAAGATAAATAAGTAGATCTTTCCATCTGTGAAACAAAACCAATCCACTATACCTTCCCTTATAATATCAACTATATATCTATTATAATACCTCATATTTCATTATGTTCCCTGCCATAATCATCTATAATAAAGTGTATATAGTAGCAACTCTGCTGAAATGTCAATTAACAAGATTTTAAATTGTTCTATAAATTTCCTTTGATAAAATCTTCGTTGCTAAAGATTTGTTTCTTATTTATAAAATTCCTGTGCATGCTATCTCTTATATGTGTATTTCATATATTAAACATTATTTCTCAATTTTGATGTATATTGATTATTTATTTAGTTTATTAACAAATCAAAATAATAAAATACCTTTCAGTAACCTAAATAAACCCAAAACAGTGTTCAAATGTCTCATAATGGTCAATGAAATGTAATCGATATAACAGTTCTTACGGCAACTATTTCAAATAACTCTCATTGTGACGTAATGCGCGAACTCGACCGAATTGGGCACTCGGGAATATCATACCTGGTATTCTTTGTATCATGAACTGAACGCATGAATTTCGCCGCCAGTCGAGCTATGCACCTGTTGCTATATAGGTAGACTTTACTACATCATCGGCTCAGACCTATTACCTACACGTTATTTTGTGATAAGAATATAAGAAATTTTCATATATAATATCACAGGAGAAAAAAATTTTTCTTCAAACGTCAGTAAATCCATCATTACTCAGCTGTGCAGGCGGCCGTGAAGTTTCGTTTTTCCTCCGCCGGAGCTTTACTTTTCACTTTTCCGCCGGCGGAGGTAAAAGTGTTGTCATAGCAACATAGATACAATACAAACCGACAACAAAATAAACAACTCAAGATTTATTAAACTACAATTTATATGTATCACTCAATTTGTGACTGCATTTCTAAAAATCACTAATTTAGGAACAAATTGGTTATTAATTAATCGAACTTACTCAATAACTGCTTATCAATACGGAATTAAAAGGCAATAGGAGACGCAATCTTAAAAAAATAATTATTCTTGACAGTGTCCACTGACAGCTTTATGTGACATTACTATAGCAACAACCTGCGCCTATTCACCGACGCCGGTCTAAGCCGCCTTGCGAAACCACTTATCTTTAATAATAATTAGATATTATTACTATTAAGAAAAGATGGTTTTGCATTAATTTGTCGACATTTGAAGAAAAAACAGCATATTTTATCTGGAGGAAAAGTTACTTTTCCTCCATATAAAATAATATACTATTGTCGGCAAAATTTTCGAAAGGTATAAAAATTTGTTGCTTGGCAATTTCGCGAATGATATTTTTGGTATCAAAATCACGAGCCGTCAGACGAGTGATTTTGTCAAAAATGTCATGAGCGAAATTGCCGAAAAGCAACAAACTTGAATAAAACCTTGAGAATAATTTTGTCTACACAATTTTTTCTCGACTGGTATTCGTCATGACTATTTCACGAGAATAACTAGACAATGCACCGTATTAACAAACAGAAGCTTTATTTATTTGTTAACAAAATTAAATGTACAATTATTATTTAATGACGTTTTTCACTCTCACAATAATAGTTATACCAGACACCTTTCTGATGGACCTGTCATAGTTTTGTCGCTAAAAAACCACTCAATTAACGGGCAGATAGTAGTTATGTCAGTAGGAAACGAGCAGTTGCTATGACGTTTTACCAGTAAGAAACACTCTAGTGAAATAGTCAGTGTAAAACTTAATATAGCTCTTTGCTGTAATAAATAACTATTAACGTGAAATTCTCAAAATCTCTCATTTTTCATTACAAACACCTTTTTTGCATTGCCAGGGGTTTGTACAATATTTCAGCCTTTTTTCTAATAGGAACTGGGTAAAATTTGACATGCAATATATGATCAAAAATAAATTATCAGAAGTTATATTACTTTTTAAGTACCTAATAAGTTATTATTACTTTTTAAACTCAAATTTACCTACAATTCAGTGGATATGGCAACAACGTATCGAATTTAGGCTGTTGGTAGCGCCATCTATATTGTTTCCAGTGAACGAGATGCCGGCGAAAGAAGCGAATGAGGCTCGCGGCAGCCAACAGCCTCATTATTCGGCTCGTTTTAAACACATTTGAGGCGCCGTCTGTTGCGTAGCTATATTGTTTGTGGTGCCGCAAATTTGAAAAACTAGTTTGCCCATGCTTTTACGGTGCAATGAATTGCTTTCAACTGTTCTGGTGGTGTAGTGGTCAGATCATTTGCCTGTGGTACAGCGGCCTGAGTTCGATTCGGATCGGTTTTTTTTTATTTATTTTTAAAGTGATGTTTGTAAAAAGTTTTTCTTCATTTTGGGAATGCCTTGGGTTAGTTTTGGTAAGTTGTTGTTGGTTGCGCCCCCGTAGCGAGCGAAGCGAGCACAGGGCCATGCGTGAAGTGAAATATTAGACATTTTAAAACAGTAAACAAACGTTTTACCTATTAACATATTATTTTGCCCAGTTGCCGTTGAGACCTAGACTAGTTTTTCGCCCATTGAGAGTTTTCATAATGTTGATAAATTTTCATAGTAGGTATTACTATGCATTAGTAACTTTTGTTTAGCTTAGTTTTTGCACCAAATTTAGTTGAAACTGCTTATTTAGACCCTAAGTTAATCATTTTGTACAAAATTAATTAAATAAGTTTACAAAAGATCAAACTCTATAAAATGAGCTTTCTCTATTGTATACTTACTAAAATTATAAAAAAATGAGCGAGACTGCTAGTACTTGAGGCACTGATGTGTAATATGTCCTATATCCACATCATAGACATGAAAATCTAATACCGCCCTAGCGGCTAGCGTTTTAGAAGCGCCACTTTTGAGTTCGTTGGAATCGTCCTTCGCGGTCATCGTGGATTAGCTTGCTCCTCAATGCGCATGGGATATGATGTCACACCGGTTTACCCATTTCCATCCCCATATTTCCGGCCCATTTGCCGAGATTTACCCTCATATTGCCGCGTAAGATGTTTACACTACAAAATTTGCAGAACTGATTATACAATTGCAAGGACATAATAGTATATTATATACCTAGGGACTAAAGTGGTATTTTTAAAATCCCGAGGTGAAAGGTTTGTAACCTGAGCGAAGCGAGGGCTACAATCAGCTGAGGGATAAAAAAACACTTTAGTCCTGTGGTGTATACGCTCTTTTATGCACTTTAGATAAATAATTACAAGAAAGAAAGACAAACACCATTGATACCTACTTTATGTACCACATAACATAAACGTTTTTGTCTGGTTTTTATATTGTTGGCACGTCAAAATCCATCATATGTTTTAATTTGGTTTTAATACGTTGCTATGACCAGTAAAAAAAAACCCTTGACTCCAAGAAAGTTATTTGTCAAAAACGTGTCACATTGCTGAAAATTTTAAAAATTAATATTGGTAAAGCCGCCGAAGAGGCTATAAGCAACAACACCGAGCGGCGTTAACACTATAAGTCAGCTACTACCCCCAAAATCTCGGCAGCTATATGAGAAATAATATACAGACTTTACAAAGTGGTGTGAAGAATGAAGCGTGAATAGCTTCACAGAAGAAAATGTGCTATTGGCATATTTTTTTTTGAAAAGTCCAAGAAACTCAAGGCCTCGTCGTTGTGGAGCCAGTATTCCTTGATAAAATCCAGGATGATTCTAGAGACCAATGTCGATATTAGCAAGTACAGTAAAGTTACCGCATTTTGAAAAAGGAAAACTGATGGTTATAAACCGAAGAAGTCAATGATTCTGGACCATCTACACAGTATACGATATTTTTTGTCGGGTACAGTAACGGACGATGGACTTCACAGCCTGTCGTTAAAAACATATTTGGACAGCTGCCAACAAAAATTGCCGAATAGCTGTATGCCGGGCTCTGCTTTAGAAGAACGTCGGCGTCTTTACTTGCAGATTCGGGAGCAAATCTGGACCAATTTAAAGAAATGGTGACTGGAAAAGTAGCGCCGTTGCCGACGGCTATGGCGAAAATTCCCTAAACCAGAAGAAAAACGTGGCTGGCCAAATTTTTGTCGCCACTTCCTCACAAGTACAGTTCCGTTGTACAAAACACAATTACATCTTCCACGGCGACATGACAATTTCACAGAATACGTTAATTAATAATATTGCAGACTCCAATTTTCAACACCTTTTTAATTTAAATAACTGTAGTACCGTTAGCATAAATGTTAATATTAATAATGATACTAAAAATTAGGTTTTACTTAGTAAAAATAACTGTAAGCTTGTGACACGTTTTTGACAAATAAATTTGTAAACTTGTTGTTAGTTTTCTATTTCAGTGCTTTATTTCAAAGATTATTCTGTAATATAGGCACTGTACTAAATTAATAAATACATCATCTTGCTTCATAAATCAATAATAAATAATTCTTTCGGCAATGTCAATAATATTACTTTTAATCTCTAGGAATAAAAAGTGCCACTTTAATCCCCGAAATCAGGGATTAAACTCGCTATTTTAGACCCCAATGTGCATAATAGTATAATATATACCGCGGGACTGAAGTAGTACTTTTAATCCCGGAGGTAAAGTTTATAGAGAGGGCCATAATTTACCTGAGGGTTTAAGACTACTAACTTCAGTCGCAAGGTATATACGATATTTTTCGTACTTCCGAAATTGAAACGTATAAAAAAGCACATAGAAACCTTTACAAAATAGATATTTTCCTAACAAGTGCGCAAAGTGTTACTTTTCCGCACGCGACTGATGTTGACTGAACGACGTCAAGCGGAGTTCGGTCAATCAGTCGAGTGCGGAGAAGTCACTTTGCGCAAGTGTTAGGAACAATATTTTTTCTACGAGCGCGGTCCAAACAAGCACAGAATAATAATGACCCGTATTTAAATAAAAGAAAAAGTATCTGTCATTTATACCTACTGTTGCTTTACATGACTATTATTGTTGACCTGACATGACTTAAAAAGATATGGTTTTTGGTTTAAGTTGTAATATCGCGAATTACGGAAGCTTTGAGACAAAAAGGAATTATTAAGAGTTAAAACGGTTTTCTTATGTTGCGTAAATAATTCGATCAATCACATTTTTCTTCCACGTGCCAGAATACATTCAGGTAAATCATGGGGTCATTAGAACTATTCATTTTCTTAAGGCTTTCTAGCGACGCTGAGGATTATGTTTTTTGGGATACTTCGTTTTACACCTAGATTTGTTTAAAATCTGTCAATCTGACAATTATAAGTATTGTTACTTGACATAATTTTTTACTACTATGCCGAGGATTTCAAAATATATGGTTTTTGGTTTATCAAAATATATGGTTTTTGGTTTAAGTTACAATATCGCGAATTACGGAAACTTTTAAGGAAAAGAGTATAATTATGACTTAAAACGGTTTCTTATATTGCATAAAAAGTCCAAAAGTGTAAAGTCTCTAAAAATATATGAACATTTTCTTGTCTCTGGTGATTTTAGAGAATTTTACTTTCCCGCACATTTTCCCGCATAGCGTGCTGGAAAGTACTACTTCGCGCACTGAGTAGCGTGCGCAAAGTAGCTACTTTGCGCACGCTCGTAGAAAAACATAATTATTAACTCATTGCCTGACAAGTTACCGTAGTAACGTTGCGTTGTGACAAGAATAATTTTGAAACATTGTCATTACTAGTGTCAAAAGCTCAGTCAGTATTTGTAATTTAATCCTTCCGGGATTTCCGACAATAGTTAGTCCAGGAGGGACAACAAGTGACACTTTAGTCCCTGTCACAAGGTAGTGAAGATATTATTTCAGTCCCGGAAGTACGAAAAGACATTTTTATATATCTTGTTTTGTCTGATTCTTACAATTCCATCGACGAGCGTATCGGTAGAGAGTAGTATTTCATTATTAAAAAGGTTAAAAACTTTTACAAGAAATACCATTTCACAAGAGATACTTTCCTGCTTGACTGTTATCTCACATCATAAAGAACTTATGTTGAAACTCATGGGGTAACATTATTTTTATGAAAATATCATTGATAGATTTGCCTCCCTAAAGAGTCGAGTTGTTATACAAAAGCTATAGTATGGTGTGGATTGAAACTAATTTTGACTTTGCCTCCCACTTCGGTGTCACAAGCTGAATTTTTCAGGGATTAGATAACTCTTATTCCGGAGGTAATACAAAATTAGACTGCGTAAAAGGGCACTATCATCAAAAATCGAGACATTGGTACCACCGTATAGAGATAAAATACTTATTTTGTGGTCCAATGCACAATAAGGTCTATAGGAGGTATTTTTTTTATAATTATTCTAAAAAACTCATTTGCATTAGCCCTTATGGCCGAGAAAAATTTGAAACGTAAATATCTCGGTTTCAACCATGCAAAAATTTGGTTAAAAAGTAATCTTTTTTAAATATACCTTTCATTTAGCCAAGAAAGAAGGCCCAAATGAAAAAAAAATTATAGAGGTTTTGGTTGTGTATTGACAAGGTAACAGTGCAATCCCTATATTTTTTGCTTTTAAATTAACAAAGATATAGCAATGTTCAATTAGTGATGTCATGGTTTTCCGGGAGAGCAAGCACTTACCGTCGTTCTCGACTCGCTATACATCAGAATTGGTTCCGCATCAGCACACATTGTAACAGAGACCTTCATGGACCTCATATCACTCTTATTCGACAGCACTTATTTCTCATTTAATGATA
Source organism: Pissodes strobi (assembly GCA_016904865.1). Lineage (NCBI taxonomy): Eukaryota > Metazoa > Arthropoda > Insecta > Coleoptera > Curculionidae > Pissodes > Pissodes strobi. The sequence continues at coordinate 314,641 of MU182473.1, read as the reverse complement.
AGTTTTACAAACAAACCTTTGGCACACCCATGTGCAACCCATGGGTATATGTCGTCGTCAAACACTGAAATCCGTCATTCCCTGAAATGACTAGTCATTACATGTATTGCCGGCAAACAGCGTAATAGCCATATTATTACAGTGGTTGACTAACTATTCAGTCATTCCCTGTAATGCCTGAATCTATTTTAGGAAAACACCGTAATAACCATTTCAACGTTTGCCGATTGTCGTCAATCACTGTAATAAATACAACCCATACTAACCCAAACTAACTTAAACTGACCCAAACTAACCTAAACTAACTCAAACTAACCCAAACTAAAACACGCAAACAGTGTAATGCAAGTTTGTAATTGCATTGCTGCTGTTTGCCTAGGCATTACAGGGAATGACTGAATAGTTAGTCAAACACTGTAATAATAAGGCTATTACGCTGTTTGCCGGCAATTCATGTACTGACTAGTCATTTCAGCGAATGACGGATTTCCGAGTTTGACGCCGACATATACAAAAATCCAACTAGCAAAAGTCGGTCATTAGGATCTCCCTTTTGTGTGTGTGCCACTGCCATAAAGAAAAGATGCTTCTTGCTGGACACTCGGGGATTCATATATTAAGTCTTGAATCATTATGTCTTTCTTGAAGATGTGTAGTACCTAGGCTCTTTATGGACTCACTCATACAAGCAGGTATATACGGACAGTGTAAACCTTGTAGTCTCGAGCCGCGAGCCGTTGCGTCGTCATATGTGTACTTGTATGTTATGTGGTAGTCAACGTCACTCAGAAAGAATGCATTGTACAAAGATCGATGTTAAATAGTATATTACACACCGAGGTGGAGAGTGTTTCATTCTTGTCGAGAGAAAAAAATGGTTTATATGAATTATTTGTCGAGACAAGAATGTAACTTTTCACCGAGGTTTGTATACTATTTTATTTACAACCGTACCTTTCAAATGCAAATGTTTTTTTGTGGCAAATATAACTATGGAAAAAATTAACAAAGTAAGACCTCTGTATAAACACACGCTTCGCCACCATCCACAAATAAAAAAAACGCCAAGTTGACAATTTGACAAATTTAAATTAGTTGCATTTTTGATAGATTGTCATCAAAAAAGTGTTATCGAATTCAATGAGCGATTCAGAAGAAATCATTTGTACTCCTCAATTGAAAGAAGCCGCGGAAAGTTTGGAAAAAGATTTGTTACCTAAGAAGAGCCGTGCAAGGTACGATAAAATTTATGATGTTTTCAAGAGTTGGTGCTCGCAAAAAGGTGTCCAGAAAGCTATTTCTGAAACTGTTCTGTTGGAATATTTTAGCGAAATTGCCAAAACCAAAAAGCCGTCAACCCTTTGGTCCATTTACTCAATGTTGCATACTACCTTAAGTATTAAAGATAAAGTGGATACCTCCATATTTTCGAAGTTATTGGCATTTTTAAGACAACAAAATCTAGGATATAAATCCAAAAAGTCAAGCACCTCTTCCAGTGAGAACATTGCATCATTTTTGAAAAATGCATCCGATGATATGCTACCTATCAAGGTTGCAATCAAGTGCATGTCGAAGTGACGAACTGTATAAAATGAAAGTGACTGATGTTAATATTGTAGAAAATAAGGTTCACATCGAAATTCCAACATCAAAAACCTACCAGTCAAGAGTATTCATGGTGAATAATGAAGAATGGGTAATGTTAATTCAAAAATATGTTGCCCTTCGTGGAGACGTTTTAAATGAAAACTTATTTTTGCAATTAAGATTTGGTAAAATCACTTGCCGTGTTTCTAAAGCTCGCGCATTGTGAAACATACACGGGGCACTGCTTCCGAAGAACCGCAGCCACACTATTGGTAAATAGCGGTGGCGAAATTCTCTAGTTGAAGAGATTAGGGGGGTGGAAATCTTCCACCGCACCGTGGCGAAAGGGTACATCGACAAGTCTACAGATTCTCAGATTAAAATTGCCACAAGAATATCTGGCGAAATTCCACACTCCAGTACTAAAAACGTTACCATTTCTGCGCAAGATGTTCAGCATGGGCTGACAATTTCCGTTGCAGCATATAATCAATCGAATGTTACAATTAACGTAACAAAATAATGTGTACCTAATACTTTTTATAAATTAAAATTTGTTGAGAATGTTTTAATCTACAGTAAGAAAAAAATGAATCGACTAAAATTATTGAAACACACATTTCGTTAATCAAAGAATGTTGTTATTTACTTGGGTGGAAAGTGACATTTACCTGGGTCGAAAGTGATTACTTTTCTCCCGGGTAAATGTCACTTTCCGCCTGGATAAATGTTAATGTTAGGAATATGTTTCTTTCAAACTCTTAAAAAGTCTGAAATGTCAACATTACATACATGGTTGTAAATAAAGTATAATTTTGTTGTTTCAGATATCCATAATCATTTGGTCAAGAATTCTAATTTTTAATCTATGTAATTTTGTAAATTAAAAGGGTACTGTTGACTTCGAGCATGGCCCACGGCTCGCTTCACTCGTTCCGGGGCGAAACCAAACCACATTAACCCAAACTACCCAAGGCATGCCCAAAATGTTGATTTATTTTTACGAACATAACCTTAAAAAAATAGAAAACATGTCTCGCCACCACTGCACTGAACGATCTCTCGAGGGAAATTCTCTGGACCGTAAAGACATAATACATTTTATCGGAACGTTATATTTCGGTCCAATTCGGCTAGCTCCGCTGGCTCGACGGCTCGCGGCTCGAGACTTACACTGTCCGTACCTGATTTTCTCACTCTTATCATACAGTAAAGTTGAACTGAGTACCAACCGATACAAACTTAATTCCTATTTATATGCAGATATAGTCAAAATATATTTAAATACCTATGTTTTACGAAAAATATTTAAAATTTTGGGCATATTTCAAAAATGTAACAGTATATAGAGTGCTCCATTTCAAAACTATTACTTTAGTTTTTACCTTATTTTTTTGTGCATCCTGTAATTACTAAACTAATAATTTCATAAACTATAAGCTGCCCTTTGCCCTACAGCTTTTTTCTGAAACGTTTTTGTGGAAAATGTAAAATAAAGAAGCTAATGGGTTACCCGGTAACATAATGAGTGGGAAAATTAATTTCATTAAAACCAATACCAAAGATTTTATACTTTATTATTTATCATTTACAATATCTAACGACTTTTAAATGCTAATCCCTAATGGTAACGGAGGTATACAAGATTCAACGTACAGACAGAAGGCACAGATTAGAAGAAGATTTAACAGATTAAAAAGGTCCAAATGTAAACGTTACTATCTAACATTAAATTATAAATGGTTAAATATAGCTCTGTTAAAAACATAAAAGTATTAGGAATTAATACAGCAAAATTAAATTTGATTTTCTTCCGCAAAATAATTTTTATGACTTTTATAATTCTGGTTGCTCGGTATTCTATATAAGTATAAACTTGCTCCTTAACTGATCAGAATTGATAATAAAAAAGTATCATGTGAGTACAATTTCAATTATGAAGATAGTAGACATGTTACGGAAACTGCAACCGATGGATAATACTTCAATACCTTTTATTTAAATCATATTAAAACAAAATTATATTAAGTTTATTAATTAATTAATTATTAATTAATTAATTAATTAATTAATATATTATATTAATTTTCACATTTTGTTAATATATACTTACTTATTTAGTTTTTCTATTACATGTTTATTGAATTGGTTTTTAAAATTCGTACTATAGATTTTTGAATGTAGTACAACATGAATGCGAAAAAACGGATAATAAAATTTAACATTTACACTTAGCTTACATTTTTATTATATGCTATTATGTGGTTTTGTTTAACTTGTAAGTAATTTTCTATTTACAACACTTATCCTAGTAACTTTTACATTTGGCAAGAACAGATCATAAGACAGTTAATAGAGTAGTGTTTACGATTTTTGTGAGGAAGCAGCGTAGCTTATAGCTAAGATACTTTTAAAAATATATTTTTAATTTTTTTTTAGAAAAGCAAAATTGTCCACTAAAATTTGTTTATGAAATACGACTGTAATAAAATGTAAGAGGAGGACTTAAAATATCACAGACAAGACATTGAAAACAATTTGAGTTTACTAAATCGTAGGCCATTAAAAGTACGATCAAAACACATCTAGTTGTCCCAATACTAATTTAATTGCTTAATTTTTCATGTTATTTACAGTACTTTTCTGGAAATTAAGAAAAGCGTAGCAAATGTAGCGTTCTAACTAAAGTTAATGTTGATGACTTGTTTTATTTCTAATTTAAATTATTCAAACTACGAACTTCGACTAAGTCGTACAAAAATTATAAATAATATGAAATATAGTCCACACTAAACAGATTTTCCTACCATATATCTATAAACAGGTGTATGTTATATATTTTAAATTTTCAGAAATAGTTGTTAATTTAATTTTCTACTATTAATTGACATCTTCTAATATAAGTACGTTCTTAGGAAGGCCTTCGACATAAACGTTTCTTTTTTTGTGTCATCTCTACCCAAGTAGCACATAAAGTTGTAAGTTGGATGTTATGGCGAAATCATGTCTCAAACCGAAGCTATTTGGTGATAATTGTTAATTAGAAAAACCGTTCCATTTCGTTTTTAAAACGTAATGGTAGGTGAAATGGGGAATTTTATAAGTAATGGCTCCGTAAATATAGCTAACGACAATGACTATGAATGTAACATTAAAGCTAAGGTTTTGGATTTTATTTAGCTTTTACTACCACGTTTTATGACAGGTCCCTTATATTTGTAAAGTTATTGGCTGAACTTTTTAATTAAATTTTGACAAAAAATTAATCTTTATGTAGCTGTTCTAAAATCGAATTATAATTTATTCGTGAATAAATTCAAATTGATGACATCTTGACGCGGATAGGTCGACAACATTATAAGCATTTTCCTTTATATTCTTTATTACGTATACCCAAAAAATTATTGTGCGCAGGCGTATTTATTGTAAATAGTTATTAAAAATGTTATAAAATGCAGGCGTCAATTCAAATATTTAATTTGTGTATTAAAATGTGTTTAGTATTTTATTAATTGGTACTCTATTAATAGCACTTTAAAAATACTAAAAACATATTTGGAAATACATCTTCAGAAACTAAATTTAAACGGCATTTTAAATCTCTTAATACCTAATGACCGACATCAAAACACACACTAAAAACTATTTTTAATTATGGCGGAAGGTCACTATTTAGCTACAAAAATAGTAAATAATGCAAAAAACTTATTAGTCCATTACGCAAAGAAAGCAAAAAAGAAAATTAAACTAAGCAGCAAAATTATGTGATTTATGCCAAATGTAACCATGTAATTTGCTATATATGTGTAAAAAAACCTACAAAAATACCAGAATGTAGTTGTATATGAGAAATAACTTTAACTTTCGTTGCCAAATCACAACTCAGATAAAGCCCTAAATGTGGCTAGGTACATTATGTCACTATTCTAGCCAAAATGTCTAATTTCCGACTACGAATTTTGCAATAAAATTGCATGCAAAATAATGACACAATAAAACTACATTTTGACAAAAACTTTCGTCAAAAAATTACCAAAATTTAAAAAACCGTTGTTTTACTATTAAACGGTTAATTTTGCGTTCATATGACCTAATTTGATAAATAAAAACTAATTTTAATAAATAGCTAGTATATAACTAAATCACGATTTCTATTGGTCAAAAATAATAATAATAAGCATTTGGTGCTACTTGGGTAGGCGCCTATCATCAATTTTACCTTATTTCACAAATAATAGTCTCATGTCCACTTAGTTTCTTCAGGTGCGAATAATTTTGTTCCTAGAATAATTAGTAGAATTTTATTATATCAACAATGATCATACATTTATTTGAAAAATAAAGTTATGCATCATTTCCGGTCCTGTCGTCGCGTCCGTTGATAACGGATTACAGAATTCGGCACGAGTAGTGGAAGCTTTTTGCTTAGAAAAAGTGTTCTAATCCTTCGGGGGGAGTCTGGAAAGTCGTGGCGGCTGGAAGGTGCAAGAGGTGGGTCGCGTAGTGAAGGGTGAGTCCTCCTAGGACTCCAGGGTTTATATCCGTACGCGGTAGCGTGGCCTGGGGGCGGTCGGTGGTATAACCTGCGGGGATTTGGAGTCTCAGACCGTAAAGCCGTGTTTTCCTCCACGGTCGCTGGTCGTCGGCGACTACGACTCAGTAGCGGCGATCGATTCGCCAAGACATCGGCAATGCTTTTTAGATGTGACCGTTTTCCTAGGATTTTTTAGTCGCCGCTACTATTTGCATTCGCCGTTCGTCAACGACTGACTGCTCTAGAAGCAGACAGGCGACTCGTTCGCGGCGAATTCCAGGTAAACAAACACGTGTTTATTGTGTTTTGCAGGTCCAAAAAAGAAATGGATATTTTTCAAATGTTGAAAATGAACAATTTGTTAATTTGATATCTAGTTATCCACAAAGTTATGATCCCCAAAAGAAAGCCTATAATTGGCAGGCATAAAGAAGTCTGTTTGGAAGGAGATTACAATTTTTTACACTAACTATACAGTTAATTAACTGTATAATAAGGAAATTTAAAAAGAATAAAAGATTTCTTGAACCTACCTTAATGTTATTGCTAACTTCTCTGAGGGAGTGATTGGTTCCGTTACACGGTTGTAGGGATTAAACGTAAGATCATTTCGTATGAGCTCCAATATGTGATTAAACTGATATCGTGAAATTCTAAAAATGTTTTTATTTCGTTTCGTTGTCAGTTAAATGATTTATTATCAAAATTGACTCAAATCCCTTCAATTTTCTTCTTTTAAACATCGGTAAAGTGTCTTTCCTTTTTTCGCGGTCTTGAAGTAAACTGAATTGTATAATTTCCTCATCTTGATAATTTAGCAACAATAAAATTAACGTTTTCTTCTAGCGTTGAGCCTTTTTTTAACTAAAATTCGTTGTGTCGCCAACGCGGAGGAAAACAGAAAATTATTGGCGAATTAGTCGCCGCTATTGGGTCGTAGTCGCCGGCGACCAGCGACCGTGGAGGAAAACGCGGCTTAAGTGGTTATACTTACAGTGTGTGAAACATCCTTGCATAAGAACTCAGTCGTGCAATTCATTAGCTTTATATTTGTGCAAATCATTAGCTTAATATTTTGTGCAAAAGTCGGAAATTTCCAGGGACACAGGCCCGTCTTACTGGAGTTTTCTACCAAATAGGCCCCTCACACTGGAACAACGTGTAAATTATGCAGGAGGGTCGCCCTGTCCCTAACTAAGCGCCGGAACAAGAGGGTGTTAGCAACTCAACTCAAAGTTATGAATGATTGGAGAAACTATACCTTAGTAGGTAATACACAGCTTTATAAGAAAAACTGTTCACGATGAAATAATTAATGGCTAGAGCAATCTAAGCAATGAAGAAACTTGTTTGTCACTTTCTGTTTTTAAGCCCAAGCTTTCCTAATACTGCTATGTACCTAAATAAAGTAATGAACAGAACCGCATATCAGGAAGATAATCTATAGAACGGACTTACATTTTTAAAATCAGTACATTGGTTACTAAAATCTAGTGAAATTCTCATAAATAGCTACTTATAAGTATGATATCCTATGGTTAAATTGAGCAGTTTTTGAGGTACTGATGTTTGAATGAGTCCGTATTTGAAATAACTAACCCAAACCCAAATCGTTTAACTTGAAACAAATTGTAACTTTTCAACAATATGAATTACCCGTCAAACTAACATATATAAATATTTGCAAAAATGCACCGTGACCTATAATAGTGTTACTCTCGGTATCGAAAATACACGACATTTAACAGAAACGTAAGGTATTTCATATAAAATTGAAAATAAAAGTTCTTATACAGGGTGTTTTAGAAATTATTTGCAAAATTTTAAAGCAATCAAGCAAAACATTTGTCGAAAACTGTATTCGTATTGTGGATAACACTCCGTTTTAGGGCATATTGCCGAAGGTTCCAAACCCCAACATAACTACGAATATAATTGGATTTTGAACAGGCAATATTAATTAAACACATATGCAACACTTTTCATTGGGCATCAAATATAAGGGAACTGTGACCCTAGATCTCGACAACGGCCTCCTGAAAAATGTCTTCAATGAACAAGGATTAGAAGCAGAAACTGAAAGTCTAAATTTTCAACTATGAACCAATGACTTTTACTTTCAAATTATGTGCCCATTGGATGAATAATTTAACAAGAAGTGAAATATGTGGATATGATTATATGGACTCTTGGACAAATTAATAGGGACTACATTGATTTGGACTGCAGAAGCAGTGTCTTGATAGCCGCTGGATCTCAATATGGCTGTGTTTATTTGTTTCAACCAACCCAAACACTTTTTAATTAGTGACGTTGACAACCTTCTAGATGTAAGGTACAATGATGAAATTAAATTAATTATGTTAGTTCCTTGATAATCTTTCTATCCATGTTTTTACCAAAAAAGTTAAAAGAGTTAGGCACCAACAAGAAGTGTCCTAGGCCTGATGGAAAGTACCTCTGTTTTTGTTAATCCATTATGTAAAATGTTTCAAAAATCATATAAAAAATCATATTTTCTTAAGAGAAATTACTGTTTTTTTTTCAAATTAAAAAAATTAAAAAAAAAACTCCATCAGTTATTAAAAACAATAAATATGTTTAGCGACTTGCAATAATGCCAAATAACTTTGATAAACTATTTGCGATGCACAAAAATGATATATAGTTCCACAACAGCATTGCATTTCTTAGGAAGGCCTCTTACTAATTTAGCGACATATCGGAACTTCCGGTGCGGCTGATAGAAAATAGTTCCTACGCAGAAAAAGGTTATTTATACGAACATATCAATAGCATTCGACAGTGGCCAAGTTGCATTGGCAACTGGAGTTAATTATGGGTCGATTAAGATGGCCCCCCCCCCCCAGTATCAATTACTATATGAAAACTAGACTGGGATTTTGCACTAATTTTGCACCATTTTGCACCATTAGTTTTAAATTTTGCACCGCTATAGGTGAAAAGTTATGACGAATTTTCATGGGGGGGGGCTAACTTTATTGTAGCCCCCCCCCACAAAAAAAAATAAATCTTCTATTATGTCACTTCATTCTATGGATTATGCACCATTTTGCACCACTTATTCCGAATTTTGCACCGCTACCAGTAAGGGGCTACATAGCTCCAAAGAGTCTCCCTCAGCCCCCCCACAAAAATGTTTCGACTTTTTACTAAGTCACTTTGTTCTATGAATTTTGCACTATTTTGCACCAC
>MU182473.1:284393-305001 GCA_016904865.1 Pissodes strobi | reverse complement strand
CCCCCCCCCCCCCCCACAAAAATGTTTCGACTTTTTACTAAGTCGATAAATTTTGCACCACTATTTGCGAATTTTGCACCGTTACCAGTAAGGAGCTACATAGCTCCAAAAAGTCTCACTCATCCCTCCCCCCACAAAAATTTTACGACTTTCTACTAAGTCACTCTGTTCTATGAATTTTGCACCACTATTTGCGAATTTTGCACCGCTACCAGTAAGAAGCTACATAGCGCCAAAGAGTCTCTCTCAGCAAAAACCACGTCCAAATTGGGCGCCAACGCATACGTATATGTTTCTTTGATGTCCGCCAAAATACCGACACACACCTTCGCGAAGATTCAGGCGATGCATGCAGCGGCGGCGGCGAGCGCCATTAGCGGCTAGGTCGCGCCACTTACGTCTAGAGACTATCCGATAACTCTCAGCACCATACCTAAATTCACTTTTCACAGGCCCTCCGCTCGCTCCGCTCGCTACGGGGATTCAAGAAAAGGAAACTAACCAGGTGCTAACCCAAACTAACCTAAGACATACTCAAAATCAAGAAAAAAAAATGTTTAGAAATATAACCTTAAAAAAAATAAAAGGAAACCGATGGGGTTTGAACTCGCGTTGCCGAAGTGAAGGCTAACCATGCAAACCTCTAGGCCATCAGAGGCATACAAACGATTTGTTACATCACGAAGTACATGAAAACAGTTGACTGCTGCGAGTTATGGGATAGTCGCTAGACATAAATGGTCGCGCCGGTCTAAAATCGTTCCCGATGACGAAATATTGCGTGCGACGCTTCCCTCTCTTACGACTCCAGCGCCATCTAGTGCATGTGGTGATTGCAATATAAGCCGTGGTGCTCTAGAGGTTTAGATGGTTGGATCTGAATTCTGTGGCTATCGGCGGCGGCCGGCGGCTCGGGTTCAAACTCCGTTGCTTCTTTTTTTTTACGGTTAAGTTTCTAAACAGTTTTTTTCTTGATTTTGGGTATGTCTTGGGTTAGTTTTGGTTAGCAAACAGATTTTTTTCTTGATTTTAGGTATGTCTTGGGTTACGTTTGGGTTAGCCCCTGGTTAGTTCCCTTTTCTTGAGCCCCCGTAGCGAGCGGTAGCGAGCGGAGGGCCATACAAAAAGTAAAATATTACTTATTGTAATATGTGCCCCTACTTTGGATGCACTTTTTACGAAATATACAGCAGCTTGCGTGTGTTTCCTCGAATACACTACATAACACAATCGTGTCGGGAACGATTTTAGACCGGCACGACCTAGCGACTAGTGCGGGCGCCCACGAAAGCACCATCCACATTAATTTGCATACGCATGTGTATTCGAAGCTGCTCACCGCATGCGTGCTCAAGTCTGGACCCGGCTTAACATTGGTGTGTCTTCCTAGTGGACTGCAATTTAATTTTCTTCGCCGAAGTTCACAGCTTTCCCGTTTCCCAATTAAAATCCATTTTTTATGGAATTACTGTGCAATCACTTTATTTAAAAGCATAAATAGCACTTTACAAAAGATAACATAATAAACTTAGTGACCAAAAAAAATTGGCGGGATGCCCTCGGACACAACACAAAGAGCGGGATATCATAAAACAACCACGATTCAGCAACATACAGAGAAGTATTTGAAATTGATGAAGCTGCGCTATACGTGTCGGTGTTATTGGTTTCAAAGAATTAAAGTGTTTTTATTAGAGCGAGATTTCATGAACGGAAATTTGGCTATCAATTTAATCTTGAAAGATTAAATAAAATACTGGATTTTACGAATAATGTGTTTGCCCTGCAACATTTGGTATTGGTAGTTTGGCACTGGTATTCGTAAACGTGTGTGAGATCACGAGGGTTTGTTTACATTTTCAAGGCAGCTAAAAATTGTTAAGATTTAAGAAAGACCTGGATTTAATATCGATAGGCACAGTGATACCTGTATTGACTATTGGCAATCCAAATAAAATAAATTTTTTAAAGACTATTTCTTTTAAAAACTTTTAAGTGAACTCAGTGTATTTAGATACTTCAACTATGGTAAGTATACTGGAGAATGCTCCCAAATTCTTTTAGTTACGAATATGTATTTATTTTCATTTCAACTGAAGAAATATTTCTTCAAATTCTGATTTTAGATGAATACTTATTATACAGGGTGTTTCTTAATACCATGCTAATATTTAAGAGGGTGATTCTTGGACCAATTTTAAGAAAAAAACTTTACATAAATGTATGTCCTACGTCGTAACTTTTGAGATACAGAATGCTAGTTTAAGAAAAAAATAATTTTTTATTGGCATTTTCAAATTACTTAAAATATGTATGAAATTTGGTGTACGGTATTAAAGCATGAAAGCAGTTTTACTATGCATAGATTTTTTTTTATTTGGCAACGTGGCAAAGTTGTTGAGTTCTGAGACTTCCTGTTATACCCTAAGTAGATATCAACTTGCTTATTTTGTATGGAACATCCTGTATATTATTGCGTTTTCAGATTCTACGTCAAATTCTAAGAAATTTGATTTAACACATGTTAAACTTTAATCAAATATATAGTTTTTGAACTAGAGACAGTTGAAAAACGACTTTTTTGAGTTTAAGAGGCTATAGAGCCATAACTAACGCCTGATTAACCATTTTGAGGGATTACGTCATCAATGACACCAAGCGTAATTTTGTGGAATTTGCTGGTGGCAGCATTATGACGTAATCCCACAGAATCATTGATCAGACTTTATTTGTCATAGGACGAATTGATTTGCTCATTCCTATATTTAGTTTTTTAGAAAAAAATTAAAAAAATTGCAACTTAATTTTTTTCTTAAAAATGTCAAAGAAAAATGACAGTTAAGGTAGCTAAAATGTATGACATTAGATAGACCATAAAACGTTAAGACAGGAATGTTTAAATAATTTTGTTCTATGACAAATAGTTATGGCTCTTAAAGTAAAAAAAAAAGTCGTTTTTCAACTCTCTAATTCAAAAACTACTTGATTAAAGCATAATATGCGTCACATCAAATTTCTTAGAATTTGATGTATAATCTAAAAATACAATACTATATAGGGTGTTCTATTTAAAATAAGCAAGTTGAAATCTACTTCTGGTATAACCAGAAGTGTTACAACTACTGTCAAAATACTTTAGTCGTGTGTCCCCCAACGACTTTGCCACGTTACAAATTTTCAAAAGTTTTCCATACATACTTTTCCCATAATCCATCGATGCAGTTCCCGGTGAAACACCCTGTATAATGTTTTTGATAAGAACTTAATAATATATACAGGGTGTCCCAAATTCGAGGGTAAGAAGTACAAAATCGGCTAAATAAGGACAAAGTTGCGTAATTTAATGGCAAATAAAGTGACTTTTTAAAATTGAACTAATTTGGGATACTTCCGGAAACATCCGAAAATAACTATATTTTGCGATTTTCGTTTTTATTTAATCTTGGCTTTATTTTTATAGAAAGAAAATTAATAAAAATACTTTCTTAGGGCACTTTTAAACAGACTTTAAAATATATTTTTTTCAAATTTGACGTTTCGGTTCTCCAGGGCCATCATCAACTTCTTTTATTTTATATGGCCGCCATATTGGTTTTTTACAAGTTTTAATTCCCATTTAAATTACCTTATGGCCCTGGAAAAACGAAACGTCGAATTTGAAATAAAAATCATTTTAATGTCTGTCCAAAAGTGCCTTAAGAAAGTATTTTTATTGTTTTTCTATAAAAATAAAGCCAAAATAAAAACGAAAATCGCAAAATTCGGTTATTTTCGGAAATATCCCAAATGAGTAAAATTTTAAAACGTCATTTTATTTGTCATTAAATTACGCAACTTTGCCCTAATTAAACCGATGTTGTATCTTTTACCGTTTTCGAGATCCCAATGTTCACCCTTAAATTTGGGGCACCTTGTATATGTATGTAGGGCTTTCTTTGCATGCAAGATGGAATATATTCAGAATTAGAAGATAAATGACTCGAAAATAAAGTTGATATCGAATTTTTGAATAAATTCAGTTTATATACTGTCAAAACTTAAGTTCCTTAATTGAATTTTAGGTGGGCCGACCAAAGAAAAGCGTAGAGGAAATTAATCAAATCAAAGAAATTCTACAAGTAAATAAAGATCACCTAATAAAGAATGGCAAAGTTGCATCGAAATTAGACGACATATGGTTACAGTTATCAAAACAAATGAATATGAATGTATCTCCCGTGGGTCTATACACTATAGTAATGAAAGATTATTACAAGCTTGGAATAAATTCGCGTGAACAAGATCTACAAAATGAATTATCAGTTCCAAAAGATGATGAATCCATTTCAGTTCCAAAAGATGATGAATACATGTCAGACACTTCCGGCACAGATGATGATGACTGGAGTGAAGAGTTATGTGAGAGGAATGCAAAGAAATTCTTCGTCAAGTTAAATTTTAAAGAATATGAAGATCTATTTCCTCATACTGAAACATACCGAAGAAATGATAAATATGAAAAAAAAATCAATGTCAGGCTCAAAAGTACTAGGAATTATATCGTTTTTAATCAATATAGCTGGACTAATATTCTATATAAAAGAATTGAACATGCACTTCGGTTGGAGCGTCATTATTGCGTATTTAACTTCAAAAGAAACAAAGTCTATATTGGAGGAAATTTTTTTGCGAAATTCTATGGTACCTGCAAACAATGTTCTGCAAAGCTAATTGGATTCATAAGAAACAAGCCTGTTGTAGATAATGAAGATGTCTTTATTGAATTTGGTGTGTATGGAGACAAATTGTGCGAACAAAGCTATGCAAAGAGGTCATTACCTGGGACAGTAAGGCATCAACTTGGAGAATACCTAGTAACTAGAAACATTACTCCTAGTCAATATAGGAGAACCATAGCATTTACGGAAATGGACCGAACTACCGGCGAACCTGCTTCTCTGCCAAAATTAAGCACCTTACGAGTTGCTAAGCATGAGTACATGAAAAGCTTACGTGAGGACAGCGATGTAATTGCTGCAATATGCAAACTGAAAGTAGATCCAAAAATGAAGGGTGCAATACAGCAGGTCGGTTTAGATCCTTTTTTTGTGTATTTGTGGACTAACACACAGATACATGTTTATAATACATTTTGCACCAAGGAATACTCTAAACTGAGCATCGATGCAACTGGACATGTAAATAAAATTTTGAAACCTTCTGGAGAAAAAACCAATCACATCTTCCTGTATGATTGTACTTTCAAGAGTCAGATTGCAAAATCAGAAAACCAGTATTCGGCTGCAAATATGCTTTCAGAGAGTCAAAACGCAGTAGCGATTTATTCTTGGTTGGCCCATTGGATTAGAGCTGGTGCTACGAAACCGCGAGAAGTTGTGACAGATATGTCTTTGGCGCTCATGTATGCATGTGTCATGGCATTTACAAAATTCAAAACTCTCCACGATTACACGAACCATTGTTACGATGCTGTTGTACATGATAAGCCTTTTATCGAACAATGTTACATAAGAATCGATGTAGCCCACTTCATAAAACTATGCAGTCAATGGCCTAGCCTAAAAGGGCAACATCGACTGACAAAAGAGTTCTATCTAAAAGCTATTGGGCAGCTAATACAGACCAATACATTGGATGACATGAAAAGTATTCTGAAAGCTATTTTAACTGTAGCATATAGTGACACTGAAGGTCAATATGAGGAAAATCCAACTACGTGTGAAACACTCAAAGAATGGCTAAAAAAAAGATGTGCGACTGGTACAATAGAGCAGATTCTTGAAGACAAGACAAATGAAGTATCACCAAGTATTCTTGGAGAAGAACCTATTAAAGAAAGCGGTACTAACTCTTTTCAAAGATGGGCTGAAAAAATAGCTGAGCAATGTAGATCTATGATCAATCAAGAAAATGAAATAGGAAACCGTGGAAATCAACAATGTTTACCTCAACTTGTTGATGAGCTTCTTAGATATTGCAAGTATTTGCCTTTATGGACGTCCCTTATGCGTAGCTACTTTCTTGGTTCTTCAACAATAGGTAGTTCAGCATCAGTTGAAAGCAATTTCAATAACATAAAACATAGGATATTTGCAAATCAGTCTTTACCAATAAGAGCCGATGATTTTATTAATACATTTGTACGGTCTAATGAAGGATGCGCTAATATCGCAGCATCGAAATATTTAGCAGACACTGAAGAAATTAGCGGAAATATTGAGGTAAGTTGTGATTGCAGGTAAATATTGATCTTGTTTTGATAGGGGAGTATACATACTTATCTTAGGAATAGGTTTTAGCTAGAATATGCTTGAGCTAATATTGTTTTTCATAATACCTCTCTGAAAACTATCATTTTCGACGTCTCTGAAGAGCAAAGAAAGTAAGTCTTTTCGGTGCGCCCGCACGGGAAAAATTTTCAGGAAAAGTTTTCCCGTTCCCTGATTTTAAGGGCTAAATTTGCAGTTATTTAGTCACATAATAAGCATAAAGTATAATAAATTGGGTTAAAATTATACAGCGATGCAGTCTACAAGATTAATCTAGTACATTTTAGCGTCAGTAGTCTAATTTTAAGTAAAATTATTTTTTCTTCAAACGTCAGTAAATCCGTCATTACTAGACTGTGTAGGCGGCCGTGAAGTTTCGTTTTTCCTCCGCCGGAGCTTTACTTTTCACTTTTCCGCCGGCGGAGGTAAAAGTGTTGTCATAGCAACATAGATACGATACAAACAGGCAACAAAATAAGCGTCAACAACTCAAGATTTATTAAACTACAATTTGTATTTATCACTCAATTTGTGACTGCATTTCTAAAAATCACTAATTTACGAACAAATTGGTTATTATTTAATGGAACTTACTCAATAACTGCTTATCAATACGGAATTAAAACGCAATCGGAGACGCAACCTTAAAAAAATAATTATTGTTGACAGTGTTCACTGACACCTTTATGTTACATTACTAATTACTATAGCAACAACCTGTGCCTATTCACCGACACCGCACCGGTCTAAGCCGCCTTGCGAACCCACTTATCTTTAATAATAATTATTATTACTATTAAAAAGAGATGTTTTTGCATTAATTTGTCGACATTTCAAAAAAAAACAGCATATTTTATTTGGAGGAAAAGTTACTTTTCATGGCTTGCTCTCTATTACCAGCCTCACTCCGTTCGGTTGTTAAACACGAGCGCGCCATGAAAAGTATCACTTTTCCTCCATATAAAATAATATACTATTATTTATTCTGACCGTTCTGTCCTTACTTGTCACAAATACTTCAAAATTAGCTGCCTATTCAATTACAACAAAGCATACAAAGACATTTCCATAGCAACGCTTGATGAATATTTGATAAATACCTGTGTCTTGCTTGTCTTGCAAGTTTGACGTTTGCTTACATCTTAATACAAAATGTATTATGACATGATTTTGGATATGTAAAATTAAAATAATTTTATATTTATGTTTTGATTTCAGACAGGTAATATGAAAAATATCGTTCATTACACGTCCATAAACGACTTTTCCTGTGCTTGCACGACTTCCGCTGTTCGTCTACGCCTCACACCAGAACCTGTCGTGCGCGCACCGGAAAAGCCTACTTTCCGGACTGGTAATGAAATATACTATTTCAAAGGTTTATTCCAATATGATACCTTCAATGTACAGCGTGTCACAGATAAGAATGAACAACGATTTTTAATGGGCTAGCTTTGGTTAACGCCCAACAAATAATAAGTGTGATAGTTATGTCATTTAGTTCTGGAATGAGTTCTAAATTTCCAGCAAACTTCTGACAAAAAAGAAGAAGAATCTGTCATCAAAACTGCACATGTTCAGCTATCTGGCCAAGGATACAAAGGTATGATCACCGGACAAAAAGCCAAAAAGATAGTTAATTAATTAATTTCTTTACAATTCTCTGCTCTCCATATCTTGATATGGCTAATAAAAGTCAACCGAACTCAAATCAAAATCCGAAGAAATTGAATTGAAATTATTAGTAAATTATGGGTTAGTATTTGTTCGTTTGGCTACTATTACTTTTCATACCAGAGGATAGGACTAAAATCAAATTATTTTTACTCCGCAAATAGTTCATTCAATTTGACGTATTTTTTCTTTTGCTTTCAGATAGGGGTATTTCTGAAATATGTTGTCCTTCATGTCAAATTAGAAGTGATACCACTTCATTTTGCGCCAATTGCAACAGAGGATTTCACGACAACGAGCACTGCAGTGTCAAGCAAGAAAAACGAGGTTTTGTTGTGTATAACTTGCTCACATATAGAACAGGCCAGTATTGAAAACTGGAAAGGATTAGGTAAACCACAAAAAAAGCGTCCCAGAACGTCTTATTTGGAACCGTCTGTTGAACTACTTGAAGCAGACTACTCAAATCTTAGAAAAGTAGTGCCGATAGGCTTACTCAAAAATGGCCATCTTGTCAACCTGAAGCCCGTGCAAATTAACAAAGGTCATTACATAACCCTATCTAACACATGTGGCTTTGATTCTATTGTGCAAATTTTATGCAGTGCTTTCTGTGATAGTTATTCCTTCCAGCAGTTAGTTAATTTAAATAAGGACCAGTTGGAGATATGCTCGCTGGTATGCAACATAGTACAAGAGGGTGTTACACGAAAATCGTATAGAATTAGAGCAAAATTATTAGATGGCATATTTAGAGCAGATGAACATCTATATGGTATTAAACATCTAAACGTTGAATGCGAAATAGGCAACTTATTGCCGAAACTCGATTGGAATCTTTGTTTTTTAAAGAGAATAGAATGCAGCGGATGTCTTTATTATCTAGAAGCCCAGTATCAGAATTCTATAGAATTGATATTAAATTCGCCACATGAGATACAAGATGCCCTTTTAAATAAGATCAATCGGAACGATTTACGCGGTAAATGTGGAGAAACCGAATGTTTGGGCAGTTTGTACAGCCTATATGATGTAGCTCTAACGCATTTTGTCGTTGAACCAATAAGCATAACTACTAACATATATGAATTGAATTGCGCTCTAGATTCTATTCCAAAAACAATAATATTACGTAACACAAAGTACATTTTACGTGGGGTAGTTGGGTATCAAGGCCCTGACGTGGGAGTGGGCCACTTTACTGCTTATTGTTTCCGTCATAATAATATGTGGCAAGAATTTGACGATAGAGACGACAAAAGCAAACCTTGCTCCTCAAAAAAGATAATTAGAAGCCAGATGCTACTATATACTCTATAACTCCTATTCCGTTGGTTTGAAATTAGAATAAGACAAAACTTTTAGTTTATTGTTTTGGTTGCGCGAGAACATCTGAGTTTGTGTGAAATTCAGGGTTCGTTAAACCATTTTTTAGAGAATAAAGAGGATTGAGGCGTAGATTAGTATTATTGTAGTTTTATTTTGTTTCTCTCTTAACTATATTGTACCCTTTTTGTAGATCTAAGCCATGATGATGGCCTACGGCCGAAAGCGCTAGGTTCCTGTTATTAAATATTTACGCTCAATAAGAAACTACCCTGTCTTTGACTTTGTCTTTAGACAAAATTGCAAAAGTATCGGGTCAACGCCTTCAAAGGTAATAACTCTTATATTTACCCTGGAAACATTTATTGAAATTTCTTAAAATGTTTGCTCTTGTACCTAATGACTTTTATTAGCGATTTAGTTTTCGGGGATAGTTTGTAGCAACTTCCTGGTAGGGGTGCAAAATTCGCAAATAGTAGTGCAAAATGGTGCAAAATTCACAGAACAGAGTGACATAGTAAAAAGTCGAAAAATTTTTGTGGGGGGGGGCTGAGAGAGACTCTTTGGAGCTATGTAGCTCCTTACTGGTAGCGGTGCAAAATTCGAAATTAGTGGTGCAAAATGGTGCAAAATCCATAGAATAAAGTGACGTAATAGAAGATTGATTTTTTTTTGTGGGGGGGGCTACAATAAAGTTAGCCCCCCCCATGAAAATTCGTCATAACTTTTCACCTATAGCGGTGCAAAATTTGAAACTATTGGTGCAAAATGGTGCAAAATTAGTGCAAAATCCCAGTCTAGTTTTCATATAGTAATTGATACTGGGGGGGGGGGGCCATCTTAATCGACCCGTTAATTATGTATATCTGATATATATTGAAGATATATTTTAGCGATCGAAGGCAATATATAAAACTGTGAATTACATCGCCGTAGCTAGCCTGTTTTTTTTAGGGAAGGCTAAAAGTCTACATATTTTTCTTACATACATTTTGGCTGACTCCTAACTTAACAAAATAAGCTACTTCTTCAAACTTCAGAGTAACCTCTAAAATACACGGGATTTATGAGCAGAGTACTTCTTTCTATGGCAGGTACAAGTCTTTAGTAACTTTTTCATCTTTGGCTTGTAACACTGCACTCTGTGATTCTAGTTTTTCTGCACTGGCTTAGTTTGACAGAGTTCAAAGATCAGTAATAGATGAAAGACTGGTAGATCTAACATTAACAAACTAGTTTCCGATATCTGTGCAATCAGAGGTATTAATATTTATGTATTAAAGAGGAATAACATTATCTGTAATAGTTTATTTAAAACGTTTTTATTTAAGCACGTTTTAAATTATCAATTAAGCGAAGGAGCATTTTTATTTGAATACCAAATGAAGTTGTTTCTACTCTGCTAAAGGAGGCCTAAAAGTCTCCCAAGGGAGACTCCCTGGCTGCGCCTAGTGTTGTATCGAGTCGTCGTATAACACACAGGTATTAAGTTTTCGCAAGAAAACACCTTTGTAATTTTCCTTTTCAAATTAATCACCGACCGCTCAACTTTAATTTCAGCCGTCAGCTTTCATATACCATACCAACAAGTTTCATCGTCTAAGGTTTTCGAAGGTATATATGGAACCAATTTTGAATATTCGAAGGATAGCATTTTAACTAAGTTGGGGTTTGAAACCTTGGCCAAATGCTCTACAACACAGGCTTATTCAGAATAGCGAAACAGGATGTTTGCACTCGACGCGCGTTTCGCTAACCATGTTAGCATCATCAGGAGATGATTTAAACGAAACTTTTCCCTCACCACTAAATTTACTTATGAGGTCGAGATCAATGATCAACTACAATTTTGGGATACTTTGGTAATTAGGATATTAGGAATGATAATAAAACACTAGAATTTTGTATTTATAGAAAAAATACCGCCACTAAACGACTTCTTAGTAGACCGTATGGTTACCTGTCGTCTCAGTAAAGAAAAATGGAATAATGAAAATGAAACAATTAAGAAGATAGCAAAAGTTAATGGTTTCAACACTAACTTAACAGATAAAATTTAGCTTGTTTTAGCGAGGTAGAAAAATATCCACAAAATTTAAATATGTATTATGATCGAGTCATGATCGACGAGCTGGATATGTCAATAACTTTTTTTGCTCTCGACAAGGTGGGGACTAGTTTCGTAGTCCTGCGAAACACTACTTCCGATTAGATGAAGAGTTACCATTAATTGATCGAATTTTGAAAACAAGCACTGTTTGTTCCAACTTAAACCATGTGGTCCATTTAGAATCTGATAATGACGAACATTTGTAATTATCAGTATTTTGAAAACTGCTGCTTATTTAATTTATTAAATTTAAATCGAATATAACCATTCAAGTATGGTATATAAATTGTATTTATATCACTCGATTGTGTTATCGTAATATTACAAAAAGTTGTGTGTTTAAATTTGTTTATATCAAAATCTATTAAGTCGTCTTTTACTAGATTATTCAAAACTAATAATAATACGGAACTCTGAGAATTTGGCTACTTTTTTAATGTAAATTCGCATTATTTAATGTTCTAAAGCAGTTCACGTTTTAAAGTAGATTTATTGATTCTTATCTTGGCGGTGTGGACCGAACGCTATACCTATTCCAAATGAATCTTACATATTAGACATTTGTGCGGCGAGGTACTCAAAGCCTCAACAAACTTCTTAAGCAGTGCGAAAGGAAGAAGTAGACTTATTATCTCAGATTAAAAAGATAAGCTGAGCTTATTATAAAAGAATTGAGAATTGAATCGCAAGAAAGAAAGCCCGTTAGAAACATTGTTTGGTAGGTGTAATACTCTCCACTAAAATAGGACTTTGTCAAAAAAAAGCAACCCATTTTGGGACAGTATGCTTGTAGGTAAGTTGCATTTATTGGATGACTAATCACTTTATATCTTAAGAGGCCCTGAGTTCCCCGACAGTCTACTCTTGTTTTATTTGACACACACTGAGAGTGTTTTATTATACTAATTTAACACCCTGTAAAGTTATTTCTACTAACAAATTTGACGAAAATGATTTTGATGGAATGAATATTGTTATAAATATTTAAACTCTAATAACATTACTAGTATGAATAACTGCAATTTCAATACTTTAAACTAGTCTTTGAAACTGCAGTTCATTGAATACAAAATATACAAGTTTCAGTTAGATTGTCAGTTTTAAATTAATTTTTACCTGCTACTATTTCTACGTTATTTAGCATTGCTTTTACTAATTTTTGAAGAGATTAACCCTGAAAAGTTTTATACTTTAAATGAATTCTATACTCAGTATAGTCCAATAACAGAGTACATTTAACTTCGAAGCAAATCACGTAGAAGAATTTATTGTTTTATCTTGTATATATTGTCAAAAAAATGCTGAAACTATTTTTTCGACCTCCTGCACCCTTTGCGTAACTAACCATAAAACCTCAAAGCTTTTGCACCTTTTCCGTATTTTCAGCTATAACTCCTTTTCTCTATGTCCTAGCAAAAATTATCTTACACTCAATTTAAAAGCCAAACAACTTTCATATGAAATGTTTTTTCCTAAATTGAAAACTAAGCGAGCTACAGTTCGTCAAAAATCTGAAAAGATTCTCATTTTTTACTTCAAGTGGGATTTAAACCAACTTAGTAAAGTAAATGACTTGGAGACCCTGCATATATGAATATATTAAGTATATTGTATATTTAATTGATACATCTAAACTTTTGTTCCTAGATACGTGTATGCATGGGGGTTTTCGCCGGCCCAAATATGATTGTTGTGGAATTTTCTGATAGCGTGCCTAGAGGAGTTAGCTTCATTTGTAAAGATTATTTCTCCAGAAACCAATGACAAAAATTGACTGGCAACGGAAAGTCTCGGGGAAGTCACGCTTGGACCCGTTGAATATGACGGGTATAACAGAAAATCGTGAAGTATTTCCAATTTTTCTAGTACTAAGTACAGGATTTTCATCAATCGAATTTAAAATTGCATTTTAAATTTCTGGAGTTCTTACAGTGCTATAGGCCCCTTTTAATTGATTATTTGGCATCAAAGTACATATTTCAGTCAACCTTCTATGTACAGGGTGGCTCGAATTCGTATCTATGTATGGGGAACTCGAAAACTGTAAGAGATACAGTGTCGGTCAAATTAAGGCAAAATTGCACATTTAGGTGCCTAACAATATGCCGTTTAGAAAGTTTAAAAATTCCGAGTATCTACGGAGATATCCGGAAAAAACCGAAATTTTGAAAAATCGTTTTATTTTTTCCTGTGATTATTTAAAAACGGATTTGAAATTTAATTGCACTTTTGCATTGCCACTTCTTCCCCTCTATCCAATGATGTTATCCAGTTTTAAATCCGACGTTTCGTCTTTAAGGGATCATCATCAACTTTCTCTTTTTAAATACGAACTTTAATTTTTTTTTATCGTTTTTCAGATGGTACATCAGATCTGCTCATAAATGAATAAGGATTTCAAAAATACACCTTAGAGTTTATGTACGACTTCGTATTTTGAAAGAAGAAGGAAATTTGAAAAAACCTATTCGTTAAAAAATAATTATTACTTATCATTTGTCTTATAAGTAGACTGTAAGAATTATTATCTATGTTGTCATTTACTTTGACAGTTTCGTTTTTAAATTCAGGTCTTCGCGTCTTATTAATTTGGTGTTTAAAATATTTGAGCATGATGTTTCATATATTAATGAGGAGTTGGCAGACATGCATTACATGTAGGTATGCTTTGGCTGATGGCCAGAAGCTAGGCGATTGTATCAGGAGCGCTCTCGTAATAGAGGCACACTAGATAGGCGAACATTTGCAAATATACATAGAAGGTTGACTGAAACAGGCAATTTCAAGCCAAATAATCAATTATAAGGGGCCCATCGGACTGTAAGAACTCCAGAAATTGAAGAAGCGGTTTTAGTTCGATTGATGAAAATCCTGAACTTAGTACTAGAAAAATTGGAAATAATTTGAATCTCTCATGATCTAGTTTGGAAAATTTTCTGGTATACCCGTATCATATTCAACGGATCCAAGCGTTACTTTCCCGAGACTCTCGTTTGCGAGTTAATTTTTGTTTTTGGTTTCTGGAGAAAATTGCTCATAATCCCTTGTTTGACCATGGAATAATGTTTACAGATGAAGCTAACTTCTCCAGAAACGCTATCAGAAACTTCCAAAATAATCATATTTGGGGCGGCAAAACCCCCATGCATATACGTATCTAGGTACAAAAAATTATACATATCAATTAAAATCTACAATATACTTAATATATTTATATATGCAGGGATTCCAAGTCATTTACTTTACGAAGTTGGTTTAAATCCAACAAAGTAAAAAATGAGAAATTTTGCAGTTTTAAGACGTACGGTAGCGCGCTTAGTTTTCAAATTAGGAAGAAACTTTTCATATAAAAGTTGTTTGTCTTTTTATTTCCTTTCAATGTGAATATAGGTTAGTTATTGCTAGGACATAGAGAAAGAAGTTATAGCTGAAAATCCGGAAAAAGTGACAAATTTTTTAGGTTTTATGGGTACAGTTGTTGTGCCAAAGATGCAGGAGGTCAAAAACTTTCGGTTTCGGCATACTTTCGACAATATATACAATACAAAAAAAAATAAATCTTCTACCTGATTTGCTTCGAGGTTGACACCCATTTAATGACGCCGTTATTGGACTAGTAATACTCTTAGGCATTAATACTGTAGTGTATTTAATTGAAATACAAGAGTAATTTACTCTACATTTCGATCTATCTAATAGCTTACAAGTATGTTTTTTGGATTCTAAAGAAGCTGTAACATTTTAAAAACAACCTTCTTCTATGGATTTTAGGATTAATATGGTAAGGATTTTTGTGATGTATGAAATAGGCATTGTATATTACTGGCAAACAATTTGAGACTTTCTTTATAAAAATTGATGAGGCATAGGTTTATTGAATAACCTAAATATTCAATTACTGCCATTTTCTCCCTAATAAATATGAAATTGCAGTGTTATCTAAGCCATAATAATATCCAATTCCCAGGATTGTTTTTGAATTTATCTAGATCTGGGACTATTGGGAATAAATTAAACCCTATATTTTATTTATTTACTAAACTGCATGTTGTTTGGAATACTATATGGCAGAAAGAATATTTATTAACAAAAACCCATTAGGTATTGTCCTAAGAAGAGCTGGTGTTAAAATTAAAAAATCTCAGAGGTGTTCTTATAAGCAAAAGGCGCACACGGGAGGAAGAATTAGTAAGAAATAGAGGAAAAGAGAAAGATATACAAATAACAAAATGCAAACTTCTGTGATTGAAAGGATTATTGTTACACCGCGATAATCGTTTTAGATGTTTTGAAGGAATTGTCTGGTAAAGTACAAAATGCAAAAAGCCGTTATACACATACTTGAACCCCACATCGGTGATTGCTTTCATCCAATTTTGTGTTTTATGGAAATTTTAACTGCAGTCATATTTAAGTTTTAACTTTTCTTGAGCTATTTATGTTTAATGTAAATTTATATTTATATGTCTTGTTTATAATAATAACTTTCTAATAAAACCTTAATATGTATTATATTGTTCCTTTTAAGTAACACTTTTAGTGTTTAGTCTCTGCTGGTTGCTATCGTCTCTGTTGGCGATTGATTCCCTCACTGCGATTACCTAAAACACTTAGCCAGGTGATTTACGTTTTTAAAAAACTAGCTAGATGATTAATGACTTTGGAACTGCTAAGCGGGCCACTCACGATACTGCAGCGTCGTACGATTTTGTCGCATCCAACGAAATTGAACACAATTTGATCATGTATGCCAGTGCCTTCACTGAAGTCGTACGATTTGACCGCAGACAAACTGGTTTGTCTGCTGCAGTACAACACTGTCGGTTGGACCGATTTTTTGACCGTGTATGGCTGACTGAAAATATTACGCGCCGACTGCCGCATATTACATGGGGCATTACTGTGTATTATTTTTGAATCAAAGAAGTTACCGCTGACAATAACTGCACATTAGTAGATTCAACCATGGAAAGTTAGTTTCCCAATTCTCTGGAAGCAATCGCAACTCTTCTAATAAATTAACATGACTCAGTGAACCCCGTTTCATAAGCCAATCTTTGCACCAAAACCCACGTTTCCGTTTAGGTTTCTTTTTACTCTTGGTTACGCAAAGAGCAAGAGACGCTCTAATTAAAACACTTTGGTCAGACATGTTTGACACTCAAGATCAAACTGCGGTGCAGTATCGTATGTATCCTCGTTAAACTTTCGATCAAATCGTACAACGCCATCGTACGATCCTGTTGTACGACACCGCTGTGTCGTGAGTGACCTGCATAGGCTTACATGAATGGAGATATGACAAATATATTTTTCAAACAGAAAGGGGACACTAATGGCAAGTTTAGAACCAGCAATTTTTGTTGTTGCCAGTCGAAGACACCTTTTGTTTATAAGTTCAATATTTGTTTGGTTTTAGAAAATATGAAGCACTACTGTTTGCTAAAAACGTCAGAAATTAAATTAAAATTGCCAGAGAATATCCCACATAATACATTGCATTATTCGACCCCCAAACATTTACAAATAATTTCCATAAAAAATGTTTACCTGTGTAACGATATTCTATATCGTATTTGTAAAAGTACACTAAGGGAAGTTGGGGTAAAGTAAAATGACAGTTCGCCATCAATATGGTGGCGAAATCTTTCTTCTCATTTCCACCATTCTAATGATACTATTTGTTCTTAGGTAATCATCTGAGAGAATGCCAAATTTTGATTTTATCGTTTTTGTACTTTCTGGATGTAAAATAATGAGGTAAATTATAACAAAATATCTTTCGTATAATGCAGGATAGCTTGGTTTAAATATCGGTATAGTTAAACTTTTTAGACTCATCAATATTATCAAAAAGACAAGTAATCAGCATTTTCAGACCTAGCAGGCAATGGAAGTAGCCGAAGTTAGGGATGTACAAAAGGGAGACTTATTGAAAAATTCCTATAGAAGGGGCCATGGTATTTCCTTGGCTACTTGCCATTTGAAGAATAACGTCAGGAAGAATGTTAATTTACTGCAGGTACTCCGGGAATAAGAAAGTCAAATTGCTCCACACATTCTAGCCATGAAAAAATATTATTCGGCTTGTCTACCAGTACTTCTTAAGTGAGTTTTCTAGTTTATTCACATTTCTTTTCAATTTCAAGAGGTGTAAGGAAACGACAGGTATAGATCGGATTTTTTTATTCCGTAAATTAGATCTTGTAATTACGTTATAAGGTCTAGAAAGTACGTTGGCGACAAGAGGCAGTTACTGAGTTTTTCAATGTACTGGTTTCTCTAATGACTATGAAATTCCCCCGAGTTAAATAACAATGGGTCTTTACAATATTATATTCAGCAGCAATATTAAAGTAATTTCCTTAAAAGAAAAACAACAGATTAGTGCTTTGATCATCACTGAAAGAGGTACGCTAGTCGAGCTAGTTCCCTGGGAGTCTACATACCACCGTTATTGGTTATATCTCGTGTTAGATGTAATCCAATTTGCGAAACTGGATTTCGAACAGAATCAGTTCTATGATTTGATAGTCTGGATGAATAATACCGTGAGGTATTCTTAGTGGCACTTGTTTTCCTCATTTTTTTAAACACTCTAATCCTAAGACAGAAAAATCTACAAGAAAAATTACGTCCATATTCTAACAATCTCGGCTTATACGTCATTTAATCTAGAACCTTTGATAATTTCCCTATTTGAAAGAATTAAAAGAAGTAGGGCAAGACAGGTAAAAATTAATTTAATGTTAGGTATAGTACTTGTCAAGATTCGTAAAATACTGGAATCGGGTATAAAAAAAGCTGTACCAGGATTTGTGAGATGGGCCAGATTAAATTAGACGACTATGTAGTAGTGGTCTTGAAAGATTCATTATTCGAATGCTTCTATAAATTTTATACGGAATTATAAACATTATGATATCTTTATTACATTCGGATTATTGATATAATGTCGAGTAAGTGACATTTCTTTTGGAGTCTCATTTTATTTGTTATGTATCTTTATAAATGATTTATTAAAGCTGGAGCCTACAGCTAAGTTTACGCTATTTGTTGACAAAATCACCATTTCAATTGCCACTGAAACACAAAATGGTGCTTTCCCCAAATGTGAAATTCTTGAGAAAATGTCTTGACTAAGCTTACCAAAGCAATGAAATTTTAAACCTGGACGTCTATTGGCGCAACGAAGAAAAGCGCCACAGACGGAATGTTTTGGTGGCGCATCGCATTTGGCAAAACAAATGAATTTGGATGCAAAATTTATGTTAACTAAGTTTGCAGATCAGACCAATTTTAGGGACACTTAATTATTAATCTTGATAAAAATTGTGAAATATAAAATTCTTAGGGCTCGCGCCTAAGGTGGGAGGTGTCGCAGTCCAGCAACCCCACTGGATGCGTCACTGGATAGGGCAATAGGTTTGTTCCTCCAAGAAGTCAAATGAAACAGATTTATGAATGTTTAATTTAATGATTTTTTTATTTGCCAAAGTAAATATAAATGATTTTATATCGTTAAGGCAAATACAAACAGAAGCAAATTACGAGAACAAAGCTTCAGATCTATTAACTGCGTTGCAATCGCAGTTGAATTTGTTCTTATAATAATTAATGAAAAACCAGGATATAATGCCGGCCAGGACTGCTCAAATCGCTATTATTGTCCCGATCAAAATGGGACGTATGATAAGTTTAATCTTGACCCCAAACTATTAAGATATGGGATGTACATTTTGAATTTGTAGTGAACGAGCTAAGCTGCTGTCTCTCATGATCTATCTACTATGGACTGCATATTTTCGATTTTTTCTCAGTGAACTCTTATATGCGTGGGATTATTATGCACACACAATCAAACAAATATTTAAGATGCCGAGAAAGGCAATAAGATTACCTGATTCATTGCGACACAGAGAAGATTGTGGGGACGCTTTTTTAGCTAGTTTGATGGGTTTGGTTAACTGTACCATTTATATACATTTTTGAAAATTGATTTAATGCTTGTACCATAAATATTGAATTGTAGACTTTACATAGAAGTAATTAACTTGTTTCGGGGGCTAAACCACCCAAAATCAAAATTAGCCTTCTCCAAAAAATATGCAACAGCGTTAGAAATAAGAATTTAATCGAATTAGGCTTTACTTGATGGAGATCCATAACTAAGAACCACTTAAATAAGTAAACCACTTAAAGATTTCCACTAACTTTATTTAAACATGACACGTGTTTCGACGGTAACGTCTTTTTCAAATGTGAATAGTCACACTAAAATATGCTAAAATTATATAGTTCAGCTGTTGCAGGTAAATTACAAAAAATAATCTTGACCCAGGCGCCTTATGAATAGCAAAGGAAACACGTTAACAATTTCTAGGAAAGGTTTAATAACGGAGAAAATCCAAAATCAGTTTGTTCGTTAAGTAATATATTCAGTTTTTTATATTTATTGATTTCCATAATTTCTAACAGATTTAATTTTTTACCTTTATTTTCAATATGTAAAACATTGAAATCATTATTGAAAATGTGGTTTTCATTAATTAAATGACAAGCATAGTTAGAAGTATCCTTGCCATTGTTCTTTAATTATCTTTTCAAAAGGTCTACCAGTTTGACCAATATATACTTTGGAACACGAACCACAATTTATTTTATAGACACCATTTTTCTTACTTTTAGGTGTAGGGGATTTGTTATTTTTAATGAACTTACTAATTTTATTGTTGGTTTTAAAGGCAATTTTGGCATTCATATTTTTATTTTTTATATACTGTGATATTTTTTGTGTTAACTTTCTTGTGTGTGTTAAAATTGGATAACTGTTTAGTTCATTATTATTAATTTTTGGGTACACCAATTCTAAAGCTTTTTTGGTATCTTAATTTTTAATTAAATTATCAACAATGTTAGCCTTATAACCATTATTCACAGCAATTTGTTTGATTATATTAATCCCTTTATTGTAATTATCTTCAGACAAAGGAATATTATTTAGTCTATGTATAAAACTATTAAATGCTGCCATTTTTTGATTGTACGGATGGTTAGCTGAGTTGTGAATAATTATATCCGTATAAGATGGTTTGCGATAGATGTCAAAGGTATGTTTATTGTTTACATTTGAAATTTTGAGGTCTAAAAAATTAATAGAGTGTTCCTGTTTCAATTCTACTGTAAATTTAATATTGGGATGTAATGTGTTAATAAATTCTAAGAAAAT